>CM038143.1:557707777-558075987 GCA_021437245.1 Aegilops speltoides | reverse complement strand
TCGTAATCAGGATTTGATCTATCATGAAGTTTTAGCCCCATATAAGATCCACGACATGTTATCTGTCGGTGCAGCGGCTTTGAGTTGTCGGAAAAAAAGCCAGGAGCTTAAGTAATTCCTCGGTTTAGTATGCGTTTAAAGGCAGGGTTGAGCAACCAATCATAAGCCAGCGAGGATGCATTTCCCGTGCCCCTATTTAGTTAGTACTTTCGAGTTAAGAGCGAGAAAATGAACTATTTCATTTAATAAAAAGAAGTGCTACGGCTGTAGAGTGAAAAGGCCATGAGGATGGCTACGGATTTGAAGCTCCTTTATCTACCATAGATAGAATGGAAGAGTTTTTTCTCACTGCACTGATCCACCAAGGCTAGGGATATCCAATGGGATGGAGCTATTTCCCTTGGCACCTTATAGTCCTCAGACGATGAACAGAGCACTAGATGCCCTAATCTACTCCTATGCTAAGTGTCTTTGTTTGGTTTGATTTCTTGTGAAAGCGGCTAGCCCCCTCTTTACCACACGATAGGTCAGCGAAGCGTGAGCGGGCGCTCCGAAGTAAAGGCCAAACACTTCGGCCTAAGGGGAATGAGCAATAAAATGACAAGATGAGGTGCCCCGTGCACCCCCATATAGAAAGAAGGGTCGAAGGTTTTGGGCCTGTAGCTCCCCCCCCCTTGTCGAGTGGTGCTTGTTTGGGGGGTGTGCCACCAGAAAGCGGGCTTGAAGCTCTCGCCTTACCAATGAGCCGACTGCTGATGGCTGTTGGTCACGACTACTACAAAAAAGTGAAGATGAATCTTTCTATTTCACATGGAAGAGTGTACATCTTTATGTTGGGTGTTCTTCTGTCGTGCCACCCGATGGCTTATGTGCGACCTGTAGCCCACGCCTCCTATTCTATTTGTTCAGGGCGGACGGCGTGAACTCTGATTCGATCCGGGTATTCAATCCCGCCGCTGAGATGCTCGGCGCTCAAAGCAAATAGGAATCTGTATCTAATACTAATAGGTACTAACCGCATTCAAGATTGACTTGACCTTTTATTTTGGATAGGCAGAAATGCTTACGCCCTAGGGGTTTAAAATGCCCACTTCTTTTAGTTGACTTTACTTAGATGCACAGTAAAAGGTCTCAAAATTAAAGATATTTTTAATATAAAAAATTATATACTTAAGTTTTACTCTATCATTCATGTTAATTATTTTATACTAAGCATTTTTATTTGGTCGCAACTCAAATTACCATTAAACAAATATTTTTTACTATAGCATTTTTTGCATGCTATCTTTTTGGAGCACAGATATAAATATTACAATTGTGTGAAAAATATATAACCTCAATATATATGGGTGTGATTACATTAATGATCCCCTATCTTTTTTTTTCACCCGCAACAAAAAAAAAGAGAGTGGATCATTAATGTAATCACACCCATATATATTGAGGTTATATATTTTTCACACAATTGAAATATTTATAATAAAAAGTATGTTGCCATGTTGAGATAAAACTATATTTTTAGTGAAAACATGTTAATTATCAATTGTCTTACAATTCCTAGAAAAGCTTTTGTTTAATATATTTAACCCTAAATCATAACAAACCAAATCTATCACAATACTCCATAAATTATTTTATGCCCCTTAACATATTGGGATATGCTTACATTTGTCCTTGTCCATAGGATCCAAATTTTGATACAATGTATTTAAGTAACCAATAACTAGATAAAGGTTCAACTAAAAGGAGAATTATAGAGTGTATTAGATGTCAACAAGTGGTCTGTTCCTGAATCTTCTAAAACCATCGCTCATTGGCAACACTTGTTTCTTGGTCAAATGTGTGTTCTTATTTCTTGGCGGAAGGAGTGTGGAGGGTCAGTAATTACCCATCATCACTTGCATCCTCTATACATGGTCGCAAAACCATACCATTCACATATTTTCAATACTTTTTTCAAACTTGTAAACATCTTTTTATTTTTTGTTAGATACCGAGCGATATGGTTCTAAATAGCCAAATTGCCGCTCCCGGTTCAAGTGGCACTTGCTGCTATTGGAACAACAATGGTAGGATGCATCACAATTCTTAAAAATGAGGGCGACTAAATCCACATGGGAGATTGGATTTCCTTTATATCATGACTTTGCAGTGTCGCCGTCCATGTATTGGTGTGTTTATTTATGTAACTCATTCTCTTTTCTCCTGCTTCGGGTATTTTAGAACCTTCCCGCAGTAATGTAAGTATGTTGCAATGCTGAATTAAACTATATTTTATGGAGAAACATGTTTAGTTATCAACTATGTCTTGGGATTTTTAGAAAAAAAACTTTTGTTAAATAGATCTCACCCTAAATCATACCTAACCAAATCTAGCACAATACTCCACAAGTTATTTTATTCTGCTTAACACATTAGGATGTGTTTATATTTATCCTTGTCCATGAGATCCATAAATTTCAACAATTTTGATACAATGTATTAAAATAACCAATAACTAAATAAATGTTCAACTAAATAGAGAATCTAGAGCGTATTTGATGTCAAGAAGTGGTATGTCCTCAAATTTTCTAAAAGCATTGCTCCTTGGTAACGCTTGTTTCTTGGTCAAATGTGTGTTCTTATTTCTGGGTGAGAAGAAGTGGAAAGGGTTAGTTATTACCCATCAACGCTTGCACCCACTATACATGGTAGCGAAACCAAACCATTCACATATTTCCAATACTTATTTAAAACTTGCAAACATCTTTCAATTTGTATCTACACACAGAGCGCGATGGTGCTCAAGAGCCAAATTGCCGCTCCCAGTTCAGGTGGCATTTTCTGCCACTTGAACAACAATGCTATGTGGCATCAAAATCCTTAAAAGGGGGGCTCATATGCTTTGTTTTTAGGTGATTGTTTTAGTCTATTTAGAGTTTGTGTCCTACTCAGGAAGGAAGGGGAGGAGGCGGCGACTCGCTGAAGACGAAATAAGGTTCTCACCGCTTAGCCCCCGTCCCGGTGGTGCATCTTGCGTTGCTGGAGGGCGTGTGCACTGTGGAGGTGTGTCTGGATCTCACGGGATTTAGTCGGTTTTGTCTTTGGTGAATCCGGGCATTGTTCTTCTGCGTTCTCATGTCTACAGCTTGGATCCTTACGATCTATGCTTCTCTTCATCGGCGACAGTTGTTGTTCTAGTGTGTTGGTTCTTTGGGGCCTTAGCATGACGATTTACCGACTGTCTACTACAACAAGTTTTCTTGGCTCTGGTGAGGGAGGGGCGACGACGGCGGCGCAACTTCAGCTCGCTCTAGTGCTTGTAGCTGTCGCTAGGTGGTCTACGGACATCGGTGTAATTTTTTTTTACTTTTCATGTTCTTTGCACTGTCATGATGTTTGATGAATAGATGACAAGGTTGGCACAACGTTCCTGGTATTTCTCATTTTGCTGTCAGGATACAAGGTAATTCCATGGCGATCTTCTATGAAGTAACACAAGGTTGACATAAACTTATCAAGGTTGGCATGACATTGGGCATCTCTAAACGGAATAAACAGCTACAAAAGTGTTCAGTCAAATGATACAACTTAGGGACTGCAACACACCATGGTATAATAAAGTACCTATGGGGTATATACTGTGATGCAATCCCAGTCCAGCTAGACTCAACTCTGGCACACATGTGCCACAAATTCATTATACCAACGTGTCAAGTCGAGGCCAAACCACATAGTACAACAGGCGTAAAAGTTGTTCCCTCCCCCTTCCCCTTCTAAAAGACAAGCATTCACCGTTTACCCTATGTCGTGTTGTGTCTCCTCCCACAACTGATTGTGGCGCTAAAATCAACATAATATTAGCAGGGAGCCATGAACACATATTAGGGCTCATTTGATTCAAAGGATTTTTGTAGGAATTTTGGAGGATTGGAATCCTTAGGATTTTTCCTATAAATTTTCTTCTATCCATAGGATTGAATCCTATGTGATTTTTTCTAAGGATTCCTTTGTACTACATTCCATATGAATTTTAGCATCCATCCAAATATCTTTGAAAGAATCCTTTGTTTTCCCCTAGTGCAATAAAACAAGCCAAAATGTTGTAGGATCATGACAACCTGGACATTCCAATCGTATATCTTTTCCTATTCCCGCGTTTTTAGAACCTTGCGAATGAAAGAGGCCCTTAGTAGTGTATTCACGCAAGTGTCACTTTTTCTTATCTTCCATAGATTTACAGTGTTGTTTCGGTAGTTACCCTTCAAAGTTAAATCTCCTTTGTGCATCACGTAAAGAAGATCCATTTTGTTGGAGAAAAACATTGTGACAAACCATATTATATAGCGATCTCTGGTGTTAGATTTCGGCAATGAATTTTGCTGTGAAAAACATCTGCCTAACCATCAACCAATCCCCAACCAAGGAAAAAAGAATCAGAAGCCAACCCTTTGTTGGCTTTGTCCATGTCATGTTCAAGTTAATAAAGTGGAACTGTCACAACAGGAAAAAACTTATAAGTCGTGTACCTAATACACTCGGCTTACGCCTGTTTGAACTTGGTTTATGTATAAGCCGAGTAAAATACCCGGCTTATTGGACACGGTTTACAAAAAACCGAGTGTTTTCACAAGGCTCTTGGTTTAATAAAGTAACACGACGGCAGCCGGATGTTAACGGCCACATGTTACAGTCTGTATAAGCCGAGTGCCATGTAAGCTGTGTGTTCTCTAGGGCTCACGGCTTATAAGCCATGTAAGCCGAGTACTGCTTTACGACACACGGTTTATAGACTGCTCTGTGACAGCCCTCTTACTCACATCCGCAATAGACACATGGCAGATATCTTTGCCGAGGTCGAGCTATAAGCCGAGTGCTTTCTTCAGAATATACCATGTGGTACATGTAAGCCAAGAGCTTTTTTGTAGGAGTCGGCTTACAAACAGCTATAAGCCGAGTCTTTTCTAGTTGCCGGGTGTTTTCTCCTCGAGGCTCGGCTTATACGCACATAAGCCGAGTACCCGAAAAAAAGCACTCGGCTTATAGTTGTTCACACGGCAAACCGTGATTTTCCCATAGTGTGTCTGGTTGTATCAGTGCACTTCCCCAAGCAAAATGATTTCATTTCGACTTCTCTACTATTTTCTGGGTGCAACATTTACGTTTGCTTTTGCCTGGTTTTTGCTCACGTCCGCACCTTCAGCAGGAAGAAATAGGCTAAGGTTTGCTCGTTCAATCTGGTCAATTAAGTCAAACGAGGGGAATAATATTCCAACAAAAGAAGTAGGGAAAAATATATTATCCTGATGGACAATGAACAAAATCTCTAGTATAACACACCTGTAATGTGGATATTTTGACACAACCAACCCATCAATGAATTAATATAACATGTGGCGACACAAGGAACCTCGAAACTATGGAAGCTATGCATCCTTGGTTCTAGACTCGGCCGTAGGCTAACAGGAGAACACACAAGAGAGTGCAAATTTTTATCAATTACACTGTGGTTCTCGGCTAACCTATCACATGAGACCGGGTCGAGAATGGAAGGGGAGGCGGGCCGTTGTGAGGGCGGCCCGGTCAAGGTTGCTCCTCTTCTTCTCCTTCCTCTGTTCCTTCTTTACACCTTCTTGCTGCTTTTTCTTGCCGCCATCGCTAGAATCTTTAGCCAACGAGGAGGAGGATGAGGATGAGGAAGTGGTGGTCGTATTGGGGAGCACCTGGACATCCGAAGGCCCACAGCAGAACCCCATGGCTGTAGCTAGCTAGCTCGCCTTTCTCTCTCTTCTTTCTTTCTCTCTCAGCTCACTCTGCTCCTCGGCAGATGAAAAACTAAGCTGCTCTGTTTCAACAAACTGGACCGTGTGTGTTTCTGCTGGCCAAATGATCGGTTCCTGGCGACCGTTTTATACAGTGGAGAAGAGTGGCTCGATGCAAACTTCCAGTGGAAGGTTTCTACCCTCCCTAGTTTTTTTTAAAACTTAAAAATCACCGTATTATATATATTTTGCTGCATTGGAGCACATGGTCGCCAGCACTGACTGACTGATGGGCGCAGTGTTAGATAATGGACTTGCATTGTAACGTGACATTGTCACGATTGTAGGTGTGCGTGCGTGTGTATCAACTTGTGTATCAAGGCAGGTGGTTAGAGAGGATCGGTGCTAGTAGATATCCATGTATAGCTTGCACTAGGGGTCAAGACTAACCACCTGCCGCCGCATCTTGTAATCTTTGTTGACTATATAACACGCAGACGTCCCTGCCAGGAGGCATACGCTTCACATCATCTCCTTTCATTCTTATATGGTATCAGAGCCTACCTCGGATTCATCCATGGCGAGCTCATCCACAAATACGTTCCCCTCATCTCCCTTTGCACACATCGCCACAGAGAAGCTATCGAAGGGGAACGAAGCCCTCTGGCGCGCCACCGTCCTCTCTGCCATCGGGGCGCAGATGGCGGGCTTCCTCGATCTGGAGCAACAAGTACCTCCCACGACGATCGAGGTGACCAGCAGCGACGGCAAGACCAAGACGAAGGCCGCCAACCCTGAGTTCAGCACCTGGTACGCTCGTGATCAGCAGGTGTTTTCCTATCTGCTGACTACGTTACCTCGTGAGATGGCCATCCAGGTGGCAACCTGCCACACCGCCGCGGAGCTGTGGAACACCGTGCAAGGGATGCTCACCTCGCATACCCGAGCACGGTCCGTCAACGTCAGGATCGCGCTGGCGAATCTTCAGAAGGGCAACTCCACTATCACGGAGTATGTTGGTAAGATCAGAACCCTCTGTGATGAATTGATGGCTTCAGGAAAGAAGGTAGACGAAGAAGATGTGGTTTCACACATCCTTGCCGGGCTGGAGGAAGAATTCGATCCCGTGGTTTCGCCATGTGCTCACGGGTCGAACTCAGAATCGCCCCGAGCTGTACTCGCAGCTTCTGAGCTTCGAGACGCGCATGAACCTTCGCGGGGGAGCCTCTCAATCCTCCGCCAACGCTGCATCACGCGGGCGCTTCACCAACTCCAACAAGCAGAACGGCAACGGCGGCGGTGGTGACCGCGGTCGCACCTTCAACAACAAGCAAGCTGGCGGCGGTGGTGACCGCGGCCGGAACTTCAGCAAGCCCAACGGTGGGGGTGGCCGTGGCAACTCAGGAGGAAACGGTGGCGGCTTCACCAACAACCCCGCTGCCAAACCAACGTGCCAGATCTGTGGCAAAGTTGGCCACGTTGCTTGGAAGTGCTGGAAACGGTACGATTCCGCCTACCAGGGAGGTGAAGAGCGCTCGGCGAACATTGCTGCTCCGCAATACGGCGTCGACACAAACTGGTATATGGACAGTGGTGCAACTGATCATATCACCAGTGATCTAGAGAAGCTCACGGTTCGGGAGAGGTACACCGGCAATGAGCAGATTCACACTGCAAATGGTTCAGGTATGGCGATTAATCATATTGGTCATACAACTATTTATACCCCAGATCGTGATCTTCATCTAAATAATGTTCTTCATGTTCCGGAGGCCACCAAAAGTTTAATTTCTGCAAGTAAACTTGCTCTTGATAATGACACCTTCGTTGAAATTCATCCTCATTTTTTTCTTGTCAAGGATCTGGAAACGAAGAGGGTTCTACTTCACGGCAAGGGTAGGAGAGGGCTCTACCCTCTCAAACACATCGGGGGAAACGTCACAAAGCATGTGCTAAGTGCCACCAAGCCATCTTCAGACTTGTGGCACCGACGTTTAGGTCACCCATCTTCCATTGTTGTTAGGAAGATCGTTAGTGAGAATAAACTCCCATGTGTTAGCAATAATGAGAATAAGTTTGTATGTGACGCATGCCAAAAAGGCAAAAGTCACCAACTACCATATCCTCGCCTATGAGTGAATCAAAATTTCCTTTGGCACTTATCTTCTCTGATGTTTGGGGCCCTGCCGTTGAAACTGTAGGAAGAAAGAAATACTATGTGAGTTTTATAGATGATTTCAGCAAATTCACATGGATCTACCTCATTAAGCATAAGTCTGAAGTTTTCCAAAAGTTTCATGACTTCCAAAAACTTGTTGAAAGACAATTTGATCGAAAAATACTAGCTCTCCAAACAGATTGGGGAGGGGAGTATGAAAAGTTGAATTCCTTTTTTACCAAAATAGGAATTTCTCATCATGTGTCCTGTCCTCATGCTCATCAGCAAAATGGGTCAGCTGAGCGAAAACATCGTCATATAGTTGAAGTTGGGCTATCTCTACTTGCTCAAGCCTGCATGCCCTTAAAATTTTGGGATGAGGCCTTTCTTGCTGCCACCTACTTAATCAATAGGATGCCAAGCAAAGTCATAAACTTTGAAACTCCTCTCACTCGCTTATTTGGTGACACACCTAATTACTCTTCCCTTCAGATCTTTGGTTGTGCGTGTTGGCCAAATTTAAGGCCCTATAACACACATAAACTTCAATTTCGATCAAAACAATGTGCCTTTCTTGGTTATAGTAACCTCCACAAAGGATACAAGTGTCTCGACATATCTACGGGAAGAGTCTATATTTCCAGAGATGTGGTATTCGATGAAAACATTTTTCCGTTCTCCACATTACATCCTAATGCTGGTGCACGGCTACGAGCCGAAATTCTTTTGTTGTCACCAGATCTGTTGAATCCTACTGATCAGGGGGATAATAGTGTTGATCATGTGATTAATGGTGCTACTAATCCGGATCACAATGCTGCAGGAAACAATGAAAAAAATTTGGCGCAAAACGATACTACATATGATTTTATGCAGCATATAAGTCCAAGGCCGACCGGCGCAGAACACGAAGGCGATTCTGCTGCAGCTCCCGATCCCGAGAGATCCGGCGGCGCAGGATCGCGCGCGCCTGCAGCGGCAGGCGCAGATTCCCTGTCAGCCGGCGCGGTTCCCTCTCGCGGCGCCTCAGCGGACACCACGTGTCCTGGTGGGTCCGGCGCGGGCGCGTCGTCGAGCGCGGGCGAATCTCCGCGCAATGATGATGCTAGTAGATATCCATGTATAGCTTGCACTAGGGGTCAAGACTAACCACCTGCCGCCGCATCTTGTAATCTTTGTTGACTATATAACACGCAGACGTCCCTGCCAGGAGGCATACGCTTCACATCATCTCCTTTCATTCTTATATGGTATCAGAGCCTACCTCGGATTCATCCATGGCGAGCTCATCCACAAATACGTTCCCCTCATCTCCCTTTGCACACATCGCCACAGAGAAGCTATCGAAGGGGAACGAAGCCCTCTGGCGCGCCACCGTCCTCTCTGCCATCAGGGGGGCGCAGATGGCGGGCTTCCTCGATCTGGAGCAACAAGTACCTCCCACGACGATCGAGGTGACCAGCAGCGACGGCAAGACCAAGACGAAGGCCGCCAACCCTGAGTTCAAGACTGTACGCTCGTGATCAGCAGGTGTTTTCCTATCTGCTGACTACGTTACCTCGTGAGATGGCCATCCAGGTGGCAACCTGCCACACCGCCGCGGAGCTGTGGAACACCGTGCAAGGGATGCTCACCTCGCATACCCGAGCACGGTCCGTCAACGTCAGGATCGCGCTGGCGAATCTTCAGAAGGGCAACTCCACTATCACGGAGTATGTTGGTAAGATCAGAACCCTCTGTGATGAATTGATGGCTTCAGGAAAGAAGGTAGACGAAGAAGATGTGGTTTCACACATCCTTGCCGGGCTGGAGGAAGAATTCGATCCCGTGGTTTCGGCCATGTGCTCACGGGTCGAACTCAGAATCGCCCCGAGCTGTACTCGCAGCTTCGAGCTTCGAGACGCGCGCATGAACCTTCGCGGGGAGCCTCTCAATCCTCCGCCAACGCTGCATCACGCGGGCGCTTCACCAACTCCAACAAGCAGAACGGCAACGGCGGCGGTGGTGACCGCAGTCGCCCCTTCAACAACAAGCAAGCCGGCGGCGGTGGTGACCGCGGCCGGAACTTCAGCAAGCCCAACGGTGGGGGTGGCCGTGGCAACTCAGGAGGAAACGGTGGCGGCTTCACCAACAACCCCGCTGCCAAACCAACGTGCCAGATCTGTGGCAAAGTTGGACATGTTGCTTGGAAGTGCTGGAAACGGTACGATTCCGCTTACCAGGGAGGTGAAGAGCGCCGGCGAACATTGCTGCTCCGCATCTGGCGTCGACACAAACTGGTATATGGACGGTGGTAATCGATCATATCACCGAAGTGATCTAGAGAAGCTCACGGTTCGGGAGAGGTACACCGGCAATGAGCAGATTCACACTGCAAATGGTTCAGGTATGGCGATTAATCATATTGGTCATACAACTATTTATACCCCAGATCGTGATCTTCATCTAAATAATGTTCTTCATGTTCCGGAGGCCACCAAAAGTTTAATTTCTGCAAGTAAACTTGCTCTTGATAATGACACCTTCGTTGAAATTCATCCTCATTTTTTTCTTGTCAAGGATCTGGAAACGAAGAGGGTTCTACTTCACGGCAAGGGTAGGAGAGGGCTCTACCCTCTCAAACACATCGGGGGAAACGTCACAAAGCATGTGCTAAGTGCCACCAAGCCATCTTCAGACTTGTGGCACCGACGTTTAGGTCACCCATCTTCCATTGTTGTTAGGAAGATCGTTAGTGAGAATAAACTCCCATGTGTTAGCAATAATGAGAATAAGTTTGTATGTGACGCATGCCAAAAAGGCAAAAGTCACCAACTACCATATCCTCAGTCTATGAGTGAATCAAAATTTCCTTTGGCACTTATCTTCTCTGATGTTTGGGGCCCTGCCGTTGAAACTGTAGGAAGAAAGAAATACTATGTGAGTTTTATAGATGATTTCAGCAAATTCACATGGATCTACCTCATTAAGCATAAGTCTGAAGTTTTCCAAAAGTTTCATGACTTCCAAAAACTTGTTGAAAGACAATTTGATCGAAAAATACTAGCTCTCCAAACAGATTGGGGAGGGGAGTATGAAAAGTTGAATTCCTTTTTTACCAAAATAGGAATTTCTCATCATGTGTCCTGTCCTCATGCTCATCAACAAAATGGGTCACCGAGCTAAAACATCGTCATATAGTTGAAGTTGGGCTATCTCTACTTGCTCAAGCCTGCATGCCCTTAAAATTTTGGGATGAGGCCTTTCTTGCTGCCACCTACTTAATCAATAGGATGCCAAGCAAAGTCATAAACTTTGAAACTCCTCTCACTCGTTTATTTGGTGACACACCTAATTACTCTTCCCTTCGTATCTTTGGTTGTGCGTGTTGGCCAAATTTAAGGCCCTATAACACACATAAACTTCAATTTCGATCAAAACAATGTGCCTTTCTTGGTTATAGTAACCTCCACAAAGGATACAAGTGTCTCGACATATCTACGGGAAGAGTCTATATTTCCAGAGATGTGGTATTCGATGAAAACATTTTTCCGTTCTCCACATTACATCCTAATGCTGGTGCACGGCTACGAGCCGAAATTCTTTTGTTGTCACCAGATCTGTTGAATCCTACTGATCAGGGGGATAATAGTGTTGATCATGTGATTAATGGTGCTACTAATCCGGATCACAATGCTGCAGGAAACAATGAAAAAAATTTGGCGCAAAACGATACTACATATGATTTTATGCAGCATATAAGTCCAAGGCCGACCGGCGCAGAACACGAAGGCGATTCTGCTGCAGCTCCCGATCCCGAGATCCGCGGCGCAGATCGCGCTAGCGCGCAGCGGCAGGCGCAGATTCCCTGTCAGCCGGCGCGGTTCCCTCTCGCGGCGCCTCAGCGGACACCACGTGTCCTGGTGGGTCCGGCGCGGGCGCGTCGTCGAGCGCGGGCGAATCTCCGCGCAATGATGAGGCTGGCGGCGGGGCCCACAGGCGTGTGACTCCCGCCCGGTCGCCCGTGCGTGCACACCGTCCAACACCCGACCGCGCCGAACCCGAGGCTGATTCGCCTCCTCTGTCGTCTGGGCCGGCGCGCGATCCCACACCTGATCGCACGGCAGACGAGGGGGATTCTCTGGGATCCCTGGACGCTGCCAGCCCAGCTGGATCTGTTGTGGCGCCGGATCCTCTCAGGATTCTGCTCCTGCACGCCTCGACACGCGCCAGAGAGGTATTTTCAAGCCTTTGGTTCCTCAAGATGGGACAGTCGGTATGCTAAAATTTTAAGTTTGCAAATCTTGCTGCCACCCAAGAGCCTAGAAACGTGGCAGAAGCTCTAGGAGATAAGAATTGGCAATGTGCCATGGAAACGGAGTACAATGCTCTTATGAAAAATCAAACTTGGCACTTGGTTCCTCCCAAGTCGGGAAGAAATATTATTGATTGTAAATGGGTGTACAAAATTAAACGACACTGATGGTACTCTAGATAGGTATAAAGCTAGGCTAGTTGCTAAAGGTTTTAAGCAACGCTATGGCATTGATTATGAGGACACGTTTAGTCCAGTTGTTAAAGCTGCCACCATTAGACTTGTTTTGTCTATTCTGTCACACGGGGATGGAGTCTTCGTCAAGCTGGATGTTCGAATGCGTTCTTACATGGCGTTCTCGAGGAAGAGGTGTATATGAAGCAACCACCTGGTTTTGTCAAGAAGACTAAACCTCAACATGTTTGTAAGTTGGATAAAGCTCTATATGGTCTAAAACAGCACCTAGGGCTTGGTATTCGAGATTGAGCATGAAATTACAGCAACTTGGATTTCGGTCCTCCAAAGGTGATACCTCCTTGTTCTTCTTTCGAAAGGAAAGGTGATTATCTACATGCTCATTTATGTAGATGACATAATTGTTGCTAGTTCCTCATCGAGGCCACCTCAAAGATTGTTAAAAATTTGAAGAGTGATTTTGCACTCAAGGACTTGGGAGAATTACATTACTTCCTAGGCATTGAAGTAAAAAGATATCGATGGGATTTTGTTGACACAAGAAAAGTATGCTACCGATATTCTCAAAGTGTAGGCATGAAAGGATGTAAACCTTGTAGCACTCCTTTGTCTACTACGTAAAAGTTGTCCTTACATGAAGGAGAACTATTAAACCCGTAAGAAGGGACTAAGTCTGAAGTGTTGTTGGTGCACTTCAATATCGACATTGACAAGACCTGATATATCTTTCTCTGTTAATAAGGTTTGTCAATTTTGCATGCTCCTACCATGTGCATTGGACAGCTGTTAAAAGGATATTGCGTTATGTCCAAGGAAGTGCTGGGATAGGACTAAAATATGTAAGTCATCATCAACTCTTGTAAGTGCCTTTTCCGATGCGATCGGGCAGGATGTCCCGATGATAGGAGGTCTCTTGGTGGGTTTGCTGTTTTTCTTGGTTCTAATCTCATTTCATGGAATGCAAAGAAACAAGCAACTGTCTCTGTGTCTAGCACGAAGCTGAATACAAATCGCTAGCAAATGCTACTGCTGAGGTAATGTGGGTAGAAAGCCGCTTGATGAACTAGGTGTTGAAAGAACACATGCTTCTTGTCTATGGTGTGACAATCTTGGAGCAACATATTTGTTCGCCAACTCGTGTTTCATGCAAGGACAAAACACATAGAGATTGACTTTCATTTTGTTAGAGAAAGAGTTGCCAAGAGATTGCTGGACATCAGGTTTATACCAACCGGAGATCAAGTGGTGATGGATTCACCAAGCCCTTACAAGCTCGACAATTGCAAGTCTTCAAGAACAATCTCAACCTTGACATGTTTAGATTGAGGGAGGATGTTAGATAATGGACTTGCATTGTAACGTGACATTGTCACGATTGTAGGTGTGCGTGCGTGTGTATCAACTTGTGTATCAAGGCAGGTGGTTAGAGAGGATCGGTGCTAGTAGATATCCATGTATAGCTTGCACTAGGGGTCCACAGGCGTGTGACTCCCGCCCGGTCGCCCGTGCGTGCACACCGTCCAACACCCGACCGCGCCGAACCCGAGGCTGATTCGCCTCCTCTGTCGTCTGGGCCGGCGCGCGATCCCACACCTGATCGCACGGCAGACGAGGGGGATTCTCTGGGATCCCTGGACGCTGCCAGCCCAGCTGGATCTGTTGTGGCGCCCGGATCCTCTGTGGATTCTGCTCCTGCACGCCCTCGTACACGCGCTCAGAGAGGTATTTTCAAGCCTTTGGTTCCTCAAGATGGGACAGTCAGGTATGCTAAAAATTTTAAGTTTGCAAATCTTGCTGCCACCCAAGAGCCTAGAAACGTGGCAGAAGCTCTAGGAGATAAGAATTGGCAATGTGCCATGGAAACGGAGTACAATGCTCTTATGAAAAATCAAACTTGGCACTTGGTTCCTCCCAAGTCGGGAAGAAATATTATTGATTGTAAATGGGTGTACAAAATTAAACGACACTGATGGTACTCTAGATAGGTATAAAGCTAGGCTAGTTGCTAAAGGTTTTAAGCAACGCTATGGCATTGATTATGAGGACACGTTTAGTCCAGTTGTTAAAGCTGCCACCATTAGACTTGTTTTGTCTATTGCTGTCACCGGGGATGGAGTCTTCGTCAACTCGGATGTTCGTAATGCGTTCTTACATGGCGTTCTCGAGGAAGAGGTGTATATGAAGCAACCACCTGGTTTTGTCAAGAAGACTAAACCTCAACATGTTTGTAAGTTGGATAAAGCTCTATATGGTCTAAAACAGGCACCTAGGGCTTGGTATTCGAGATTGAGCATGAAATTACAGCAACTTGGATTTCGGTCCTCCAAAGGTGATACCTCCTTGTTCTTCTTTCGGAAAGGAAAGGTGATTATCTACATGCTCATTTATGTAGATGACATAATTGTTGCTAGTTCCTCATCAGAGGCCACCTCAGCATTGTTAAAAATTTGAAGAGTGATTTTGCACTCAAGGACTTGGGAGAATTACATTACTTCCTAGGCATTGAAGTAAAAAGATATCTGATGGGATTTTGTTGACACAAGAAAAGTATGCTCTTGATATTCTCAGTGTAGGCATGAAAGGATGTAAACCTTGTAGCACTCCTTTGTCTACTACAGAAAAGTTGTCCTTACATGAAGGAGAACTATTAAACCCGAAGAAGGGACTAAGTATGAAGTGTTGTTGGTGCACTTCAATATCGACATTGACAAGACCTGATATATCTTTCTCTGTTAATAAGGTTTGTCAATTTTGCATGCTCCTACCATCGTGCATTGGACAGCTGTTAAAAGGATATTGCGTTATGTCCAAGGAAGTGCTGGATAGGACTAAAATATGTAAGTCATCATCAACTACTGTAAGTGCCTTTTCTGATGCAGACTGGGCAGGATGTCCTGATGATAGGAGGTCTACTGGTGGGTTTGCTGTTTTTCTTGGTTCTAATCTCATTTCATGGAATGCAAAGAAACAAGCAACTGTCTCCAGGTCTAGCACTGAAGCTGAATACAAATCGCTAGCAAATGCTACTGCTGAGGTAATGTGGGTAGAAAGCCTGCTTGATGAACTAGGTGTTGAAAGAACACATGCTTCTTGTCTATGGTGTGACAATCTTGGAGCAACATATTTGTTCCGCCAATCCTGTGTTTCATGCAAGGACAAAACACATAGAGATTGACTTTCATTTTGTTAGAGAAAGAGTTGCCAAGAGATTGCTGGACATCAGGTTTATACCAACTGGAGATCAAGTGGCTGATGGATTCACCAAGCCCTTACAAGCTCGACAATTGCAAGTCTTCAAGAACAATCTCAACCTTGACATGTTTAGATTGAGGGAGGATGTTAGATAATGGACTTGCATTGTAACGTGACATTGTCACGATTGTAGGTGTGCGTGCGTGTGTATCAACTTGTGTATCAAGGCAGGTGGTTAGAGAGGATCGGTGCTAGTAGATATCCATGTATAGCTTGCACTAGGGGTCAAGACTAACCACCTGCCGCCGCATCTTGTAATCTTTGTTGACTATATAACACGCAGACGTCCCTGCCAGGAGGCATACGCTTCACATCATCTCCTTTCATTCTTATACGCAGTGGCTAGCCTGGTCCACCAATCAGTACCTGGAATGAGTGTCGCGGAAGGTACATTCCCTCTCTCGCGACTGTTGATTTTTTTTTTTGGTTTCGCTGCTGATAGGCTAGGATAATGGCGATCATGTAGCATTGACCAGTGACTCAGCCGAGCTTCCTTGGCTGGCAAGGTTCTCGGACTACAGAATTCCGTCTTTTTTTTCTATTGTTTTTCAAAGGAGGATGCGATTTTTTATACTCCCACCGTAAGAGCAGACGGCATCCTCAAATCCTCCTCAAACGTCTACAGACGCGATGGTCAGTGACCGGACAGGAGAGAAGGGGAAAAAAAGTGACCCAACCGGACCCCTCATATCATTTCAATATGTCCGGACTGTTCGCGAACCCTTATATTTGAGAACAAATATAAGGAGGATATGAAGGCTCGCGGACGCGCCCAGTCAGTCCGCTACGTATTACATGGCCCACCCCGGACCACTATTTTTCTTTCTTTTCCTTCTCTCTATTCATCTCCACCAATCACGCGCAAGGGACTGGACATATGTGGAAGAAAAATCACGAGTGTGGTTGCATGGACGAACAAACAGGGGATCAAAACAAACATGCCCGGTCACTTATCGAGCACGTCTGCGAGCGTTTAGGGGGTCAGGTTTGGTAAGTCCGGCTATAGATGCTCTAAGAGCAACTCTAGTAGAGTGGTTGTATGACCCTGATTGTTAGAAAAAACAATAAAATGCCTAAATGGTGATTATAAACTAAAATGGAACTACTCATATGAGTGTATGAAGCTCCCTCCATAAACGACCTCGTAGCCTCCATACTTGCAGGCGGGAGAGGTCCCGACTGCCAAGTGCGGAAGGGAGTTTCAACTTCTTCCTCGACGAGTCGTGGCTGGATTTTGAAGCCGCGTGGCGCAGGTACATGCATCATCGTGCACAAGTAATCATCAACAAACAATGGTAACCACCCATCCATTAACAGATTCCTATGCTCCCTCCCAATTACCAATGCAGTCGTTCGAATGGCCTCGCAGCTTCATCCCTGCCTATAAAAGCCCGACGGCAAGGTGCCCCCCTGACCAAAGCCCGAGCCACTTCCACCCCACCAATATCGTCCATCGTTAGGGACAATGCTGCCACATAGGAACACATCATATTGGCTCAACTAGGTGGAAGAGCAGAACCTCAACTCTCTCCCCGGCAGTTGATGGATCCTCCTCCCATAATGACAACAGATCTGCCAGCTGTGGGGATCAAGCTCCCTCGTCTAGTTGAAGGAGGAGGACATCATTCCATCGACCCACTCGTCCCGGTAAATGATGTCGTTGCCCATCGAGGCCCAGTCAGAGTCGTTGCTGGAGCCCGAGGACCCGATCAAAGTCCTATTATGGCTCTCCACTATGAAAGATCGGTAGAGTGCATCCTTCAAGAGTTCGCCTCCACACTCACGGACGAGTCACGGGCCCGACCCCTATGCCTACTATGACGATCTCTCAGAGAAGGTGTCGAAGGAGGGCGACAACTAGACAGTGCCAGCCACCGAGTAGTCTAGGTAGTACTCGGTAGCAATGTTGCTCGAATGACAACATCCCTTATTTTGAAAATGACGTTAAACGACATTTTAAGTCGCTAATTATATGCATAGCGGCGCATTTTTGCAACCAAATATATTCGTAATTAAGTTATCATGATGATAGATGCGTTTGGTTTAGACTAATTTCAGCTCAAATTGCACGTGTAAAATTGAAGAAAATGAAAAAAAAAGAGCAAATAAAATGCAATTTGTGGAGACCATATTATGACGACTTTATGTTTGCGCAGAAAGGCCCCGGCTGCCATATGCATATGGAGCACGCCGCATATGGCAATCGGAGATATGGCAACTCTTCTAGAGTTGCTCTAATATCTGGATTATATTATTTAACAAAAATGAGTTCGAATAAAATATCCACGTGTAGGATAGTTGTCCAAACTTTTCCATAATATAACCGAGGGGATTCAGAAATACATTTAATTCGCAAGAAAATCCTTCGACCTGAATTCGTCGTCGCTTCGCAAACACAAACCTAGATAGAGAGACTTGCTATTGTCTTAGTAGGAATCCAACCAATGTCAAGGCCAGATAGGGTCACTGGTGTGAACCGACGGACCACATGTGTTCACTCACATGTGCGAACTAGCCACGACCGCAAGCCGACGACAAACCCAACGCCACCAAACGGTGAAGAACATGCTCGACGATGACAATGACCCACCGGCTCCTCAATGATGTTGATATGCCATCGAGATGGGGTTGAAGCTAGGGCACAACCATTATTCGATGCAACACCACCATCAAACCCTAAACGATGACGCAACGACACCAAGCCCTAATCCTAGCTACACGTCAAACACGCAAAATCGTGGTTCTCCTCACCTCCCACAGGAGCATTAGATGGGTGTGAGGAGGTGGAGATAGGAGAAATAAGAGATATAAGAGGCGGCGTCTTGGTTAAGGGAAGGGGCACTGGTGGAAAAAAGGCCTTTGGTCGCGGTTCGCAACTGCCATTAGTCGCGGCTGCGCAACCACGACCAAATAAGCGCGACTAAAGCCCCCCACCTTTAGTCGCGGCTGCTTAAGAACCGCGACTAACGGCCCGTCCACGGGCGCCAGCGGCCGTCAGGCGGAGGACCTTTAGTCGCGGTTCTTTCGCCAACCGCGACTAAAGTAGCGCCGCAGGTTTAGGGTTTTAGCCCCCTAAACCTGTTTTCTGTTTAACTTGTATTGTTTTATTTCTTTTGTGCTTTATTTTAATTTTGAAGGAGTTTCATATATTCTACGGTACTACATACATGCATATGAATGTACAATTTCAAATAAATTTGAAATTAGAACCAAAAGAATTCAAGAGGAATATACAATATATATTCAATATCATCGGATGACCATATACAATTTTGAACAAGTTTCCATACATGATTTAATCCATATAAAGTTCTACGCCCTCGTAATAGTGTTCTCCTTTAGGATGGAGGACTTCCTGTTGAACCATCCAGCTAGTTCCTCTTGAAGTGGTCGGAAGCGAGCTCGGACTAAGCATCCACGGAGGTTATTCCTCCGAGCATTGGTATCACTCGAACCCGCCAGAGGTGTATCTCCGGATCATCTCACGCATATAGTATCCACATAGATTGGTCTCCGTGGCTGAATATCCCCAGCATTCTTAGGCTTTAACCTTTTGAATTCTAGCTCTTTTTGAATTCACCGACCTTTGTATCTACGAACCGTCTCCAAACCCTACGAGGCAAAGAAAATTAAATGAACAAGAGAGTTATTAGTTACTTGATATTAGGAAATGAACGAAATAGGCCGATCGATATAGAGCGCAAATGAATGAAAATAATTACTTCTACAGCATTCTTCTCATGTCGCCCCAAAGCTTTGGATCCATATTCAGAGAGTCGTGGACGAGACATTCTGAGGTGTTAACTTTAATTACTAGCAGAATCCAGTGGAACCTGCGGACACGATACATGCACAAGACGTCATGCATAACTCATCGATTAGCCGCCACATACCATGCATGGAGTAAACAAAAGAGAATGTGCTCAAGATGAAACACTCACCCAAAATGGTAAGGAAATAGAATATCACTTTTGAGTTCCTGCTTTGTAAGAAACTGCCACAGTGTCGCCTCCACGTCGGCGGGTGACGCCCAACACATGTCCATTAACGATGTGTGGGTCAATGAACCCAACATCATGGATGTTCCTTACTCGCATTCCTTAATCTTCATTCTCGCATGTATAATAGCGGACACAACAATATAGTTAGGACATATATATAGTGCAGGCAATATGAACGAGATGGGGTAGAAATTAATAAATCACTTACGTAACGTAGCAACCGATGATAGATTTGTCGAGCTCAAGCAGATTGAAAAGCTGGAACAATTCACTCAAAGGCAATTTGTACATAGTAATGTTTGAAGTGATGCTCATGTCTAACTTCCGCATAAATATATTCTTTGGCGTTTTTATTTTTATGTAACCCTTGTACCAATTCAGCAGACCTTTCATTTGGTCGTAGATCCTTTTCTCAAGCAGCTCGACGAGAGGCCCATTCTTGACATATGTAATTACTACCTCCTTCACCGGGCGCCTCATCAAGGCCTAATAGTTCACGAAGAGTAATACCTAAGTTGCCGCTTGTTCTCCGCACTCGTTATGATCAATCCTGTGTTGCCGCAGCTTGTATGATCTCGGGGCATCCGGACGAAGGCTTCCACTATAAGCGGGCAATCGATTGTTTACTTTGTTCCCGAGCTGGGCAACTTGTTTCCGCTTTTTTACTTTCGCCTTCTCCGCTCTTTGTTCTCCTTGAACATGAGTGCCTGCCTCGCAAGTTCACGTGCATAGTCGTTAGGCAGATTCTTCGCGGCTTGGGACGGTGTGCTCAAAATGACTTAGCCCACTTCTTTTGCTCATCGAAAATATCTGGCTTGGGCTCGGGCTCTCTTTTCTTCTTGCAGTCCGCCTTCCATTTCTCCAAATCAGCAGCCATGCGCGCCGACTTCCTCGCACTACGCTCCCAAGGCCTTGTGGGAGAGGCTTGATGATGGCTCCGTACCTTTGTGGTCTTAGGTACATAAGGGTCCGGGTTAATAATCCAGACTGCTTCGCTTCTTTGCCGAGGTGGATTGGGGCGGCGTCGATCACCCACGGACGAGGATCGGGGCGGCGGATGATCACCGCCGGACGTTGTGGATCGGGGCGGCGGCGGCTGATGTGACGGAGGTGTAGGTGAACCGCCACCACCACCACCACCACCACCACCGCCACCGCCACCACCACCACCGTAGGGGTGGACTTGTTGTCCTTGGCGCCTCGCTCGAAACTTGATAAACTTCTTTTGCCATAGAATGAAATGGCGCTTGACATCTCCAAGTCTTTTCTCCCTTCGTGTAGCAATGTCAATCTCCGTGTCCTCAAACCCTTGGACTATGTCCTCCACCGTGACACGAGCATAGCCATCTTGAATGGGGTTGTTGTGGTGGAGTGCTCCTGTAAACATGGTAAAGCATCGCCGATGGCTACCTTCATGGACATGTTCCCGATAGGATAATACAGATGACATTCTTTCATCTCCTTTATATCGCCCACGGGTAGCGAGGAGGCTCCGGTGCAGTAATTTCACCACCGAGGCTCCGTGCAGTAATTTCGATCACCGAGGCTCCGTGCAGTAATTTCGATCGTCGGTGCATCCGCACCAGCCGGTGGGGCCTCCGTGGAAGCCACGCCGCTTCTCCGCTGCTGGCTTCCGAGATCCGCTGGATGATCTTCATGCTGCACCCGAGCTGCATCTCTTTCGCTACTAGTACACTCATGGTTTTCTTCATCACATCCATTTCCGATGCCAACCGCGCCACAACATCGCTTCCCGATCCATCTTTCTCTTACGGCTTCAGAATCAGACGGGTCATCGCTCGGGGAACCCTATTTTCCACGGAATGTGCCCCATGCCTCGTGACACGCCCTCCGTGTTCAGGATTCCCGAGGGCTTTTGTCGCCGCGTCGTTCTCTCCGTTGAACTTGATCTTCCCCGTTGAGCATCCTTCATTGCGCCAATAAGGGCTTGGGTGGGTTTAATTAATTTGCCCCGTAAACACACTCCCCTGCCTTGGGTTCAGCGTTCCCCATGCCCGCATTCACCAGCTTTTGGCCCTTGGGTCCCATCCTCCGCACTGGACGGATTCTCGCGCCTCAGCTCGTTCTCCATCTTCTCCAACCTAGGCACCCAAATGCGATACCCTCCTGGCCCCATAACATGATTGTACTCCTTCTTAGCCGATTTTCCTTATTTTTTTCGATATTTGAATGAACTGCTCCGATTTCTTTTGCTTCACAAATTCTGGCCAATCATGTTTCAGTTTCTCATATTGTTCTTTGAAACCGAGTCTTGTTCTGCTTGACAAAGTCACGGGCTAGATTTTGCTTGAATTTCCGAATGCGCCGGCCATCTTATGAAGAGCGAACTGTTTGACTAGCCTCCTCCTCTCCTTGTTTTCCTCAATCTTGTTACCCTCCTCATCGAATTTGTTGTATTCGGAGGTAGAACGAAATGTTCCATAAGCTTCTTGAAGCAATCTTTTTTGTTCTCTTATCGACAAAAGTGAAACCATCAATTCGCGCCTTCTTTGGCTCATTCCACTCTCGACGGTGATCGAGACGTTGTCTCTAACAATGGCTCCGCATTGGTCGACAAACTTGGTGGCGTTCTTGCGGGCTCCAGCTGCCTGCCGTTGCAATCGTCGACAACCTCGATGGTGCATGTTTCTCCTTGTTTCATCGCCTTGGTTGCGCCACGCTTTGACGACATACTCGATTGTTTCGACGATCCGCCGAGGGCTAAAATAAGAAATAGAGTCGCTGCGTTAGTACACACATATTTATTCAAATCAGTTAGTTTGTATCACCAGAGGCTCAATGTATATATATACCTCGGCGCCGGAGGTGGTTGCTACTTCCATTTGAAGATCGCCGCTTATCGACGCTTGTTCGCATCATCTTGTCGACGGCGCCTTCATCTTCACCGTCAAGGTTCAGATAAGAAGAGATATCATCTTCTTCTTCTCCGGTCGGCACATATAGAATATCGCCGCTTATGATGCCGAACATATGTGCTTCACCGTCCGGATCATAGTTGTCCATAATCGGTCAGCTCTATCGTCCGCCATTATGTCATCCTGAAAACATGTAGTAAAAACAAATTAATTAAGTGAAGAAGGGGCGGTGGCGGTGGCGGTGGCGAAGGGCGGTGGCAAAAGGAGGGGCGAGGAAGGTGGGAGAGGGTGTCGCGGTAGAGCGCGAGACGGGCGGCAGACGACGGCGCCACGGAGAGGAGGAAATTCCAATTTGTCATGTCGCGAACCCAAAATGGGCCGCCCAGTGAGCTACGCCCGTGAGACGCGCCGACTTTTTGATGCAAAGAGCGCCACACATGGCTGGATATGGCCGAGCTCGGTCTTAACTGGCTGCGCTTGCAGCCTCCGCGGTCAGATCGCTGCTAATGCACCGCCCGCTGTAGCCGACGCCAAACAGTGATTAGGATACGTTGAATTTCCTATATGACGCTGTCTGCGTCAAACTGTCGAGCTTAACGCACCTCACGAGCCACAGAGCGAACGATTTGGGTCGGCCCATCACGTAAATCCTTCACGTCCGGTTTTAGGAACCTTCCGAGGGTTCCCAACCCTTTTTTATTTTCATTTCTTTTCCTTTCTTTTTTGTTTCGTTTTTCTTTTCTTTTTTGTTTATTGTTCTTTTTCTTTTCTTTTTAAAAATGTTCTCCTTTTAAAAATGTTCTATTTTTCAAAAATGTTCATATTTTCAAAAATGTTCGATTTTCACAAATTTGTTCGTGTTTTCAAATTTTGTTCGGAGTTTCAGAAAATTGTTTGTGTTTTCAATTTTTTTGCCGGTTGTTTCAAAAATGTTTCCGATTTCAAGAAAAATTCACATATTCAAATTTTCTTCACTTTTTATAAAATTATTCGTGTTTTGAAATTTTGTTCGGAGTTTCAAAAATGTTCGGTTTTCACAAAATTTAGGAGTTTCAAAAATTTTCCCAGATTTAAATTTTGTTCATGGATCCAAAAATGTTTGTGCTTTTGAATTTTGTTCAAGTTTCAAAAATATTCATGTTTACATAATTTTAAAATGTTCCGAGGCGGCGTGGGCGTCGCCGACAGCTGCCACTGTTCTGTGGGCGCCCGGCGGGCCTCGCCCGCTGGTCCGCTTCTTCCCGACGGGTTCGGCCAAGGCGATCAAGGCCGTGGCCTGGTCGTGGGCTGGGCGCCGCAGAGGAGGTGCTGGCGCACGCGCCGCGGGCGGGTTCTCGACGCACGGCGGGTGGAACTCGGCCCGAGGGCGCGCGGCGAGGCGTGCCCATGCTCGCCGCCCCGCCCGGCGACGGATGGGCAACGCGAGGTACGTGGAGCACGTGGTGCGCCGATCGCGCTGACGGCGGCGGCCTCGAACGGGAGCGGTGGAGGCGGCCGTCCGTGGCTGATGCGGGCAAGGAGGGGAGGAGATGAGGGGCGAGCACGCGAGCTCGTGGATCGCCGGAGGGGAGAGCGAGGCGGCAGACGAGGCCGGCGGGGCGCGCTGTGGGCGAGGGCGACGGCGGGCGGCGCTGAGGGCGAGGGCGACGGCGGGCGGCGCGAGGGCGAGGGCGACGGCGGCGGCGCGAGGGCGCGGCAGAGATTTAACAGCGAGAAACGGCGGGCGGCGCCGAGGAGCCTTTGTATTTATAGCCCTCTTTAGTCGCGGTTGGCGACGAGACCCGCGATTAAAGGTGCCCTTTAGTCGCGGGTCTCCCGCCCAACCGCGACTAAAGGGGTTTTATGGTTTTTATGCGTTCGCGCCCCATTTTTAGTCGCGGTTGGTTCGCCAACCGCGATTAAAGCCGCTGCAGTTTAGGGTTTTAGCCCCCCAAACCTGTTTTCTGTTTAATTTGTATTGTTTTCTTTTTAATTTGTATTGTTTTCTATTTAATTTGTATTGTTTTATTTCTTTTGTGCTTTATTTTAATTTTGAAGGAGTTTCACATATTCTACGGTACTACATACATGCATATTATACGCCTAGGCAGGAGTATGACTAAATCACTCCAAATTTCATGTATCATCAGTGGTATCTCGAATCATTCGAAAATGGACACCAAACACATCACGGGTAATATAATTCACATGATCCATTCAACAAAGTTTGGTACAATAAATTATTACACATCATTTCTTCCCTTGTGTCCCTCGCTTGCTTACGATTGTGCCGATCCATGGAGCATCCTCATCATTTAACTTAATGCTTGGGTCGGTGTTCACTTTGAAGGGCGGAATTTCAGCAAACATATTATAATCTTCCGACATGTCTGTCTTGTCCTCCACTCCCACGATGTTTCTTTTCCCCGAAAGAACAATGTGGCGCTTTGGATCATCGCATGATGTCTTGATCGTTTTCTTATCTTTCCGCTTCCTCGGTTTGCTACTCATGTCCTTCACATAGAAAACCTGAGCGACATCTTTCGCTAGGACGAATGGTTCGTCAAGGTAACCAAGATTGTTGAAATCCACCATTGTCATTCCGTATTGCTGGTCCACCTTTATCCCACCTCCCGTTAGCTTGAACCATTTGCACCGAACAAAGGGACCTTAAAGGAGGGTCCATAGTCAAGTTCCCATATCTCCTCTATGTAACCATAATATGTGACCTCTTGCCCATTCTCGGTTGCTGCATCAAAGCGACACCACTGTTTTGGTTGGTGCTCTTTTTATCTTGGGCGATCGTGTAAAATGTATTCCCATTTATCTCGCACCCTTGGAAAGTCGTTATAGTCGAAGATGGTGTCTTGGCCAACATGTACAGCTGATCTACAACATCATTGTCATTCATTAAATGTTTTTCAACCAACTGCCGAAAGTCTCCATGTGGGCCTTCCTAATCCAGGATTCAGCTTCCCGGTTGTCGAACGTAAAATATTCTTGTGTTTCTCAAAGCACGGAGCCACCAAGCTGGAATTGGTCAAGATAAAGGTGGTGTGCTTCATCAGAGAATGGCCGTCCATACATATCGTTGATTTCCTTCCGATCGTGTTTTTCCACTTAGTCTCCCTCGTGCCGCGATCGAGGAAGACCAATCGGCTTAAGGTCGAACAAAGTCAACACAAAACTCAATTACCTCCTCATTTCCATAGCCCTTGGCGATGCTTCCTTCTCGCCTAGCACGGTTACTTAACATATTTCTTTAATACTCCCATGAACCTCTCAAGGGGAACATATTGTGTAGAAATACAGGACCGAGAACGAAAATCTCTTCGACTAGGTGAACCAGGAGGTGCGCCATAATATTGAAGAAGGATGGCGGAACACCAACTCAAATCGACAAGACATTGGATCACATCGCTCAGAACCGTGGTAGAACTTCGGATTGATTACCTTCTCGAGAGATTGCATTGAGGAATGCACATAGCTTCACAATGGCTACTCGAACATTTTCCGCAGAGCCCCTCAAAGCAATCGGAAGCAATTGCGCCATAATCACGTGGCGTCGTGAGACTTCAGGTTTTGGAACTTTTTCTCCGCCATGTTTATTATTCCCTTTATATTGGACGAGAATCCAGACGGGACCTTCATACTGCTCGGGCATTCAAAAAGATGACCTTCTCTTCTTTGGTCGAGCGTAGCTGGCACGACCTTGAAACCATTCGGATGCCGGTCATCGTGGTCTTTCAAACGTTGCTGGTCCTGCCGTGCTTCCTTTGTATCATTTGTCTTCCCATACACGCCCAAGAAGCTTAGGAGGTTCACGCAAATATTCTTCGTAACGTGCATCACGCCGATTGCAGAGCGGACATCTAGGACTTTCCAATATTCTAGCTCCCGAATATAGATTTCTTCTTCCACATGGCTGCGTGCCCGTCGGCTCCCTTCGAACTGATTGTCCGCCAGACCCTTTCCAAAGATGACTTTCAAATCCTTGACCATATCAAATACCTCAGCAAGCAGTCGTTCCGCAGCTTCGCCGGTGATCTGCCTTGCCGTTGTAATGCTTGCCTTTCTTTCATCGATGAATTTTCGAAAGAAATCGACGATGCCCAAGGTACACGCTCTTCTTACAATTTGGCAAATGTACACTTTCAGCCTCATGTAAGCAAAGCGTGCATGCATTGTATCCCTTATTTGACAGTCCCGAAAGGTTACTAAGAGCAGGCCAATCGTTGATGGTTACGAAAAGCAACGTCAGAGGTCAAATTCCTCTTGTTTGTGCTCATCCCACACACGGACACCACCCCACAGCTGTAAAAGTTCATCAACTAATGGCCTTAGGTACACATCGATGTCGCTGCGGGTTGCCGGACCTTGGATGAGCACCGCATCATAATGAACTTCCGCTTCATGCACAACCAAGGAGGAAGGTTGTAGATGCATAGAGTCACGGGCCAGTGCTATGGCTGGAGCTCGCTCGCCAAAAGGATTCATGCCATCCGCATTTAGAGCAAATCTTATGTTCCTTGCGTCACCTGCAAAATCTTTGAACCATCTCGTCGATCTTTCTCCATTATGCTCCATCTGCGGTGTGTCTCAACTCCCCGTCCGACTTACGGTCCTCTTTGTGCCATCGCAACAACTTGGCATGCTCTTTGTTCTGAACAGACGTTTCAACCGTGGTATTATAGGAGCATACCACATCACCTTGGCGGGAACCCTCTTCCGGTTTCGCCCTCAACATCGCCACCGTGGTCATCGCCTCGATCTTATAACGCAATGCAAGGCATACCGGCATTCATTCAAATTCTCGATTCACGCGGTAGAGGATGCAATCGTTGATGCATGCATGTATCTTCGTAACCTCTAAACCTAGAGGGCGATAACCTTCTTTGCTTCAGACGATCAAGGGCAACTCGTTATCCTTTGGAAACATATTCTTCAACATTTTCAGCAAGTTTTCAAATGCCGAGTCAGCTACACCTGCCTCGCCTTCCATTTCAGCAAATCCAGCAGCAGCCCAGCTTTTTCGACCATCATCGCATCCGGGTACAGCGCCTTTTCGTGATCCTCTAACATGCGATCCAAATTCTCCTCTCCTTTTCGGGCCAGCAGCGCCTCCGTGCATCAAGAATGGTCCCACCAAGATCATCAACGGATCATCACGCGCCTCTTCTTCACCTTCCCTTCACCTTCAAAGATCCTCCATGAAAGTATCACGAAATGAGCAAGATAGCTTTCATCGATGAAATCATCCCTTCTTCATCTTCTTCCATTATAACCCTCTTTCTCCATGCTTGGTCCAACAATTATAGCTTGGCATGAAACCCTTCAAGCAGATGCATGTGAACAACTCTTGAGGAAGAGTAACCCTTCTCATTCTTACAGATAACACATGGACAGATAACAAAACCCCCGCTTGTTCGCATTAGCCACTACGAGGAAATCTTTCAAACCCGTAGTGAACTCGCCGGAGAGTCGGTTACCGTACATCCATTGCCGATTCATCTGCATTATTATAATATAAAATATATAATTAACCATCATGCATTTGTTAAACTAACTAGCTACAAACAATATAAATTAAACAATGAACTACACACATGCATATTGACACATCAAAGGTTCATCAAGTTGCTAACCATGATCAAGAGTGTGGCTCCAACACTTCATGTCATGTTTGTTTCATGCTCTTGGGGCATTTCATCAAACACCTTATGTGCATAAGAGGAACCAAAAGCAAACCTACACCCACTTGTGAAGAGAATGGCTCCAAATGGCTAAGTGTTGGCTGCTGGATGGGTATATATAGGGAGGGCTTTAGTTGCGGTTGGCACGGCAAATCGTGACTAAAGGTGTTCGAAGGCCTTTAGTCATGGTTGTCTGGCCAACCGCGACTAAAGCCCCCTCACGCACCAGCTGGCCACCGAGCGCCTGCAGGCCCAGTTTTGGTCGCGGTTCACCTCCGTAATCATGATTAAAGGTCCCATTAGTCGCGGTTCCTACAGCTTCGCGACTTATGGGGCTGGATGGAAGCCTGTTTTTCCACCAGTGGGGAAAATGGATTTATTTATGTGGCGTAGAATGAAGGCGCACCATATCTCCTGGGATAGAAAGTGATGGTAGATGTTCCTTTGGTTTTACGATGCTTTTTCTCTCGCCTTTGTCGATAGGAAAAAGTTTGGTTTAATTTATTCTGCAGCTTTGTCACAGATTCTTGCTACACATACTTTTGAGGGGAACGTGCCCAGTGCACTAGTCAAATCTATATGGGTTTTGACCAATGAATGTGGAAAAGGTGCTCCAAGTTGATGTAGACTTAATTAGTCTTTTTGAGGATGATGTAGGCTTAGTCTTGCTCGCCTAAACTAGTAAACCGAGTCAAGTAGGGCAATAGCTAGTAATCCAACAAAGGAAGTAGGGAAACAAATAGCATCCCGGTGACAATGAACTTGGAATACAACCAGGAATCAATGAATAAATAGAACATGTGACGACAGTAGAAATCTCAAAACTTCGACCGAGCAACCGAAGCTATTTAATCCTAAGCTCCAACCTCGGCCGTAAGCTAATTGTTCCCGGTTAATGTTACATGAGACCGGGCCGAGAATGGAAGGGGAGGCGGGGCGTCGCCATGGCAGCCCGGTCAAGGTTGCTCTTCTTCTTCTCCCTCCCCTGCTCGTTCTTCACCCTTTGCTGCTGCTTCTTCTTGCCACCGTTGCCGGAATCTTTAGCAGGCGATGACGATGATGAGGACGTTGACGACAAGCTGGAGGTGTTCTTTGGGAGAACCTTGACATCGGAGGGCCCACAGCAGAATCCCATGGCTGCCCTGCTAAAGCTACTGCTGCACTATCTTTTCCCCTTCTTTCTTTCTTTCCTCTGCTCACTCAGCTCACTTTGTTCAAGTGTTCTTCAGCTCACGTAAAACTCAGCTCTTCTCATGCGGTGTGTATGTTTCTGTTTGGAAAAGCAGGGCTCTTGGCGACCTTTTTATAGGGCTCTGAGCAGGCATCGGAAGGTTCGCTGCTACTCACATTGGAGCACATGGTCACCTGCGCTGCACCCGTCGCAACGACAACGATCTGCGCTACCATTGACAGTTACGCATGTAGGTGTAGCGTACGCGCGTCATGCGGAAGCAAGTGGCTGACAGGTGGGCGCCAAGGCTCTCATGGTCCACCAGTCAGTCTGTAGTGTATATGTTGCGTGGGTGGTGCTGGTTGTGCATCGTGGCCTGTTGAATTTTCCTCGGCCATGCTAATAGGATACTGCTAGTCCTGCAAGATGCAACATTGACCGCGTACTCAGTGCAGAGGGGAGGTTGCTTGGCTGGCAAGGTCCTCAAGATAGCGACTTTTCTCTCTATTTTCTATTCTAGGGGGAAATGACTTATTCGTGTAGAGTAGATCGAAGACCTGCCAATCATCTCCTGTAATGGAAAGTGGGTGGAAGCCGTTTAATTTTTCCCCGTTTCATGTGCCACATTTTTTTATAGAGATAAGTTAGGGCATCTAAAGCCGCCCCCGCGGCCCCCGTCTCCCCTCTTCTCCATCCACCCCGCCGCCGCCGGAGGAAACCGACGGGTAAGGTCCGTTCGGTGGACGGCAGTGGCGGGCTCTCGTCCTCTCCTGCCGAGGGGACCTCCGGCCTTGCGCGGGGGCCGGCCCTAGACGACGTTGGCGCTCGGCGGAGCTTGGAATCGGGGCGGCGGCCTCATCTTTCTGGTGGTGGCTTGGCTGGAGTGGCTGCGCTGGATCGAGATTTGAAGACGGAGATGCCATCCATGGCGGCGGCGGTCACTTGCGGTTTGACTGTGATCCGATCTGATTCTAATCTGCAGATTAGGGACATGGACAACCACGGCTGCAACTGGACAATTGAAGGGATCCTTTCCCCAAGTTTGTCATCAGCTAATGGCGAGGATGACATGGGTCTGCCGAAGGTGCCCTTATCGTGGGTTCCGGTGGCTCCTGACAGTCGCGTCGTCGCCAGTCAACTAGCTCATAGGAGCACAACTTTTCCCATCAGAACTGTGTGTCTGAGCAATGGACAATCGATGGAATGCCAAACATTCAGGCTAAAGACGTTCGGAGATGTGATGTTCCATGGTCCTTGTGCACGAGGATTCATATTCATTGCCGAGTGGTCTAGAACACGACACATGTGGGCGTTTGTCTGTGTTCGGCATTGTCAAGGATTGAAGGAGTGAAGGGGGTCGTCCAGCGGTTTGGTGGTGCTAGTTCAGTACCGGGACTGGAGTTTCAGAGTGAAAACCCATGGTGTGTCCTTCGCCGGTCATACCTGGCAATGGCGGTATTTCGATATCGTTACCTTGTTGAAGGCATTGCATGATGTTGCTCAGTTCTTCTCTCAGCGTGAAAACTCAGGATTTAGTATTTGACTGAATCCGGCAACGGGGACACTTGTGTGTCCTTATCTTCTTGAAGACGTTGCTTTTGAAGAACCTACTCGCAGCCCGTGTGTTGTCACGGTAGTGCTTGGTATCGTTGTTGGTTACGGCGTGTCTTAGATCTTCTTCTTTTTTGTTATTCTTTCTTTCTTTCTTTTGGCTGTGTGCATCCTTGATGCCTCGAGTTGGTTGTGGCATTAAGTTGTTGCAGAGGCCGGGTGTACTTGATATCATCTTGATATTAATATATTACCCTTTGTCGAAAAAAATGTAAAGCCACCCATCTTAAATTTGGCTCCTCAAACATCCGTAGACGTATCCGGCCAGTATTTGGACATGTCTGTTTAAGACCTCATTTATGCATGCATATAGCTATATCTCTGACATGGCTGGGTTGCGCAGGTAGGGAGAGACACCCGACTGGTCTATGCTATCTAGTTGGAGTACCGGTAACCAGCCACAGCGGCCTGACAAGTGCACCCATCCAGTCAGAACTAGTGGCAAACCATTAAATTTGGTTAAACTTGACACAATGTAACAACTCCAAGGTAAAATGTTGCAGAAATATTTGAATGGGGTAACATTATTACATACTCATAGAAACTAGGATTAAAATGTGCAATTAAAGTTAACAAAAATCATGAGCCAATCCTTTGTAGGGTTTGCCTTGACGAAGCAGAACCCTTTAGTTATGTCGACACACTTCCCTAAGTAAATCACTTTCATTTTGACATGTCTCTATTTATTGGATGCCAAATTCTCTTTTGATTTTGCTTAGTTCTGCATCACGCCTCCACCTTCCGCGGGGAGAGAAGACATGAAAGATCATGTCTTTGTTCACCCAACCTAGTAAGTTCAGTCAAGCCAGAGGAATAATAATATCCAAGAAAAAAGTAGGGAGACAAATATTATCCTGATGACAGTGATGCCTACTAGTAAGTTAATAAGAACACCAACCCGTGAATGAATAAAATAGTACACGAGGCCACAATACAAATGAAATCTCGACGGGAACAACCGAGGCCAACTTCGGCATAAGCTAATAAGAGAACCTACAGGATTGTATGTATGCACTATTGTTCTGAAATCTGCCTAATCTATTACATTAGGCCGGGTCGAGAATGGAAGGGGAGGTGGGGCGCCGCCATGCGGCCCGGTCAAGGTTGCCCCTCTTCTTCTCTTTCCCTTCCTTGTTTACCGCTTGAGGTTGCTTCTTCTTGCCACCATCGCCGGAATCTTTAGTGGACGGCAAGGGCGAGGACGCCGAAGAGATGTTCTTGGGGACCACCTGGACACCCAAGGGCCCACAGCAAAACCCCATGGCTGCCATGCTAAGCTTCTACACTACTAATTTTTCGGTCCTCCTTTTCTCTCATCTGCTTTCCTGGCTCAATCTCTTCTTTAGCTCAGAGCATACTCAGTTCTTCTTTGGCAATGATCGTGTGTTTCTGTTGGAAAAGCATTGAAGCCTTGGAGACATTTTTAGTTGGGGGGGGGGACAGCCTAGAGCAGGGTGCTCCAAACTTCCAGTGGATGGATGCTGCTACGCAAGTCAAATGTCAAAAACTCTCTGCTGTCCTCAAATTCCGGCACGAGGCCATCTCTAGCCACACACGAGCCTTCCCACGACTGTGACGCTCGCCCACAATGTAAATTATGTTGGAAGCGTTGAGCCTTTGCTCTCGGGCCGCATGTTTATATATTGGTGAAACCTTGGCGTACAAGAAGAGATCGAGAGGATCTTAGAAGGAGTTCGGTTACATGAGGAGTTCGAGAGAGAACAAGAGATAGAGATAGGTTACAGGTTTAAACAGAACCTATCATATACATATTCTAACGCTCCCCCTCAATCTAAACCTTATGAACTTCTGCCAAGGTTGAGATTGTACTTGAACTCATCTAAGTTTCTCATAGTGTGTGGTTTTGTGAATCCATCAGCAAGTTGATATCCTGTAGGAATAAACTGAATCTCGAGAAGCTTTCTAGCTACTCTTTCTCTGACGAAATCAAAATCAACTTCAATATGTTTCGTGCATGCAAGAAAGACAAGATTGGCTGACAGATAGGTTGCACCAGTATTATCACACATTAGTCTGGCAGCATTTGGAGCCTTAATTCCAAGCTCATAGAGTAGTGTCTGTATGCACATTACTTCAGCTGTGGCCTTTGCCAAAGCTTTATATTCAGCCTCAGTGCTTGATCTAGAGACTGTAGCCTGCTTTCTTGCACTCCATGACACAAGATCGGTTCCCAGAAATACAGCAAATCCACCAGTAGACCTTCTATCATCAACACATCCTGCCGAGTCTGCATCAGAGTAAGCAGTAACAAGCATAGAAGAAGACTTGATAATCTGAAGTCCAAGTCCCTCTGAGAACATAAGATACCTCAAAATTCTCTTGACTGCAGTCCAATGAGTAGTGCTAGGAGCATGGAGATACTGACATACCTTGTTAACAGCATAAGAAATGTCAGGACGTGTGAGTGTTAAATATTGTAGAGCACCCACAACACTCCTGTAATGTGTTGCATCCTCTGATCCAAGTGCTTCTCCACTTTCAATTGAAAGTTTTTCTGAGGTTGAGATAGGTGTACTCACAGGTTTACAATTTTCCAAACCTACTCTCCTGAGTATGTCACCTGTGTATTTTTCCTGTGTGAGAAGTATACCATCTCTTATCTGTTTGACTTCTATGCCAAGGAAATAATGAAGATCTTCTAAGTCCTTGATGGCAATCTCCAACTTAAGATCCTTAAGCAGACAAGTAGTAGCACTTGAACTTGAACTAGCAACAATGATATCATCAACATAAACAAGCACAAAATTAGTGACATTTCCTTTATTGTAAAAGAATAATAAGGTGTCTGCCTTGGATGGTTTGAATCCAAGTTGTTGTAACTGCATGCTCAATCAAGAACACCAAGCTCTTGGGGCCTGTTTTAAACGATATAAAGCTTTATCCGACTTACAGACATAATGTGGTGTGTTGCGATCCTCATAACCTAGTGGCTGCCGCATGAAAACCTCTTCCTCAAGAACACCATGAAGAAACGAGTTCTGAACATCTAGCTGTCCCAAGCTCCAACCTCTGGAAATAGCAATAGACAAGACAAGTCAAATAGTAGCTGATTTAACAACCGGACTGAAGGTACCCTCACAATCAATGCCAAACCTCTGTTTAAAACCTTTAGCAACTAATCTAGCCTTGTATCTGTCTATACTTCCATCAGATTTCCTTTTTATCTTGTACACCCATTTACAGTCAATGACATTCATACCATTCTTTGGTGATACTAGGTGCCATGTTTTATTTTTCATAATTGCATCATACTCACTATCCATGGCTTCTTTGCAATCTTTGTGAACAAGAGCATCAACCAAATTAACTGGTTCACCAGCAGTAGTAAGAAAGGCACGTTTTTTTATCATACCTTATGGTACCATCTTTGTATTCCTTCTCCTTAATAAAACCTGACTGAGATTGTGTGTGACGCTGAGGGATTATTTGTGCAGCAGAGGAACCCGGCACAAAAGATCCAGCCATCTGATCAGATCCAGCTGCTGGCTCAGAAATCATCCGCAGAATTGCTCCACCAGTAGAGGCGAACCGCGTGTCGCCCCTCCAAATCCGTGCGAGTGGATGCGCGCGTCGGGATAGCCAGGCTGGGCCCAGTCATTGTCGCCTGGTCGGGCGCCTGGCCGGCCACTCCCTCGGCCCGTGGACTCGTGGCGAGAGGTGAGTAGCCCCCGTGCTTGCCTGGGCTGGTGGGCTCCACGCTGTCGGCCACCGGGTTGCGAGCCACCTGCAGAGGAGAGGAATCCTCTTGGGATCATGCGCCAATGATTGCGCTGGCGCCAGGAATCTCCTCAGATCGTGCGCCAGATTGCTTGCTGGCGAGATCCTCCTCAAGGCGAGCGACGGCAGTGTTGGCTGCATCTATACACATAAAATCATGGGCTACAACTGCACATGAATTATTAGAAGTGCAATTTTCAATGGAATTGTTCACATGATCAGCTTTAGCTAATTCACCCCCGTGATCAGAGACCGTGCCATAGTCCGGGAGAAGTGATATTTCAGCACGGAGAAGGGCTCCTGCATTGGGATGAAGTTTAGCAAACGGAAAGAGAGTTTCATCGGAAACAACATCTCGAGAAATATAGATACGCCCAGTTGCAATTTCTAGGCACTTGTATCCCTTGTGTAGATTACTATAGCCAAGAAGAACACATTGAGTGGAACAAAACTCAAGGTTGTGATGATTATATGGATGTAGATTGGGGTAGCAAGCACACCTAAAAGTTTCGAGAGAGTTGTAGTCAGGTTTTTGATAGTAGAGACGTTGTAATAGAGTGGAGTGCCAATGACTTTACTAGGAAGTCGATTAATGAGGTTTGTTGCTGTAATGAATGCTTCATCGCAATATTTAAGAGGCATTGATGCATGAACTAGTAATGATAGGCCAACTTCAACAATGTGTCGATATTTACGCTCGGCAAAGCCATTCTGTTGATGATCATGTGGGCAAGAAACATGATGTTGAATGCCTATGCTACGAAAGAAAGAGTTGAGTTTTTCATACTCCCCTCCCCAGTCACTTTGTACTGTCAGAATTTTTCTGTTAAAGTGCCTTTCAACAAGTTTCTGAAACTCTTGGAAGATAGAAAAAACTTCAGATTTATATTTGAGTAAATAAATCCAAGTAAACTTGCTATAATCATCAATGAAGCTAACATAGTATTTGTTTCTTCCAAAAGAATCTCAGGCATGACCACATACATCACCGAAAATAAGCTCTAACGGAGCAAGAGACACACTATTTGACTTGGGATAAGGAAGTTGATGACTCTTGGCACACTGACAAGCCTCACAAACTGACTCACAAATTTGACTATGTGCCAAAGATAGTTTGTCTTTATTGACTACTTGCTTAACTATGATCGATGATGGATGTCCTAATCTTTGATGCCACCTTGCCAAAGAGGGTTTGATGGTGGAATAAACTTGACGATGCTTGCGAATAAGTGCTCCGGATGTGATGGGGTAGAGCCCTCCAATGCATCTACTGTGATGAAGAAGTTCGCTCATTGCCCGGTCCTTTATAAAAAAGTAACGAGGGTGAGTTTCAAAGAAGACATTATTATCAGTGGCTAGACGAGACATTGATGCAAGGTTTTTATCGGCTTGTGGGACATGAAGAACATACTTAAGAACTAGATCACGTTTGAGAGTAGGGGAATTAATAAAAGCTTGACCAATGAGACAAAATATCCATACCTCCACCACTTGTCGCGGTGTGAATTTGGTCATTGCCGAGGTATCTCTCAGGAACAGCGAGTTGCTCTAGTTCGCTTGTAACATGGTCTGTTGCACCCGAGTCAACGTACCAGACGACATCTCCTCCTTCTTCACGAATGGCTGCAGCAACATGACGAGAGTCGGGGACGTAATCTTCATTATATCGATGCCAGCAGTCTATGACCCCATGGCCTAGCTTCTTGCAAAGCTGGCAGCGAGGATGGCCAGTTGAAGAAGTGTGGCGGCTATTGTTGTTGTTGTCGTTGAAGCCGCCACCTCCCATGCTGTTGTTGAACCCGCCACCTCCTGTATTGCCGCCACCACCAGATCGAGCGCCCTCGCTCTGGTAGTTGCCACGGCCGCGGCCGCCGCTGTTGGTGATGCGATGCTGTCCCTGGTGACCACGCCCACGACCGCGACCACGAGAGGCTGAGTTGATGGAGGACTGCCTAATGTTGGTGCTGTGGAGGAGAGCCAGGCGAGCATCAAAGCTCAAGAGCTAGCTGTACAGCTGCTGAACTGAGACGGGCTCAACCCTAACAACCGAGGCGGACACAACTGGATTATAATCTAGATCGAGTCTAGCCATGATCTTGCAGACGATCTCAGGTCTGGGAGAGGAACTCCGGTGCAGTATGCGACTTCATCTGTAAGAGTCTTGATTTTGCAAAGATATTCAGTCGTGGTCATGTTACCTTTTCAGATTTGTGATCTCGATGCGGGTGTTGATGGCCTGGCTTTGGCTTTGGGCGGCGAACATGGAGTTGATGGCGCTCCATACCTCGGTCGACGTCTGAAGTGTGGTGACTTGCGCAAGAATATCACAGGAGAGATATCCCATCAGATACCCTTGGATTTGTTGCTGCTGGGCGTACCAGACACTACTAGGAAAATGATTATATAGAAGAATAGCAGTAGCGCCTGTTTAAGCAACCATGCTACTGGTATTTACCAGTGGCGCCTGGTACAAAACACGCTACTGCTACTAAATAAGAGCAACGTTTGTTAGCTTGGGTCGCGCTGCTGTTACGTGGGCCGCGGGGCAAAAGCGGTAGCCCACTTAGCTGTAGCGTTTGTTTTGAACGAGCGCTACAGCTAGTGGGCTTAATTAGCAGTAGCACCGGCCCTATGCAGCGCTACTATTACAGGAAAAGAAAACCAGCCCGCCGCGCCGTCCCTGCACCAGTATCCCCCTCTTGCTCTCACATCGATCCTCTCTGCCCTACAAGGCCGCCGCGGTTAGGGTTCCACCCCGGCCGCCTCACCCCCGTCGACGGCGCCTCCGCCGTCACACCCCAGCCACCACGACGCCTCTCGCCTCCTAAAATGCTCCAGCAGCCCCGTAAGTCCCCCTCTCCTCCTCCCTATACCCGTGCCACTAGGCTCCGATCGATTCACCGCGGCGGCTCTCGCCATGTCCTAGGATTTCACATGGTGGAAAGGGATTTAGGGATTGCGTTGTGGCTCTCGCCATGTCTGTTTATGTGTTGGATTGGCTGCTGGTTATTAGATAGTTTATTGTTCATGCTTATGTTGCAAGTTTCACACCCTACCCTGCCTGGCAAGTGCTCTCGGCTCTATGGGCAAAAAATTGGGCAGAATTTGAACTGAACTACAATTCTCTATTAGGTTTATGAGCAAGTGATTAGGTTTGGCTTAAATTTTCCAAGTAAAATTGCAACAAAAAATTGCAAGTGATTAGGTTTATGAGCAAGTGATTAGGTTTGGCAAAAAAATCCAAGTATACGCTTCAAGTCATTGAACCCGTAGTCAGAAATAGATCGACTGTAACTAAGCGAACGAGATGGTACCTGTGCGACGCCTGCTTCCTGCCGATGGTGGCCACGTGCGAAGGCTTCTCCATGGCTTGCGGGGTCGTAGTGGGTGGCTAGGACGGCCAGGTGGGGGTCAGAGACGGCGAGGCGAGGCGAGAGGACGCTGGGGTGGGAGTGGGTTGGTTGCCGGCTATGATTAGGCTCCAGATTAACACTAGACCGTGGTGGTTACTGCCTCAGAAGGTTCGTCCTGCCCAGCCGGCGGCCCGGCGCCGACGATATGGATGCATGGTGGCACCCACGGCACGGGACAGGGGAGGAAGAGGGAGACTGCTTTGCCTTGTGCAGGAAGTGGTGAGTGGTCATCCAGAGGCGTTGACTGCCTTGTTTTGTTTTCCTGATGATGAAGCTGCACCGATCCATCCCAAGTGCGAATTCTATCTTTCAAATATTTGAACTTCATTAAGATTCACCTTATTTATATTGAAAACAATAGAGTACTGGTAGTATTCATAACATCGAATATACTCCCCGCGTTTCTAAATATAAGACATTTTCATATATTTAGACAGAGACATAGAGAGTATATAGAATGAAAATATGCTTTAGTATGCATCTAATAAAACTAATTTAGTTGTTATTTTGCTTACCATGACCTGATGTGTATTCTCTATGCTGTGAACCTGATGTTTCCTATTTTCCTGTGTATATTATTCACAATCTGTCAAATTCTAGCCAATTTCCTATTTTCTTGATGTGTTAGTAAGTTAACTGAAAACTTTATGTTTACTTTTTGGATCTTTAATCATTAAATCATATTGCTTTAGGGAAATGGCGCCACCGCCACCACCACCATGTCGACTGCGCAAGTCAAGGTGCGCCGGCAGCCTTGCAACTGGCACGCTATTCAGCATCTACTTCTAGTCTAGTTTTCTTCATGCGGTGGTAACAAATTATATGAAACTTGTAACCACTATTGTGTTTTTACTGTTATTGGCATTAATGCATCGTGTATATACCATTTTTCTTTTTGTACACAGATTGTCCCATACAATGTGAGGTTGGAATTCAACAAGCTGACCAGAGACATTGTGACCTTTGAGGCTCTCACTACTAGGGAAAAGCCTATACACAGAATTTTACCTGCAGCGCTCTTCAAAATACCACGCTACTGCTACTTAGCAGCAACGCGTGTCTGCCAAACGCGCTACTGACTTGGAAGTAGCAGTAACGCGTTTGTAGCCTACGGCGCTACTGCTATAGTTGCCATGACCTTGTCCCCCCTGCTAGCTATAGCAGTAGCGCACTATACTGTAGAGCGATACTGCTACTTAGGTTAGCTGTAGCGCGTTTTGTCAAACGCGCTATAACTATCCCTACCTTATCCCAACGGGAGGACCGGCCCCTTCTCACTCACACTCTCACTCTCGCCCGCGTCAACCGTCGTCGTCCGTCGCCGCTTTCGCCTTCGTAAATCGCCGGAGGTATTCCTCCTTCCGTCCCTCCTCCATCCTCCTCGCACATCCTCCCTCCGCTGCGCCACCCTCCTCCTCCGCTGCCCTCCTCCGTCCGCCTCACGCCGCCCTCCTCCTCCTCCGGTAGCCTCCTCCCACCGCCTCGACCTCGCCGCCCCTAGCTACCTCTCCGTCGCCCCCACCCCCTGCCACTAGTTAGTGCTAGATTTAGTAGTAGTATATGTTAATTTAGGGTTAGCTAGTACTAGATGTTAATTTAGTAGTATTAGATGTTAATTTAGTTAGTTAGTACTAGATTTTTAGTAGTAGTAGTGGTAGTTGAACTACTTTAGTTGTAGTTGAACTAGTTTAGTAAGTAAATTAATAAACTAGTTGAACTAGTTGAATTAATGAACTAATCTATTTTTAGTAAGATAATTAATATAACTAGTTGAACTACTTTATTTTTAGAAAGAACTAGTTTTTTCTATTTATAGTAAGTTTATATTTAGTAAGAACTAGTTGAATTAATAAAACTAGTTGAACATGTTTTGTTGCTAGTGATAACTTATATGGCTTCAGTGACCTCCATCGTCCCGTCACCGACCCCTCCGACATCCCCGTCATCCCGATCACCGACGTAGCCCCTCCGACATCGAGGTGAGACCAGCCAAATATCCTTGTATATCTTGTGTTGTTGCTCAAATAGGATATGTGGTTGCCCAAGTGGCCGTTCATGTTCAGTTTACATCTCCGAGTGGCCTATGTTTTGTCGGAGTGTTGATTAATTTCCGTTCCGCAAATTTCAGGGCTCGATATGTCCTTTTTAGCAAAGGTCATGCGGATTTTGTCGTGAATTCTGACATGACTTGTGCTAGAATATGTACAAGTTTAATCTTTGAATTATGATTGTAGGAAATGTCGTACTTTCGGACGACGACGGTCTCGTGGGAGTGTAGCTGGTGCCACGACGATCGAGATATGTGCGACAGGTTCGTTCGGCTGGACGACGATCGGCGCTTCAGCATTAAGCTCGAGGAGACCTGCAATGTTCATACTGATGCATAGCAGCGACAATAGTTTTTTCTCCATTAAGCATGACTTCAACTATTTCAACGTCTAATTTTCATATTTTACAATTCGACTAGCTTATCCCATGCCATGCAAGACGCTATGTCTTGGAGAGGATGGGTTTTGAAGACCATGAAATTTTCGAAACAAAGAAAATACACCTAAGGACCCATCATGATATGGATTTTGAAGTAAATCTGTATAATGCTCAGAGCGTAACCCATTTTGGTTGCCAAAATTGGGAAGCACTTTGCAAAATGTATGGTTTTGATGAGGGTATGATTATCACGATGGATCTTGGTGATCCTGACAGCGAGGAAGACAATATGGACATTTGGGTCCTTGTTGATACGCTTCCGATTGTACCGCTATGTGAGTTTCTCAAACATAGTTATTAACTAATTTATATTGTTTATTTCAAAATAGTTGATAGCTTATTTCCATTGACAGCTTATTTTGATTCTTCAAAGACTGTGCGGAAGATGGTAGATAAAACCCACTACACCGAAGGCACCCAATTAACGTATAAGGAGAAAAATCATCTGATCGCATTTTGTACTCTTCTTGAGAATTACAATGCCTATTATCGAAATCCTCCAAATTATGGTGAATACGTGCCACTAGTGCATGTGTTGAACAACGATAACTTCTCTGGAGATACCCTGGTAAGATTTTTTACTCTTACGACATTCGTGCATTTTTTGCATACTTCTAAAACTAGTACATCATTTCTAACTACGAAGTTATTATTATGTTTTTCAATGAAACTCCCGATGGATTGTGTGCCTCATCCGATGTCTCTGCATGGTCGCCTCTCGTTCTAAACATACTGCCGGAGTAAATCTCTGAGCTCACTGTGCATATCGGATTTCTAAAACCCGTGAACACATGATCATCGAGAATGGAAGAAATGTATGGACATTCGCAAGGAGGTTCTTGGAAGTAACTTTCAGCGAAAGGCAAGAATGGGAGACAGGCTAATCTCCATTCTCCATAATGGAGAGTCGGGGCTATCTTGTTTTTGTTATTTTACCTTAGAAAATGTAGTAGGTCTTAATCGAATGTAATAGGTCCTATGAGGTACAATATGTTTATTATGTGGTAATGTGTTAGAGTTGATAATGATGATCTTGAGGAGGTGTTATGTGATGTCAATGATGAAAACGATGATATTGAGGAGGTGTTATATGACAATGATGTATTATGATGCTAAGTTGTTAATCATATGATGATGATGATGATATTATTATATCATTGGGTGAAAGAACATGATTAGTTTCAAGTGGATGGACATCCACTTGAAACTAGTCCACGGTTCTTTCACCCCATGATGTAATAACTCATTATGATGTATAAACAATCTCTAAATTCCTGTTGTACGAAAACTTGTGTAAAGGTGTATGAATACAACATGAAATAAAAAAGAAATAAAATACTAAATAATAGTAGTAGCGGGTTAGAGAAGCGCTACTACTAATTAACAATAGCGATGTTCTAAAGAACCGCTGCTACTAAGTCAATTTAGCGATGGCGTGGGTCAAGCCGCTATTGCTAAGCATTAACTATGGCGCCTTATCGATGGCGCTTCGCCGCGCCATCGATAGGCCCAAAACCAGCGCTGCTGCTAGGCTTTTCCCTAGTAGTGTCTTGGGGGGCCCTACACTATGGAGGTCGAAAAAGGACGCAATATGTCGCAGATTGGAGGACATGGATGGGTCCATTTCCTCACCCATATGGGTATCACTGTTGGTGAGTTAATCAGCTTCTCATTTAGAGCAGAAAGACCCAAGCTGGCCGTCATTTATGTCCACAAGGGAAAGATGATGAAGATGATGAGGATCATGAGGACCCACTTGATGAAGCCATCTTATCTCAAAGAATGAGGCTGAGCGAGGAGTAGGTGTGCAACCTATGGGACATAATTCCGCCATGTGCTGACTTCGTCGGGGTTCCATTCATGACCCGCCTGACAAGTACCATGGTTGATCGGCATGTCATGGTATGTTGCATTTACTGTAGTAATTTGATGATATGCTTTATTGTAGAGTCCAATGATATGTTGTGTAGAAGCTAGCCGATGATATTCTTTAGTGTAGAGAGTCCGATGACATGCTTAATTATTTAGTGTAGAGTCCAATGACATGGTTACTGTCCGATCGATGATATGCTTTAGTGTGTAGCTAGAGTCCAATGATATATATGCTTAGTGTAGAATCCAAAGAACTGTTAATAGTGTAGAATCCATATATACTTATTAGTAGAATTCATGCTTAATAGAAATGCAGTACTGTCTTTTGGTAGTGTAGAATGTGTGAGGCTACTTATTAATTGATATGTTTTTCTTATTCAGAGATTGCCAAAGAGTCTATCTGAGAGTTGTGGTATCAAGCCTGATGAAGAAGGCTCTGCTGGAATATGCCTTACCGCGAGGGGCTCTGTCACCACCTGTGCGTACGGCGTGGACACGGACGGTCGCACACACTTCAACTCGGTTGGGTGGAAGAGCTTCCTCGTTGGAAAGAATCTTCATGTTGGACAAGCCATCCTAATTATTATCAGGACACCCACCGCCAAGGCTTGAGGATGATGATCGTCATCGATATCATCTAGAACTACATATGCGTGTGGTTGCTGAACCATATATATGCTAGTGTGACTACCTAGTAGACTTATCAACTATGATCTATCCATGCATTGTTAACTACTATATATGAGTTTGTGAGATTGTGTGGTTATATTAAATGTGGTATTGTCGTTAATGTTTGTGAGATGGTTCTGTGAACTTTGTTTATTTGCACTGGACTTGTCTTGATTTCCATCCATGAATATTGCATCTGAATTTTTTTTCTATTTATCTAGTTGTAGTGTGGGAAGCAAATAGGGTGCTACTACTACGTGATGATAGTAGTAGTGTTGATAGAGAAAGAGGCGCTACTAATAAGTATGTTAGCTGTAGCGCTTGTTCAGAAATGCACTACTGCTAAAAAATAGCAGTAGCGCGGGCGCTCGCGCTACTGATAGGTAAAAAACCAGCGCTACTGGTATCGTTTTCTCTAGTAGTGAGAGGGATCGGGCGAAGTTGGCGACCTGTTCTTCTTTTCTGTCCTTGGTGATGGTGAGGGTGGCCGGTGGTTCCGAGCTCTTCCCGTCGAGGTGGTGTTCCATCTGTGTGCCTCTGATCTGCGGGAGCACGACGACGTTCCATAAGAGGAAGTTTCCCCTCGCCAGCTTCTCCCATGGTGGCGGTCCGAGAGAGGCAGCATTGCTGCTGGATGATGATGCGAAGGTGGAGGACGTGGAGGTGGAGAGTGCGCTCATGGTGGGATAGGGCTGCGGAGGAAGACATGATCTCGGCCGCGGGAGAGGTAGCTAGATGCGATCTTCGATCTAACAGGAAGATGCTCTGATTAACATCTAAATTATGTTGAAAGCGTTGAACCCTTTGGTCTCAGGCCGCATGTCTATATATTGATGAAACCTTGGCGTACAAAAAGTGATCGAGAGGATCTCAGAAGGAGTTCGGTTATAGGAGGAGTTTTTGTAAGCACTGAAATGTGATTCCACGATGAATTTTTGTAAGCACTTAGAACTTTTGTCAATGTTTCTCCCCGAAAAAAGTTTTATTTTTTTTATTTTTTCCAATTTAGCTGTTCACTGAACTCATTTGAGCTCGGGAGCTGGAAGGCACTTTCGTTTGCAGGCAAGCTTCTAGTGCTAAAGAAAAAGACATGACGATCATTTCGTGGGATGGAAATAGGTCGAAGCTAGCCATATGGGTTTACAATATTTTCTATTTCAACTTTAATTTTTTTACAGAGAAATGTTTGGTTGAACCCAAAATGATTAACTTGGCCGAAGATATTTCACCTTGGTTGGCCCTTCTTATTTTTCATTTTCACTTTCACGTTGTTCTGCAGTAGTCATGAACCATGATTTATTTCATGAGCACTAGTTCTGGTTACTATAATATTTAGTTCAGAGGATGGTGAAAAAAAAAAACACCTGTTCCCAAAACCACAGAAGAGCGACTCCCTCAACACATCCCGACACCAGTGGCGGCCATCGTTGCACCCACCTCTCCCTTCACCGACCTCTCCGATCATCCCTTGGGTCGGAAAGTGGGAGGAAGCCGTTTGGTTTTACCATGTGACTTTTGTTACCTTTTTTTTATTATGTAGAGAAATGTTAGGTTTATTTTGATGGGTTGGATCGGAAAATTTCGCCATACGTACTTATTTCAGAGAAGCCTTACCGGTATATCGTCCCAACCTATGAATTGGTTGTACCCATTGTTTTTGTTCATTCGATGGAAAATTGATGTTCACAAGAGAGGTGACGTAGGTGTGCATTTGCTGAGCTTTCAACACCTTGATCCATGTGCTTGTGTTCTTCTTTTGGAAAAGCAGGGGAGCCCTAGAGACATTTTTATGGGGGAGGGGGGGGGGGTGCAGGGCGCTCCAAACTTCCAGCGGATGGATGCTGCTACACGAATCAAATGTCAAAACTCTATCATGTTCTCTAATTCGAGCACGTAGTCATCTGGACCCTCGGTCATGGCACTAAATTTGTGTGCTCCTGTTGTGCACGAGCGTCACTACCGAGGGAACAAAAATCAAGGACCGGACGATTACGTTGTTGTAATCGGTGAGAGAACGTGCTGCAACCCATGACCCTCGTCGCCATAGATGTTGGAACCAGTGGTACCAACAGCTAGGACCAGCAACGACCATTGATGTGACGGTGAGAGCACGGGTTGCATTGTCGCCACCAATTGTTGCCACTAGCTGCACAAAATGCTCTGACCAAGTGGCAAGGATGCTTCAATCGGCTACGACAGTGAAGGCGACAGGGGAATGAAGGTGCAGGCTACAAGCGGAGTTTATCGTGGGGTCGCTGCGGTCGTTGTTTGAGGCCTTCAAGCGCACACGGATGTGTGTGTGTGGGGGGTGACAAATGCACACAGTTGAAGGAAGAAGGGATGGAAGATCATGTCGTTGTGCGTGTCTGCGGGTTGTCGAAACAATGGCTCGCCAGGCCACTTATGTGGCACTTGTGCCAGTAGACCAGTGCGTAGCGTCGCGCACAGAAATTTTTCCCAAGTTGAGTAACAAGTTAAGAGAAGGGGCGAGTCATGAGTAGTCCCACTCTTCGGAATCAAACACATATAATCTCACAGACAATAATAAGGATTACGTATACCAAAAACAAACATTTTTTTGACATGATACATTATAAGAGAAAATACATGATAACATACTGTTTTGGGCACCTAATCTTGGTTTACAACATTGTGTCACAACATGTATGCATATCAAAGCACCAACTCTGGAGGGAAGAGCCACGTTGTTCCAGAATACTCACAAAACTTTGATGGGCTAGAAGTACCAGACTTCATGTTGAACACATTGCCCGTGTCCATAAAATAAATTGAATCTTCCTCCACCTCTCCACAAGGTGCGGAAATATACTTAGAGAACTTCATGCTAAGGAAGAGTGCTTGACCACCGCCTAGCCCTCCGGTAAGTGGAACCCAAGCTTGTGTGCTAAAGTCTGCTTCAAAAACATCCACCTGAAGAGTGACCCACAAAGCTTTTGAATGAAGGTGATCTGGATGGAGGCGTCGACGATGTCTTACCATGAATAGCTTTCCATGCGACTCGATGAGGTGCCGGCTGATTATTATGATATCACCAGGTTGAGCGTCATGATCATATTCAATAGAGGAATTGATATAGGTCAAGTCACTGTCTTCATCATCATCATCATCTTCATCGCCATTGGCTTCTTCCTCTTCCTCTTCTTCATCTTTCTTCTCTTCATTCTGGTCATCATCTTGATCGTTGTCCTCCTCGCCAAAACTGGCATGTGATTCATAATAATCATAGTAGAGCGATTTCTTGATGATACGTGTTCCCATTGTAACCATGGGCCTTCCGTCTCCATCCAATGTGAGATCAAGGGGGATGAGGTCCTCAGCCTTGGTTATGGCATATAGTTTATCACCAAGAAAGGCGATGTCAATGATGTAGATATATGGAGTTGTAGGTGGCTCCGGCGACCACACACCCTTCCCTCGCTGGAATACAATGAGCGGATGCTTCCTGTTGTTGGTGATGACCACGATGAAGTCGTGGACTGTGGAGCGCATGAGGAACTTGCGAATCCTGGACCTGTCGTCGATGACGATGGCGTCGAGCTCAGGCAGCGGCAGAGACCTGTTTGTGAAAGGATTATGCAAGACATAGTTGTGCACCACATAGTGTTTTTTGCCATCCTGTGTGGTCTGCTCCTGGCCCAAGCTGAGAGCGAGCCAGTCATCGGTGGAGCCAATGGACCTAGCGTTGTCGGGGAGGGGGTGGGTGTGGCCACTGTAGGGGGCGATGATGACATTGCTAGAGAGGGTGGTCCACGGCAGCAAGTGCGCCTGGGGGCCATAGCGGCGCATGGCCAAGTGCCATGGCCACGGGGGGCAGACGGCGCCGTCGGCACGGCAGCGAGCGCAGTTGGCTGGGTCAGGAAGGTTGGCCACCAGAAAGTCAAGGATGTTCGACAGGAGGCTGCAACATTGAAGAATAGAGGGCGCCAGTCCCATGGAGGAGAAGCGTATTTTCTTCTGTTTATTATATGATATATTGGATTCGATCGTATTGGGTGTGCAACCGTGATCATATATATATAGCACCATAGGAGTTTGGCTGTTGGAATCCTACTAGACGTATTCGTGCTGGTTAGTAGTTGATCAGTTTCCAAGCGTGTTGTGTCTGGCTTGCTTGCCGGGTAATACAATTTTAATTGAGTCATGTTAGAAGTTAATATCATATCCGTGTAGGATTAATAGTTAAGCGTGTTAGGAGTACCAGGTACTACCTACTACTTGCTAGATGCATAGGTAAACAAAGTTGGTTTTTCTATCTGAGTCCGGTACTAGTACGTCTTGGTTTGAATACATAGTAGTTTCCCCACTTTTCAAGGAGAAGAAGGCCGTTGCAGCCTTGCAGTACTGACGAACAGTGGCGTGTTGTGGATAGACAGGGTGCTGGAAGCTAGGCTTGCCGTCCGCCACGGGCGCCCGACCAATGGCGCGTAGAAGAAACATTTTGATCAGCACCCCATCTTGTTTTCGGACAAAGGATGAATTTTATTGGCTCATAATGAAGCATCAAGAGGATACAAACACAATAAGAACACCCGGCCTTTGCATATTTAGAATGCACACAGCCAACACCAACACACACAAAAACACGCCACCAAATAGCAAAGTCATATAAAACCAAGCTATGCATAGGCAAAAAAAAGACATCAAAGAGATCAGATCCACAATTGGCAAACTACATCAATGACCATATTAGCACCAACCATCTCATGACACAACACGAGCGACAAATTTCTTCCGCAGCAACGCCTTCAAGAAGGGAGCGACGCTCAATAGCCGCCGTCACCGGATCCAACCACTCAAGATCAGAATCTAGGTTTTCACCCTGAAGAAATAGTCCAAGCATATCCGAGCAATGCCTTCAACAAGGTAACGACGTAAAAACATCGCCATTGCTAGGCATGACCAACTCGGGTTGCCTAGGCTTTCACCCCATAGCTCGAGACCAGGTGCTCGAGTAGCACCATCATCAGGTCACTCAAGTGTTGTCACCACCACTTTTCCACGATCCCAGCAGCTACATGCGATGTCAGTCACCGCTGCACCACCATTCCTCCACGTCAAGCCGACGTCTATAGTTTGCATCCCACCGCTGAAGTCTCGGTAGTCCCTGCAATCCACATCGAGGCCGCTGCCGGGGCGAGATGGAGCCCATCTTGTTGAAGAAGTTGACGGCAAAGGCCGGCGAGGAAAGTAGTCATTTCTTCCTTGAACTTGCGCTTGCAGGCATACAAGCTTGGGACAATGTCCTTTCAAATTATGTTGTTGCTGCTGCTAAACCAGTCCATGCACCGGTGATCATGTGGGGAGGATATAATTCCACTTATACTGCACGTACAGGAGTTGAGTCCAACCCCCACTAACCAATAAATTTACCACCGCTGAAGAGACTTCGTTTGACGAACATGGTACTACATAAGCAAGCAAAATTCTATCAGAAACGGAGCGAATATGTGTTCCATCATGAACATGTACCCTTATGACAAAGAACATCCAAATAGGAAAGAAACATCTAAAGCGATAGACATGTACCAGAACGGTTCTACGATGGCACGGACAATTTCCCTCACGGCAGCACATATCCTTGTAACAAGGTCGGTAAGTACATGCGTGGCTAACAGCATGAGCTTGTTGCACGTCATCTTTAGTGAGCTTGCTCCGTTTGCCTGGATATTGCATTCTGGACGTGTGAAAGTGATACACCACCACTGTCCACTGATCCATGAGGATGAGCACATCCAACACGTACAGGAGTTGAGTCCACCCCCACTAACTACTATTATGTTACGACCACTGAACAGACTTAGTTGACGACCATGGTACTACATAACCAAGGAAAATTCAATCAGAACCGGAGTGAATAGTATATTCTTGCTATACACATACTTTTGAGGAGAACATGCCTAGTGCACAAGTCAAATCTATATGGGTTTTGACCACTGGGTGTAAAAAGGATGCTCGTAGTTGATGTAGACTTAGTCTTTTTCAGGGTGATGTTGGCTTAGTCTTGCTCGCCTAAACTAGTGAACCGAGTCAAGTAGGGGAACATTAATAATCCAACAAAGGAAGTAGGAGACAATTACTATCATGGAGAAAATGAATATAATCTCTTGTAAATTAATTAACAGAAAACACCCGTGATTTGGACAATGAATACAACCAACCAATCAATGAATAAATAGAACATGTGACGACAGTAGAAATCTGAAAACCTCAAACGAGCAGCTGAAGCTATTTAATCCTAAGGTCCAACATTAGCGGTAAGCTAATTGGAGAACACACGGGATCTTATGCATGCATGGTACTGTTCCCGGTTAACATTACATGAGACCGGGCCGAGAATGAAAGGGGAGGCGGGGCGTAGCCATGGCGGCCCGGTCAAGGTTGCTCTTCTTCTTCTCCCTCCCCTGCTCCTTCTTCACACCTTGCTGCTGCTTCTTCTTGCCACCGTCGCCCGAATCTTTAGCAGGCGATGACGATGAGGAGGACGCTGACGACAAGCAGGAGGTGTTCTTTGGGAGCACCTTGACATCGGAAGGCCCACAGCAGAATCCCATGGCCGCCCTGCTAAAGCCTAAAGCTAATGCTGCACTATCTTTTCCCCTTCTTCCTTTCTTTCCTCTGCTTTATCAGCTCACTCTATTCTTGTGTTCTTCAGCTCACGGAGAACGCAGGTCTTCTCCGCTGCTCTGCTGATCCGGTGTGTATGTTTCTGTATGTCTCTTCAGCTCACGTAAAACTCAGCTCTTCTCCGCTGCTGATCCGGTGTGTATGTTTCTCCGGTGTGTAGGGCTCCCGGCGACCTTTTTATAGGGAAGGAGAGCATGGCGCTCCAAAGGTTCGCTACTCAAAACTCTGAGCAGGCATCGGAAGGTTCGCTACCACTCACATTCGAGCACATGGTCAACTGTGCTGCACCCGTCGCAACGACAACGATATGCGCTTCCATTGACAGTTACGCACGTACGCGTAATGTAGTACCTAACGTAGTACTCTGTAGTGTGTATGTGGCGTGGGTGGTACTGGTTGTGCATCGTGGCCTGTTTGAATTTTCCTTCGCCGTGCTGATAGGATACTGCTGGCCATGCAACATTGACCTGTGACCAAGCGTAGAGGGGAGGTTGCTTGGCTGACAAGGTCTTCGAGATAGCGACTTTTTTTCTCTATTTTCTAGGGGAAAATGACTTATTCGTGTAGAGTAGATTGAAGACCTGCCAATCATCTCCTGTAATGTAAGTGGGTGGAAGCCGTTTGATTTTTTTCCATGTTTCATGTGCCGCAACCGCCGCGGAGGCAGCACCACTGGACAGTGCCAAGCCCTCCAGCCCGCCGCCGAATCATCGCCGGAGCTCTGCCGCGCCAAGCCGCCACCGGGAACTCGCGCTGCCGCCGGAGAAGCCACAGCCGCCGCGCGTTGGAGAGGCCTCAAGCCGCAGCTGCACCGATGCCAGGCAGGGCCGCCGCCACCCAGCATGCCCTCCGCCGCGCCGCTAAATCCGCCCAGCCAGCGCCATCTGCGCGCGCCGTCGCGCCGGACGCCAACCGCGAGAAGGGAAGATCCCGCCGCCACCGCGTCGGCGGTCTTTGCCCGTGGCGCTATCGCGGTGGCGGCAGGGATAGAGATCGGCGGGGGAGGAGGCGGCGGCTTAGGTTTCCGAGGGACGCTCGCGGGAGCGACTCGGGGGTCTGTTCATGCTCTAACGATCGGGTGTGTTCGGTTGTTTCTGTTGGAAAAGCAGGGGAGCCCCGGCGACATTTTTATAGGGGAGGAGAGCCTAGGGCAGGGCGCTCCAAACATCCAGCGGATGGATGCTGCTACGCGAGTCAAAAATCAAAACTCTTTCCTGTTCTCTAATTCGAGCATGTGGTCATCTGTACCCGCACACGAGCCTTCCTTCGACAGTGACGCTTGCGCACAACCACGCCTATGCACCTACTGCGGCAGCGAGTGCCTGACGGGTGGGCTTGCGGACTCTCTTGGTCCACCTGTCAGTCCTGTTGAATTTTCCTTGGCCCGTCTGATTTTGGGATAGCGTTTACAGGTGACACAGCAAGGGAATGAGCTACCGTACTATATACTCTTCCTTGGCAGGCAAGCTTCTCGTGCTAAAGAAAGAAAGAGACATGCCAATCATCTCGTGAGTTGGAAAGTGGGTCGAAGCCAGCCATATGATTTTGCCATATTTCCTTTTTCACCTTCAATTTTCTTTCGATAAATGTTTTGTTGAATTCAAACTGATTTACTCGAACGAAGAATTTCACCACACATATTTCACCAAGCTGTTATTTTGGCTGTGTTTCAATAGTGCGTTTGTCTCTTCCAATTTTTCGGTTTCACTTTCACATCATTCTGCAGTAGTCACAAACCATGAGTTACTATTTTATGAGCACTAGTTCTGTTTAGACTAGCCACAATGAAGTAGTAACATAGACTAGTAACGGCTCCCAAAGTTGGTTTTCTTTGTTTCGACAATCTCGGAAAAAGCGTCTTAAAAAAGTAGTTCCATGCACCTAAATAAAAGAATTAGCTAACAACAATACTTCATAATCTTAAAAAACTAGTTCCATGAATATTTTTGGGCTATGAGTACAAGTTTATAACAAATAAGGAGCACTTTTAGAGATGTACTTAAAACTAAAAAAGGGTTATTTATAATGAGCATTTAATTTGTTGGATGGAACGACTCTTGTTACCAGCAGTGGACAATTTTTTTTGCATGCTTCTAAAATAAATAAGTGACAGATTTTTTTAATGATACAATAAAAAAATACTGAAGGTAAAATAATTAAATAGGAAACAGAAAGCTGAAAAAAGAAACGACAAAACAGGTGGAAAAGGGTGACCAGTGTTAGTCGGTTGTGTCCCATGTAGATGCACCTACAATTGACACACATTTTTGCTGGCTATAAATCATTTTTAGGGAAACTCGCTAAACTGTATTCATAGTCTGACCAACAATGATAAAAATTACATATACCTAAAAAATAATTTTTTTACATGATAGGTTATGAGAGAAAATACTTTAAAACATATATTCTTTCCCATATCTAATCTTAGATATGTTCCAACATTGTGATAGAACATGTTCGCATATCAAAGCCACGACTCCGGAGGGAATAGCCATGTTCTCCCTATAGAATACCAACTAAACTTCGATGGGCTAGAAGTACCAGACTTCATGTTGAACACATCGTTCGTGTCCATAAAATAAATCATATCTTCCTCCACCTCTCCACAAGGCGCCAGGACAGCTTTGGAGAATTTCATGCTAACGAAGAGTGCCCGACCACCGCCTAGCCCTCCAGTCACCGGCACCCAAGCATGTGTGTTGAAGTCTGCTTCAAAAACATCCACCCGTAGAGTGATCCAAAAAGTATCTGGATGGAAGTGCCGACGATGCTTTACCATGAGTAGCTTCCCGTTTAATTCGATGAGGTGCCAACTAATTAAGGTGACACCACCAGGCTGGGCGTCTGGTATATATTGAGCTGAGCAATTGATATTGGTCAAGTCATAATCTTGTTCCTCCTCTTCACTGTCATTGTCTTCTTCCTCTTCATCTTCTTCCTCACCTTCATGTTGGTCATTGTCATCATCTTCGTCGTCCTCCTCACCGATGTTGTCCTGTTCCTCCTCTTCCTCTTCCTCACATTCATTTTGGTCATTGTCATCATCTTCGCCGTCCTCTTCACGACCGTTGTCTTCTTCCTCCTCTTTCTCATCTTGCTCACCTTCATTTTGGTCATTGTCACCATCTTGGTCGTCCTCCTCATCGTGGAGCGTTGCCTTGATGATACGCGTCCCCATTGTAACAATGGGCCTTCCATCTCGATCCAATGTGAGATCAAGTGGGATGAGGTCCTCGAACCTGGTGATGGCATATAGTTTATCATCGAGAAACGCGACGTCAATGATGTAGGCATATAGAGTTTCCCATGGCTTGGGAGACCACACACCCTTCCCTCGCTGGAACACAATGAGCGGATGCTTTCTGTTGTTGGTGATGATGGCGATGAAGTTGTCGACTGTGGAGTGCATGAGGAACTTGCGGATGAGAGACCTGTCCTCAACGACGACAGCGTCAAGCTCGGGCAGCGGCAGGGTTCTGTTTGAGAAAGGATTGTGCAGGACATAGTTGCGCACAACGTAGTACTCCGCTTCCTCCTCGTTGTCTCTAGTGTGCTTGTTTCCTAGGCCAAGGGCGAGCCACTGGTCAGTGGAGCCAACGCACGTGGCGTTGTCGGGGAGGAAGTGGGAGTGGCCGCTGTAGGGGGCGATGACCAAGTTGTCCCAGAAGGCGATCCAGGGCTATGGTGGCGCACGGCGGAGCGCCATGGATGGCAGACGTGGCCGTCGGCGCGGCAGCGGTGGCAGTTGGCTGGGTCAGGAAGGCTGGCCAGCACCATGTGGAGGAGCTTCCTTGCGTTGCCGCACCATTGCAGAATCGACGACGCGACGCCCATGTAGGAGTAACGTATTACTTCTCTTCTCCTTTTGGTTCGATCGTATTGGTTGGTGTGCAGCCTCGATCACATATATAGAGACAGAGTTTCCAAGCGTGTTTGGCTTTCGTGCTGGGAGTTTGAGTCATGTTATTATGCGGAGTACGTACAAGTTAGCATCCGTACGCGGATAGGATTAGTACGTGCCTTAGTAGTCCACGAAATCCTCCTCTTGTTTTCCTTCCTTGGTTTCCGATCGAAGTCCACGAGCAAGACGATCAAATCTTTACAAGCCGTCGTTTTCCTGGAGTCCGGCTGCAATAGCCTCACCTTACCCACGATATACAAAAACTACACGCAGGACGAAGACAGAATGCAGATACATGAATCAAGATTAAAGCTAACATCTTCGATCCCCGAGGCGAAAGCAATCTACTTACCACCCACATCCCCGCGCAGCTCAACACATCCCTGTCGTCTTTTCAATCCGTATCGCCACTAGTTCTACTGCTGAGCCGAGCAAGCAGAAAAGAGAAGACATGGGTGCTGACTGCTGATTGCGTAGCCAGAAATAAAATTATGGGAGTGCACACTAAAAAATAATTGATTGGGCTGTTGCCTATTATGCTTCGGGGCTGCTTAAATGGGTTTAACTTGGACAAATTCCTATATAGTAAAAAATACCTCAAAATTCTGGCTACACCACTGCTGCTGAGTAGTGCGTCTATTTGGAATCGAGCCCATTTAATCTGGCCTACAATTAACAATCAAGATTGCATATACATAAAAACAAGTATTTCTTTGTCACCGTACATTACGTGAGAATATACATAAAAACATTGTTTTCGACATATAGTCATAGATAGATTGGTAGATTGTAACGCAGCATTTTCGACTGCCCGGCTGAGCTACCTACGTGCCGCAGGAGTCAAACTCCAAACCAGCAGGCTTAGAGGGAGCAGCTCGGCCCTGCAACTGCAAGATTATGCGACTGGCTCGGCAAGACAGGTCCTGCTGGAAAAAACACAATAAAAGATGATGATATATAGTGTACTCTGTACCCATGTCTGTTTTTTTTAACTGTGCTAATAATGCAACTAAGCTACTTCTGATTCCTAGTATTAGTGGCAAAGAAATAAACATTACATACTACTATTGCAAGGCGTCAAGCCGCAGACTCAGCTGCAATTGCTCCCTGAAGAGGCAGCGAGCGCTCATGTGCGTGTAGAACAGTACCTTCTATCACGCGCGTGGTTTCCCGAGCACCTGCGTGACTGCACCTGCGCCCCGAGGCCAACTCCTGCTCCACTAAATCTTGCGCCGCGTAGTCGTGCTCGAGGTCGCCGCAGCCTCCGCAGTCCAACGCTCACATGCACCACCACACGCACGCGCACAAGGAAGATCCGCCCTTGCTGCCGCCACGTCACGCACGCCGGCCGTCCGAGAGGCACGCACGATCAAAAAGCACTTCCGTCGCTTCCAGGCATAGGGGCTCCCGCAGGCTGCGCGGGCTCATGAGGCTGGCGATGCTTAGCTCCATGGCTGCATCTCTCCGGGCGTTCCTTTCGGGCCTCAGGCTAGAGGTGGCCGCTGGTGGGGCTGTGGGCGCCGCCGGAATTTGGGAGAGGACCAACGACGCTGCAAGATGAGAACCTAGGGAAGAAAGCGTGCCCTTTATATAGTCGCAACCTGTGATGTAGCAATTTCTGGAATCGAGCCCTCGAGAGAACTGGACACGCGGTGTGAAGCGGGGGCAGACAAGATATGCGTGGCATGTACCAAGTAAATCGAATACCCCAGAAGGCCCGGTCAAAGCGGTGGAGGAGAGAAACGTGCAAGATTCTTTAACCAGTTAAAAATGCATCTAGGACCACCATGTATCGAGGATCTTTTGCCTCACGACTGTAACTCTATCAATTTGGAATAAAACTCCTTTTTCATTGCAAAAAAAGAAAAAGTTTTGTGTATCAATATTGTGGGTGGTATGTATATTGCTATTGCAGGCGAGGATTGTTTCGTGCGGCGAGAGCCACAGCCGGACTCCAGAAAAACGACGACTTATACAGGTTATTAGGGCATGTACAATGGTTGATAAGATAGTCTTATCTTAAGTCTTGCATGTGATTTAGAGATGACCAAAAAAATTGTCTACAATGGGTCATTTCTTATTTTTGTCTTCAATAACTAGCAATTCCTAAAAATAAGGTGAGACATATTGTGCTAAGAGATCATCTCTTGTCTTCTCTTAAATAAGAGAAGACAAGCCTTTTCTTATGAGTTCTTTCTCCTCCACCTCATCATCTATCCTACGTGACACTCCTAATATAGCACCATTGTACATGCCCTTAAAGGTTTGGTCGTCTCGCTCGTGGTCTCTCGATCGGACACCAAGGAAGGAAAACAAAAAAAATTCCGTGCGTGCGTACCGGACTCATCACTCATCAGATAGAAAAACAAGTCGTTAAAAATGCATGCGTTGACCAGGTACAACGCCTGTCGACGTATACTAATCCTATCCACGTACGGATGCTAACTTCTAACATGACTCAAACTCCAAGCACGCAAGCCAAACACGCTTGGAAACTCTCTCTCTATATGTATGTGATCAACGCTGCACACCAACCAATACGATCGAACCAGAAGGAGAAGAGAAGTAGTAATACATTTCTCCTACATGGGCGTCGCGTCGTATGTTTATACCAAAATCGACGGCTTATACGTTTCTCTAATAACATGGAGTCTACGTACGCTGGCGCCGAGAAAAGGAAAGGAAACCAAAATCGCATATAAAACCGGGACGGAGTCGCAAGTCCAAACCAATGAAGCAGCGAGACGACAGCGCCGCGAATCCGCGCAACACTTCCACCCGATCGCGATGAACGGCCTCTACTTTCCCTATGACGTGCTCCTCATTATCCTCCGACGCCTCCGTCCACGCATCCTCGCCAGGTGCCGTCGCGTCTGCCGGGTGTGGCGGGCCACCATTGACGACAACCTCCTCGGCCCGCCCCACTTTCCCCGGTGCGGCTTCCATGGCTTCTTCCTCAACAAGACCGGGTACAATTCTGATTGTTCCTTCTTCGCCCCGCGCAAGGCTGCCTCCAAGCGCTTTGTCTATCTAGACGAGGCCACCATCCTCCACTCCTGCAACGGCCTTCTCCTCGCCGAGGACAACATCCGCGGATGGTTTCTTGTGTACAACCCAGCGACCACGCGGTACGCTCGCCTGCCAAGCCCTCCACCTCCACGGGGGTTTGGCATGGCTTCCATGTCTCTCGCCTTTGATCCTGCCGTGTCGTTGGAATACAATGTGTTCCTCCTTCACAACAACGCGCTAGCAAGACCGGTTCATCGGCCACGAGAGAAGGCAGACAAGGAGCCCAAGGAAAAGGTGGTGCCTTTGGCTGTTTACTCGTCACGCACCGAGCGGTGGGAGAACCAAGAATTCCTGCCCGGGCGCTGTGCCCCAGGGCACCTCTATGACGTGGTAGCCACCCCGCCTAATTACCGTGAAGACGGAATGGTGTGGTCATCTGAATACTGGCGTGGGTCGTTCTATATGCATTGCCACCACGACGTCCTCATGATCCTACACCCCTCAAAGGGGACGTACGACATGATCACACTACCCGGCGAAACCTCTCGAAAATGCATCTACAAGCTGCCTACGAGTTCCCTCTTAGTAAGCTACGAGAGAGGGATCCATTACGCAACGATGAGAGATTTACAACTCAAAGTATGGATGCTAACAGAATCAACAGATGGTCAATTCGGTTGGAAACTGGCACACGACGCTAGCCTGAAACCACACTGCCATATGATCCAGTCTCGTAGAATACAACCAAAGGTGACATGGGGCGTGGAGGAGGGAGCCGAGGCTGATGGCTCTGAATATTCCTGGGAATCATATGACTCGGATGAGGACAACTTTATAGACGCGATGGAAGGCGCTACCCAGCTAGAGCCGCGGGGTTGGGGTCTCCAATATAGGGTTGTGGGATTCCACCCGCACAAGAATGCAATCAACCTCGTACTTGCCTCTGTAGTGGTTGTGTACCATATCGACACGTCGAGGATCCAGTATCGAGGTGATTGGTACGAGCTCGTCAAAGACCCCGCGCAACAGGCTTGCAACACCGATGATTCGTTCACTTACCGACCATGCTACAAGGACGTGCTACGGACAGGGAAGTTGTCTGATATTCCTAGACTGCAATGAGGTTCTGTTACATGTAGGCTTGAGACGCTCTTCGCTCATTGGCTTTACATGCTCCTGTGCGTACTCTCCTGCGGGATCATGTTCGTAGTACCTTCATGAACGGATAGGTGTGCTATCTTTTTCCTTTGCAAGCGAAAATTTGCTATCATTTTCCAGTGCACTCTGCAATGAGTTATGTTGTATTGATACTTGTATGAAGTACTTTTGAATTGTGAAGTTGTTTCCCCTCTATCTACCAATTAGTTGACCTGCACGTGCTGGTTCTTGAACTAATTTTCTTTTGTTTGTCACGTCGCTGAAATGATATTGAATATGTGGTTCAAGTATCGTTTGAAATGGGCTTTTTTAGTTGCTGCTCTGCTCGTGCTGAATCATGAAGCCGTCTAGTTTATCTGTGGCGTCTCACGATTGAAATGAGTTTTCTCGATTCGACATGGCTCACAGATGATGCCTTCTGATGTCATGGAGCAACGCTAATCTTGTTCAATATTTCCCCGCAGGGCAGTGGGTCGATCTTTGTTAAGATTGGAAAGACCAATCACATAGTGGTGAAGGCCACCAGGGGTACAAGCCGACAGAGCAGCAGCAGAGACAGGATGCCTCCGGCTCGGACCAACCCTACAAAGATAGCACAACTAAAGTGGTGAAGGCCACCAGGGGTACAAGCCGACAGAGCAGCAGCAGAGACAGGATGCCTCCGGCATGGAAGCAGAAGGGGTGCGCCATATGCGCAGCTCATCAACGATGGTGTCCGGAAATCCGGCGGGGCCGCTGACATGCCCTAGCTAAAAACTTCTCGCGTTGCGTTCCATATTGCAATAAGAATGGTCTGGATAATATGTTCAGTTATTTTTGAGCGCGCATGAGAGTAGCCTCTGAAAGTTTTCGGCAAAATAAAAGGAGCTTACAAAACTTGTGCGTACGACAAAAGGATTCAGTGGAGCTTAAGTTTTCTTCTGACTCGGAGGAAAATACAGCCTAGATCGAGTCGAGCTCCTGACATCTTTTTCTTGAAAAGGAGGCTTACCTCCGACCTTTGCATCAATCGATGCATGCAGCCATATTATTAAAATCGAAACAAGGTCTTAAGTTCCACGGAAACTCAAAATGTGAGTAAGAAAGATAAACAAGTATGTAAGACGCCACACCCTGCGAGAAAGCGCCACATTCAGCTATAAAAACAGGCTACGATGCCTACACGCCTAGCCTATTACTAGCGCGTAGTGCGCGGCGGCACGCCGCGCTTTGCTGTTAGGTTCGAGATGTGTTGATTTTTGTATTTTGCATAAAATTTTACATGTAAAAATAGTCAGTTATTAGAGACAATACACCATGCAGGTGGATCATCCAAGACCGTGTTACCACAAGATTAGACGATGGAACCATGAACTTAAAAACTGTTACCAAATATAGTGACCAAAATATGGACACAATTTTTAATCACTGTAGAGGGCGGCCACACTATGCATTGTTAACATGAAGTTATTATCTCTGAAAAAGTCCCATGGAAAAGAATAGAACAGTGGTAGAGATTTCTATAGAGCATAGTCTCGCTTAAGAATGTTGAACAATCTGTCCTATTTTTGCTAGAGCTTTGATTAATAAGCCATTCAGTATAATGAATTTTAAACCATACAGAAATGTGGATCAAACTGAACTTTGGAAAAAAAACTTAATCTCTCCTACTACAAATCGTATACATTGATTTTTTTTCCACAATTTTTTTACCTCAGCTTCATTCGACTAACAACTCATACATTTCATCAGTGCAGTTGTAAGAAAACATAATAAAATTATAATTTTTTGCTTCCTCTAACCCAGGTCCACAATAATCCAGCTACAGATTACTGGATGAAGTAAGTGGGATGACAGGTAAAGTAATTTGGAAGCAAAGCATGATAATAAGCAAATTATCATCATCCTATAGATAACAATCAGATAAAACAAAAGGAGTTGTATGAAGCAATTTTTAGTCAGGACTGCTGCAGCAACTTCTTGAAGGAAATATGCCCTAGAGGCAATAATAAAGTTATTATTTATTTCCTCATATCATGATAAATGTTTATTATTCATGCTAGAATTGTATTGACCGGAAACATAATACATGTGTGAATATATAGACAAACAGAGTGTCACTAGTATGCCTCTACTTGACTAGCTTGTTAATCAAAGATGGTTAAGTTTTCTAACCATAGACAAAGGAGTTGTCATTTGATTAACAAGGTCACATCATTAGTTGAATGATCTGATTGACATGACCCATTCCATTACCTTAGCACACGATCGTTTAGTATGTTGCTACTGCTTTTATCCATGACTTATACATGTTCCTATAACTATGAGATTATGCAACTCCCGTTTACCGGAGGAACACTTTGGTACTACCAAGCGTCACAAGCGTAATCGGGTGATTATAAAGGAGTACTACAGGTGTCTCCAAAGGCAGATGTTGGGTTGGCGTATTTCGAGATTAGGATTTGTCACTCCGATTGTCGGAGAGGTATCTCTGGGCCCTCTCGGTAATGCACATCATTTAAGCCTTGCAAGCATTACAGCTAATGAGTTAGTTGCGAGATGATGTATTACGGAACGAGTAAAGAGACTTGCCGGTAACGAGAATGAACTAGGTATTGGATACCGGCGATTGAATCTCGGGCAAGTAACATACCGATGACAAAGGAACAACGTATGTTGTTATGCGGTTTGACCGATAAAGATCTTCGTAGAATATGTAGGAACCAATATGGGCATCCAGGTCCCGCTATTGGTTATTGACCGAGAATGGTTTTAGGTCATGTCTACATAGTTCTCGAACCCGTAGGGTCCGCACGCTTAACGTTTCGTTGCGATATAGTATTATATGAGTTATGCATGTTGGTAACGAATGTTGTTGAGTCCGGATGAGATCATGGACATGACGAGGAACTCCGGAATGGTCGGAGATAAAGTTTGATATATGGGATAATAGTGTTTGATCTCCGGAAGGGTTCGAATTCACGGAAAGGGTTCGGATGTTTCGAAATGTTTGGGTGCGAGAACCGTTATTTGGGCCAAAGGGAAAGCCCACAAGGTTTTGGAAAGCGCAAAGGAAGTTTTATGAGTCGAGGGCGACGCCGAGGTCCTGGCGTCTGGGGTCGAGACGCCGGGAACCTGGCGTCGGCCCCCGACGCCGAGGACCTGGCGTCGCCCCGAAGTCCGAGAAGGACTCTTGCCTTCGGGTGAAACCGACTTTGTGGAGGCTTTTACTCCAAGTTTCGACCCCAAGGCTCAACATATAAATAGAGGGTAGGGCTAGCACCAAAGACACATCAAGAAACACCAAGCCGTGTGCCGGCAACCCCGTCCACTCTAGTTTATCCTCCGTCATAGTTTCCGTAGTGCTTAGGCGAAGCCCTGCGGAGATTGTTCTTCACCAACACCGTCACCATGCCGTCGTGCTGCCGGAACTCATCTACTACTTCGTCATCTTGCTGGATCGAGAAGGCGAGGGCGTCATCGAGCTGAGCGTGTGTAGAACTCGGAGGTACCGTGCGTTCGGTGCTTGGATCGGTCGGATCGTGAAGGCGTCGACTACATCAACGCGTTGATAAGCGCTTCGCTTAGCGATCTTCAAGGGTATGAAGATACACTCCCCTTCTCGTTGCTATACATCACCATGATCTTGCGTGTGCGTAGGAAATTTTTTGAAATTACTGCGTTCCCCAACAGTGGTATCCGAGCCTATGTTTTATGCGTTGATGTTATATGCACGAGTAGAACACAAGTGAGTTGGGGACGATATAAGTCATACTGCCTACCAGCATGTCATACTTTGGTTCAGCGGTATTGTGAGATGAAGCGGCCGGACCGACATTACGCGTGACGCTTACGCGAGACTGGTTTCACCGTTCGAGCACTCGTGCTTAAAGGTGGCTGGCTTGTGTCTCTCTCTCACTTTAGGTTAACCGAGTATAGCTCGCCCGGTCCTTGTGAAGGTTAAAACGAGTCTATTTGACAAACTGTCGTTGTGGTTTTGATGCGTAGGTAAAACGGTTCTTGCTAAGCCCGTAGCAGCCACGTAAAATTTGCAACAACAAAGTAGAGGACGTCTAACTTGTTTTTGCAGGGCATGTTGTGATGTGATATGGTCAAGGCGTGATGCTATATTTTATTGTATGAGATGATCATGTTTTGTAACCGAAATTATCGGCAATGGCAGGAGCCATATGGTTGTCGCTTTATTGTATGAAATGCAAGCATACTGTAATTGCTTTACTTTATCACTAAGCGGTAGCGATAGTCGAGAAGCAATAGATGGCGAAGCGACAACGATGCTACGATGGAGATCAAGGTGTCGCGCCGGTGGCGATGGTGATCATGATGGTGCTTCGGAGATGGAGATCACAAGCACAAGAAGATGATGGCCATATCATATCACTTATATTGATTGCATGTGATGTTTATCCTTTATGCATCTTATCTTGCTTTGATTGACGGTAGCATTTTAAGATGATCTCTCACTAAAAATTATCAAGAAGTGTTCTCCCTGAGTATGCACCGTTGCCAAAGTTCGTCGTGCCCAGACACCACGTGATGATCGGGTGTGATAAGCTCTCGTCCATCTATAGCGGGTGCAAGCCAGTTTTGCACACGCAGAATACTCAGGTTAAACTTGACGAGCCTAGCATATGCAGATATGGCCTCGGAACACGGAGACCGAAAGGTCGAGCGAGAATCATATAGTAGATATGATCAACATAAGATGTTCACCATTGAAAACTACTCCATCTCACGTGATGATCGGTTATGGTTTAGTTGATTTGGATCACGTGATCACTTAGATGACTAGAGAGATGTCTATCTAAGTGGGAGTTCTTAAGTAATATGATTAATTGAACTTAAATTTATCATGAACTTAGTCCTGGTAGTATTTTGCAAATTATGTTGTAGATCAATAGCTCGCGTTGTTGCTTTCATATGTTCATTTTGATATGTTCCTAGAGAAAATTGTGTTGAAAAATGTTAGTAGCAATGATGCGGATTGGATCCGCGATCTGAGGTTTATCCTCATTGCTGCACAGAAGAATTATGTCCTTAATGCACCGCTAGGTGACAGACCTATTGCAGGAGCAGATGCAGACGTTATGAACGTTTGGCTAGCTCAATATGATGACTACTTGATAGTTTTGTGCACCATGCTTTATGGCTTAGAATCGGGACTTCAAAGACGTTTTGAATGTCATGGACCATATGAGATGTTCCAGGAGTTGAAGTTAATATTTCAAGCAAATACCCGAGTTGAGAGATATGAAGTCTCCAACAAGTTCTATAGCTAAAAGATGGAGGAGAATCGCTCAACTAGTGAGCATGTGCTCAGATTATGCAGGTACAACAATCGCTTGAATCAAGTGGGAGTTAATCTTCCAGATAAGATAGTGATTGACAGAATTCTCTAGTCACCATCACCAAGTTAGTAGAACTTCGTGATGAACTATAGTATGTAAGGGATGATGAAAATGATTCCCGAGTTTTTCATGATGATGAAATCGCTGAAGGTAGAAATCAAGAAAGAACATCAAGTGTTGATGGTTAACAAGACCACTAGTTTCAAGAAAAGGGCAAAGGGATAGAAGGGAACTTCAAGAAGAACGGCAAGCCAGTTGTTGCTCAAGTGAAGAAGCCCAAGTCTGGACCTAAGCCTGAGACTAAGTGCTTCTACTGCAAAGGGACTGGTTATTGGAAGCAGAACTACCCCAAGTATTTGGCGGATAAGAAGGATGGCAAAGTAAACAAAGGTATATTTGATATACATGTTATTGATGTGTACTTTACTAGTGTTTATAGCAACCCCTCGGTATTTGGTACTGGTTCAGTTGCTAAAGAGTAGTAACTCGAAACGGGAGTTGCAGAATAAACAGAAACTAGTTAAGGGTGAAGTGACGATGTGTGTTGAAAGTAGTTTCAAGATTGATATGATCATCATCGCACACTCCCTATACTTTCGGGATTAGTGTTGAACCTAAATAAATGTTATTTGGTGTTTGCGTTGAGCATGAATATGATTTGATCGTGTTTATTGTAATACGGTTATTCATATAAGTAAGAGAATAAACTGTTGTTCTGTTTACATGAATAAAACCTTATATGGTTACACACCCAATGAAAATGGTTCATTAGATCTCGATCATAGTGATACACATATTCATAATATTGAAACCAAAAGATGCAAAGTTAATAATGATAGTGCAACTTATTTGTGGTACTTTGCCGTTTAGGTCATATTGGTGTAAAGCGCATGAAGAAACTCCATGCTGATGGGATTTTGGAATCACTTGATGCTTGCGAACCATGCCTCATGGGCAAGATGACTAAGACTCCGTTCTCGAAAGCGATGGAGCGAGCAAGCGACTTATTGGAAATAATACATCTTGATGTATGCGATCCAATGAGTGTTAAGGCTCGCGGCGGGTATCGTTATTTTCTGACCTTCCCAGATGATTTGAGCAGATATAGGTATATCTACTTGATGAAACATAAGTCTGAAATAGTTGAAAGGTTCAAAGAATTTCAGAGTGAAGTGGAAAAATCATCATGACAAGAAAAATAAGGTTTCTACGATCTGATCGCGGAAACAAATATTTGAGTTACGAGTTTGGTCTTCAATTAAAACAATGTGGAATAGTTTCACAAATTCATGCCACAGAACACCACATCATAATGGTGTGTCGAGCGTCATAACCGTACTTTATTGGCTATAGTACAATCTATGATGTTTCTTACCAATTTACCAATATCGTTTTGGGATCATGCATTAGAGACAGCTGCATTCACGTTAAATTGGGCACCATCTAAATCCGTTGAGACGACACTATATGAACTGTGGTTTAGCAAGAAACCAAAGTTGTCGTTTCTTAAAGTTTGGGGTTGCGATGCTTATGTGAAAAAGTTTCATCCTGATAAGCTCAAAGCTAAATCAGAGAAGTGCGTCTTCATAGAATACCCAAAGGAAATTGTTGGGTACACCTTCTATCACAGATCCGAAGGCAAAACATTCGTTGCTAATAAATGGATCCTTTCTAGAGAAGGAGTTTCTCTCGAAAGAAGTGAGTGGGAGAAAAGTAGAACTTGATGAGGTAATTGTACCTTCTCCCTTATTGGAAAGTAGTTCATCACAGAAATCTGTTCCTGTGACTACTATACCAATTAGTGAGGAAGCTAATGATGATGATCATGTAACTTCAGATCAAGTTACTACCGAATCTCGTAGGTTAACCAGAGTGAGATCCGCACCAGAGTGGTACGGTAATCCTGTTCTGGAAGTCATGTAACTAGACCATGATGAACCAACGAACTATGAGGAAGCGATGATGAGCCCAGATTCCGTGAAATGGCTTGAGGCCATGAAATCTGAGATGAGATCCATGTATGAGAACAAAGTGTGGACTTTGGTGGAGTTGCCCGATGATCGGCAAGCCATAGAAAATAAATGGATCTTGAAGAGGAAGACAGACGCTGATAGTAGTGTTACTATCTACAAAGCTAGACTTGTCGAAAAAGGTTTTTGACAAAGTTCAAGATGCTGAATACAATGAGATTTTCTCACTCGTATCGATGCTTAAAAGTCTGTCCGAATCATGTTAGCAATTGCCGCATTTTATGAAATCGGCAAATGGATAAACAAAACTGCATTCCTTAATGGAGTTATTAAAGAAGAGTTGTATGTGATGCAACCAAGAGGTTTTGTCGATCCTAAAGGTGTTAACAAAATGTGCATCTATGGACTGGTGCAAGCATCTCGAGTTGGAATATACGCTTTGATAAGTTGATCAAAACATATAGTTTATACAGACTTGCGGTGAAGCTTGTATTTACTAGAAAGTGAGTGGGAGCACTACTGACATTTCGATAAGTATATGTGAATGACATATTGTAGATCGGAAATAATGTAGAATTATTCGCAAAGCATAAAGGAGTGTTTAAAAGGAGTTTTTCAAAGAAAGACCTCGGTGAAGCTGCTTACATATTGAGCATTAAGATCTATAGAGATAGCTCAAGGCGCTTGATAAGTTTTTCAATGAGTACATACCTTGACAAGATTTTGAAATAGTTCAAAATGGAGCAGTCAAAGAAAGAGTTCTTGCCTGTGTTACAAGGTGTGAAATTGAGTAAGACTCAAAACCCGACCACGGCAGAAGATAGAAAGAGAATGAAAGTCATACCCTATGCCTTGGCCATAGGTTCTATAAAGTATGCCATCTGTGTACCAGATCTATTGTATACCCTGCTTTGAGTTTGGCAAGGAGTACAATAGTGATCTAGGAGTAGATCATGGACAGCGGTTAAAATTATCCTTAGTGGAATAAGGATATGTTTCTCGATTATGGAAGTGACAAAAGGTTAGGCCGTAAAGGGTTACGTCGATGCAAGTTTTGACACCAATCTGGATGACTCTAAGTCTCGATCTAGATACATATTGAAAGTGGGAGCAATTAGTTAGAGTAGCTCCATGCAGAGCATTGTAGACATAGAAAATTGCAAAATACATAATGGATCTGATTGTGTAAGACCCGTTGACTAAGATTCTCTCACAAGCAAAACATGATCACACCTTAGTAATCTTTGGGTGTTAATCACATAGTGATGTGAACTAGATTACTGAATCTAGTAAACCCTTTGGATGTTGGTCACATGGCGATGTGAACTATGGGTGTTAATCACATGATGATGTGAACTATCGATGTTAATCACATGGTGATGTGATCTAGATTATTGACTCTAGTGCAAGTGGGAGACTGAAGGAAATATGCCCAAGAGGCAATAATAAAGTTATTATTTATTTCCTCATATCATGATAAATGTTTATTATTCATGCTAGAATTGTATTAACCGGAAACATAATACATGTGTGAATATATAGACAAACAGAGTGTCACTAGTATGCCTCTACTTGACTAGCTTGTTAATCAAAGATGGTTAAGTTTCCTAACCATAGACAAAGGAGTTGTCATTTGATTAACAAGGTCACATCATTAGTTGAATGATCTGATTGACATGACCCATTCCATTAGCTTAGCACACGATCGTTTAGTATGTTGCTACTGCTTTTATCCATGACTTATACATGTTCCTATAACTATGAGATTATGCAACTCCCGTTTACCGGAGGAACACTTTGGGTACTACCAAACGTCACAACGTAACTGGGTGATTATAAAGGAGTACTACAGGTGTCTCCAAAGGCAGATGTTGGGTTGGCGTATTTTGAGATTAGGATTTGTCACTCCGATTGTCGGAGAGGTATCTCTGGGCCCTCTCGGTAATGCACATCATTTAAGCCTTGCAAGCATTACAGCTAATGAGTTAGTTGCGAGATGATGTATTACGGAACGAGTAAAGAGACTTGCCGGTAACGAGAATGAACTAGGTATTGGATACCGACGATTGAATCTCGGGCAAGTAACATACCGATGACAAAGGGAACAACGTATGTTGTTATGCGGTTTGACCGATAAAGATCTTCGTAGAATATGTAGGAACCAATATGGGCATCCAGGTCCCGCTATTGGTTATTGACCGAGAATGGTTTTAGGTCATGTCTACATAGTTCTCGAACCCGTAGGAATCCGCACGCTTAACGTTTAGTTGTGATATAGTATTATATGAGTTATGCATGTTGGTAACGAATGTTGTTGAGTCCGGATGAGATCATGGACATGACGAGGAACTCCGAATGGTCCGGAGATAAAGTTTGATATATGGGATAATAGTGTTTGATCTCCGGAAGGGTTCGAATTCACGGAAAGGGTTCGGATGTTTCGAAATGTTTGGGTGCGAGAACACGTTATTTGGGCCAAGGGAAAGCCCACAAGGTTTTGGAAAGCGCAAAGGAAGTTTTATGGAGTCGAGGCGAGACGCCTTGGTCCTGGCGTCTCGGGTCGAGACGCCGGAACCCTGGCGTCGGCCCGAGTCCGAGAAGGACTCTTGCCTTCGGGTGAAACCGACTTTGTGGAGGCTTTTACTCCAAGTTTCGACCCCAAGGCTCAACATATAAATAGAGGGGTAGGGCTAGCACCAAAGACACATCAAGAAACACCAAGCCGTGTGCCGGCAACCCCGTCCCCTCTAGTTTATCCTCCGTCATAGTTTCCGTAGTGCTTAGGCGAAGCCCTGCGGAGATTGTTCTTCACCAACACCGTCACCATGCCGTCGTGCTGCCGGAACTCATCTACTACTTCGTCTGTCTTGCTGGATCGAGAAGGCGAGGACGTCATCGAGCTGAACGTGTGTAGAACTCGGAGGTGCCGTGCGTTCGGTGCTTGGATCGGTCGGATCGTGAAGACGTACGACTACATCAACCGCGTTGATAAACGCTTCCGCTTAGCGATCTTCAAGGGTATGAAGATACACTCCCCTTCTCGTTGCTATACATCACCATGATCTTGCGTGTGAGTAGGAAATTTTTTGAAATTACTGCGTTCCCCAACAGTGGTATCCGAGCCTATGTTTTATGCGTTGATGTTATATGCACGAGTAGAACACAAGTGAGTTGGGGACGATATAAGTCATACTGCCTACCAGCATGTCATACTTTGGTTCAGCGGTATTGTGAGATGAAGCGGCCCGGACCGACATTACGCGTACGCTTACGCGAGACTGGTTTCACCGTTACGAGCACTCGTGCTTAAAGGTGGCTGGCTTGTGTCTGTCTCTCTCACTTTAGGTTAACCGAGTATAGCTACGCCCGGTCCTTGTGAAGGTTAAAACGGAGTCTATTTGACAAACTATCGTTGTGGTTTTGATGCGTAGGTAAGAACGGTTCTTGCTAAGCCCGTAGCAGCCACGTAAAATTTGCAACAACAAAGTAGAGGACGTCTAACTTGTTTTTGCAGGGCATGTTGTGATGTGATATGGTCAAGACGTGATGCTATATTTTATTGTATGAGATGATCATGTTTTGTAACCGAAATTATCGGCAACTGGCAGGAGCCATATGGTTGTCGCTTTATTGTATGAAATGCAACGCATACTGTAATTGCTTTACTTTATCACTAAGCGGTAGCGATAGTCGTAGAAGCAATAGATGGCGAAGCGACAACGATGCTACGATGGAGATCAAGGTGTCGCGCCGGTGGCGATGGTGATCATGATGGTGCTTGGAGATGGAGATCACAAGCACAAGAAGATGATGGCCATATCATATCACTTATATTGATTGCATGTGATGTTTATCCTTTATGCATCTTATCTTGCTTTGATTGACGGTAGCATTTTAAGATGATCTCTCACTAAAAATTATCAAGAAGTGTTCTCCCTGAGTATGCACCGTTGCCAAAGTTCGTCGTGCCCAGACACCACGTGATGATCGGGTGTGATAAGCTCTCGTCCATCTATAACGGGTGCAAGCCAGTTTTGCACACGCAGAATACTCAGTTAAACTTGACGAGCCTAGCATATGCAGATATGGCCTCGAACACGGAGACCGAAAGGTCGGCGAGAATCATATAGTAGATATGATCAACATAAGATGTTCACCATTGAAAACTACTCCATCTCACGTGATGATCGGTTATGGTTTAGTTGATTTGGATCACGTGATCACTTAGATGACTAGAGAGATGTCTATCTAAGTGGGAGTTCTTAAGTAATATGATTAATTGAACTTAAATTTATCATGAACTTAGTCTGGTAGTATTTTGCAAATTATGTTGTAGATCAATAGCTCGCGTTGTTGCTTTCATATGTTCATTTTGATATGTTCCTAGAAAATTGTGTTGAAAAATGTTAGTAGCAATGATGCGGATTGGATCCATGATCGAGGTTTATCCTCATTGCTGCCTGAAGAATTATGTCCTTAATGCACGCTAGGTGCAGACCTATTGCAGGAGCGGATCTGCGGGCGTTATGAGCGTTTGGCTAGCTCAATATGATGACTACTTGATAGTTTTGTGCACCATGCTTTATGGCTTAGAATCGGGACTTCAAAGGCGTTTTGAATGTCATGGACCATATGAGATGTTCCAGAGTTGAAGTTAATATTTCAAGCAAATACCGAGTTGAGAGATATGAAGTCTCCAACAAGTTCTATAGCTAAAAGATGGAGGAGAATCGCTCAACTAGTGAGCATGTGCTCAGATTATGCAGGTACAACAATCGCTTGAATCAAGTGGGAGTTAATCTTCCAGATAAGATAGTGATTGACAGAATTCTCTAGTCACCATCACCAAGTTAGTAGAACTTCGTGATGAACTATAGTATGTAAGGGATGATGAAAATGATTCGAGTTTTTCATGATGATGAAATCGCTGAAGGTAGAAATCAAGAAAGAACATCAAGTGTTGATGGTTAACAAGACCACTAGTTTCAAGAAAAGGGCAAAGGGATAGAAGGGAACTTCAAGAAGAACGGCAAGCCAGTTGTTGCTCAAGTGAAGAAGCCCAAGTCTGGACCTAAGCACGAGACTAAGTGCTTCTCTTGCAAAGGGACTGGTTCTTTGGAAGCAGAACTACCCCAAGTATTTGGCGGATAAGAAGGATGGCAAAGTAAACAAAGGTATATTTGATATACATGTTATTGATGTGTACTTTACTAGTGTTTATAGCAACCCCTCGGTATTTGGTACTGGTTCAGTTGCTAAAGAGTAGTAACTTCAAGCGGAGTTGCGAATAAGCAGAAACTAGTTAAGGGTGAAGTGACGATGTGTGTTGAAAGTAGTTTCAAGATTGATATGATCATCATCGCACACTCCCTATACTTTCGGGATTAGTGTTGAACCTAAATAAATGTTATTTGGTGTTTGCGTTGAGCATGAATATGATTTGATCGTGTTTATTGTAATACGGTTATTCATATAAGTAAGAGAATAAACTGTTGTTCTGTTTACATGAATAAAACCTTATATGGTTACACACCCAATGAAAATGGTTCATTAGATCTCGATCATAGTGATACACATATTCATAATATTGAAACCAAAAGATGCAAAGTTAATAATGATAGTGCAACTTATTTGTGGCACTGCCGTTTAGGTCATATTGGTGTAAAGCGCATGAAGAAACTCCATGCTGATGGGATTTTGGAATCACTTGATGCTTGCGAACCATGCCTCATGGGCAAGATGACTAAGACTCCGTTCTCCGAAACAGTGGAGCGAGCAACTGACTTATTGGAAATAATACATACTGATGTATGCGATCCAATGAGTGTTAAGGCTCATGGCGGTATCGTTATTTTCGACCTTCCCAGATGATTTGAGCAGATATAGGTATATCTACTTGATGAAACATAAGTCTGAAATAGTTGAAAGGTTCAAAGAATTTCAGAGTGAAGTGGAAAAATCATCGTGACAAGAAAATAAGGTTTCTACGATCTGATCGCGGAAACAAATATTTGAGTTCTGAGTTTGGTCTTCAATTAAAACAATGTGGAATAGTTTCACAAATTCATGCCACCGAACACCACATCATAATGGTGTGTCCGAGCGTCATAACCGTACTTTATTGGATATAGTACAATCTATGATGTTTCTTACCAATTTACCAATATCGTTTTGGGATCATGCATTAGAGACAGCTGCATTCACGTTAAATTGGGCACCATCTAAATCCGTTGAGACGACACTATATGAACTGTGGTTTAGCAAGAAACCAAAGTTGTCGTTTCTTAAAGTTTGGGGTTGCGATGCTTATGTGAAAAAGTTTCATCCTGATAAGCTCAAAGCTAAATCAGAGAAGTGCGTCTTCATAGAATACCCAAAGGAAATTGTTGGGTACACCTTCTATCACAGATCCGAAGGCAAAACATTTGTTGCTAATAAATGGATCCTTTCTAGAGAAGGAGTTTCTCTCGAAAGAAGTGAGTGGGAGAAAAGTAGAACTTGATGAGGTAATTGTACCTTCTCCCTTATTGGAAAGTAGTTCATCACAGAAATCTGTTCCTGTGACTACTATACCAATTAGTGAGGAAGCTAATGATGATGATCATGTAACTTCAGATCAAGTTACTACCGAATCTCGTAGGTTAACCAGAGTGAGATCCGCACTGAGTGAATGCGGTAATCCTGTTCTGGAAGTCATGTAACTAGACCATGATGAACCAACGAACTATGAGGAAGCGATGATGAGCCCAGATTCCGTGAAATGGCTTGAGGCCATGAAATCTGAGATGAGATCCATGTATGAGAACAAAGTGTGGACTTTGGTGGAGTTGCCCGATGATCGGCAAGCCATAGAAAATAAATGGATCTTGAAGAGGAAGACAGACGCTGATAGTAGTGTTACTATCTACAAAGCTAGACTTGTCGAAAAAGGTTTTTGACAAAGTTCAAGATGCTGAATACAATGAGATTTTCTCACTCGTATCGATGCTTAAAAGTCTGTCCGAATCATGTTAGCAATTGCCGCATTTTATGAAATCTGGCAAATGGATAAACAAAACTGCATTCCTTAATGGAGTTATTAAAGAAGAGTTGTATGTGATGCAACCAAGAGGTTTTGTCGATCCTAAAGGTGTTAACAAAATGTGCATCTATGGACTGGTGCAAGCATCTCAGAGTTGGAATATACGCTTTGATAAGTTGATCAAAGCATATAGTTTATACAGACTTGCAAGTGAACCCTGTATTTACTAGAAAGTAAGTGGGAGCCCTACAGCATTTCGATAAGTATATGTGAATGACATATTGTAGATCGGAAATAATGTAGAATTATTACGCAAAGCATAAAGGAGTGTTTAAAAGGAGTTTTTCAAAGAAAGACCTCGGTGAAGCTGCTTACATATTGAGCATTAAGATCTATAGAGATAGCTCAAGACGCTTGATAAGTTTTTTCAATGAGTACATACCTTGACAAGATTTTGAAATAGTTCAAAATGGAACAGTCAAAGAAAGAGTTCTTGCCTGTGTTACAAGGTGTGAAATTGAGTAAGACTCAAAACCCGACCACGGCAGAAGATAGAAAGAGAATGAAAGTCATACCCTATGCCTTGGCCATAGGTTCTATAAAGTATGCCATGTTGTGTACCAGATCTATTGTATACCCTGCACTGAGTTTGGCAAGGGAGTACAATAGTGATCTAGGAGTAGATCACTGGACAGCGGTTAAAATTATCCTTAGTGGAATAAGGATATGTTTCTCGATTATGGAAGTGACAAAAGGTTCGTCGTAAAGGGTTACGTCGATGCAAGTTTTGACACCAATCTGGATGACTCTAAGTCTCGATCTAGATACATATTGAAAGTGGGAGCAATTAGTTAGAGTAGCTCCATGCAGAGCATTGTAGACATAGAAAATTGCAAAATACATAATGGATCTGATTGTGTAAGACCCGTTGACTAAGATTCTCTCACAAGCAAAACATGATCACACCTTAGTAATCTTTGGGTGTTAATCACATAGTGATGTGAACTAGATTACTGAATCTAGTAAACCCTTTGGATGTTGGTCACATGGCGATGTGAACTATGGGTGTTAATCACATGATGATGTGAACTATCGATGTTAATCACATGGTGATGTGATCTAGATTATTGACTCTAGTGCAAGTGGGAGACTGAAGGAAATATGCCCAAGAGGCAATAATAAAGTTATTATTTATTTCCTCATATCATGATAAATGTTTATTATTCATGCTAGAATTGTATTAACCGGAAACATAATACATGTGTGAATATATAGACAAAGCAGTGTCACTAGTATGCCTCTACTTGACTAGCTTGTTAATCAAAGATGGTTAAGTTTCCTAACCGTAGACAAAGGAGTTGTCATTTGATTAACAAGGTCACATCATTAGTTGAATGATCTGATTGACATGACCCATTCCATTAGCTTAGCACACGATCGTTTAGTATGTTGCTACTGCTTTTATCCATGACTTATACATGTTCCTATAACTATGAGATTATGCAACTCCTGTTTACCGGAGGAACACTTTGGGTACTACCAAGCGTCACTGGCGTAAGCGGGTGATTATAAAGGAGTACTACAGGTGTCTCCAAAGGCAGATGTTGGGTTGGCGTATTTCGAGATTAGGATTTGTCACTCCGATTGTCGGAGAGGTATCTCTGGGCCCTCTCGGTAATGCACATCATTTAAGCCTTGCAAGCATTACAGCTAATGAGTTAGTTGCGAGATGATGTATTACGGAACGAGTAAAGAGACTTGCCGGTAACAAGAATGAACTAGGTATTGGATACCGACGATCGAATCTCGGGCAAGTAACATAGCGATGACAAAGGGAACAACGTATGTTGTTATGCGGCTTGACCGATAAAGATCTTCGTAGAATATGTAGGAACCAATATGGGCATCCAGGTCCCGCTATTGGTTATTGACCGAGAATGGTTTTAGGTCATGTCTACATAGTTCTCGAACCTGTAGGGTCCGCACGCTTAACGTTTCGTTGACGATATAGTATTATATGAGTTATGCATGTTGGTAACGAATGTTGTTGAGTCCCGGATGAGATCATGGACATGACGAGGAACTCCGGAATGGTCCGGAGATAAAGTTTGATATATGGGATAATAGTGTTTGATCTCCGGAAGGGTTTGAATTCACGGAAAGGGTTCGGATGTTTCCGAAATGTTTGGGTGCGAGAACACGTTATTTGGGCCAAAGGGAAAGCCCACAAGGTTTTGGAAAGCGCAAAAGGAAGTTTTGCGGAGTCAGGGGCGACGCCTTGAGGTCCTGGCGTCGGGTCCAGACGCCGGAACCTGGCGTCTCGCCCTGAGTCCGAGAAGGACTCTTGCCTTCGGGTGAAACCGACTTTTGGAGGCTTTACTCCAAGTTTCGACCCCAAGGCTCAACATATAAATAGAGGGGTAGGGCTAGCACCAAAGACACATCAAGAAACACCAAGCCGTGTGCGGCAGCCCGTCCCCTCTAGTTTATCCTCCGTCATAGTTTCCGTAGTGCTTAGCGAAGCCTGCGGAGATTGTTCTTCACCAACACCGTCACCACGCCGTCGTGCTGCGGAACTCATCTACTACTTCGCTGTCTTGCTGGATCGAGAAGGCGAAGGCGTCATCGAGCTGAGCGTGTGTAGAACTTCGGAGGTGCCGTGCGTTCGGTGCTTGGATCGGTCGGATCGTGAAGGCGTCGACTACATCAACGCGTTGATAAGCGCTTCGCTTAGCGATCTTCAAGGGTATGAAGATACACTCCCCTTCTCGTTGCTATACATCACCATGATCTTGCGTGTGCGTAGGAAATTTTTTGAAATTACTGCTTTCCCCAACACTTCTATTACTGATCCTTGAATAACAGGACAATGCAATAATAAAGCGTACGTTTTTCAGACCCATCTCTGCTCACGCGTGTGCACCTGCACTTGGAACCACAGCGGTGCCGTGGACTGAGAAGTCTGAGATCCACTCTCCTTCTCTAACTTTCTTGAATCTCCGTGCTCATTCCCCACCTCCACCATTCCCCCATCTCCCTAGCGCATTTGTTGCTCTCGCCGCCGGCTCGAGCCGCCCCAGCCTAGCTCATGCGTCTCCTCTCCACTGGCAGTAGAATGCGATGCTCCTCGCCCGCGCAACATGCGTCGGCGAGGCACCTCCTCCGCCAGCTCCTCGCCTGCGCAGCACGCGTTGGTGAGGAATCGATTCCACTCGAAGCAAAGGGCGGTCTGGAGATGGAGAAGCCGACGGAGGAGGTGAGGAGCTCGATAGAGTAGGAGGAAGCGAGGCTGCGAGAGAGGCGGAGGAGAAGAGGAAGCGACGGGGCAGGGTGTGGCGGTGGCAAAAGCTCCGGCATGCTCACCATTGGACATTGATGGCGGCAGGAGCTAGCTAGACACGGCAAGTCCTGATGAGGTTCATCGTCCACGTGATTCATATCCTGCAGGCTGGTCTCGTCGATTGATTCTCTCCTCTCGGGCTTCACAAGGGTCGTCGTCGACATGCTAGCTAAACTAATCGACCATACGTGCAGGTAACTACTCACCCAGTCACTCGACTGCTAAATCTCCATCTGTCTAATTCACCTTTTCTGCTAACTGCAAGTCTCACACCATGTCAGCCCAGCCCGCGGTTCGACATGGGACTTCGTTTGCTTCGTCTAGCACTTCTGCATCATGAGCCTTGCAAATTTGGCCGCCATGCTCTTTCTTCCTTTGTCTAGGTAAGCTACATCAATAGTTTTCGTCGTGAAGCAAGTACACAGCTGGCTATAGAAAATACATCATTTTTTCTTCGGTCCACAACGCAAAAAGAAAATATAGCGGTAAATGCCAGCAATTAATCTTATGTTAGTTAATAACAATGCATAAGCCTGAAATTATCTTCAGTGTCTTAAATCAATAGTACAGGAGCACTAGGTAAATTACTGGAATATATTGAAACATACCAGGCCTTGTTATATCAACAACAGGGACATACAAAGGTGTTTCTAAATTCAGTAATCACTGAAACAAATCAGCGTTGCTCGTACTCTTAAATTAAGAATACATACTACATATTTAGATTCTACCTTTGAGCAGCAAATAAGGAGTGCAAATATTAGCATGAACCCAGAACTCACTCAAAATTACAACACGCAGCTTAACTGAGCAAAATCAAATGGCAGAGGAAGATATAATATGTACATATAAAATTCCTATTATGGGCATCTGCAAAGGCAGAAGATCAATACCCACACATGATGGTACTGAAAAAAATTCATGTAACATCGTCCAAGAATGTTAGCTTAAGCATACCGTGATAATCACAAATCTGACGTTCGTTGGCTCTGGTCCAATATAGATACCTGCAATTGCAAAAGATCAATTCTCACAGATGATGGTACTGAAACAAATTGGCAAATGAAAGAAAATACATATTGCATGTACAGAAGCTGGGGATAGTTTATTCTCTAGGAGATGCTTGACAAAAGTTGTTCTCCCCATACTTTGTACCAAATATATTTCAGATAAAATATGCCCTGCTGCTCAAGAATGTAAAGCCATGTCATCCAATTTGTTGTCAATTGATCCTAATGGTAAATACAAATACATGTCACTTAAAAAGATTATGCCATGGTAGTTTTCCGAAACAAGAATACGCCATAATAGCATAGTGCCAGAATTATTTCAGTCTAGTGTCCTAGCTATACAGTCTGATGCGATTCACATGCATGATATTCTAGTGAGTAGGCAAATCGAAATATAAGGAAAGTAGAAGGAAGAGGAACCAGGACTGGTGATGCTGTGCTCATCTACCAACACCAATAGTAAGTTTTCTGGGATGTGTTCGATCTCATTCTTCCTTGCTTGGACCGTTTAAGCACGTTTTAGTTGCTGCATGGGTGTGATGGACTCTCATGGAAGGTTCTTCCTTAAAAAAAGAGGTGTATGAGCTGGTTTTGTCTCATGTCAAAAGATTAGGTTGACCGCACGCGGCTCTTCTAGAGATGTATGGGCTGGTTTTGTTTTGTGCACTGCTGCATGCATGAGTCGTGCATGTGGCCACGTTTGCCTGTTGTATGGTTCTCTCTCTCTGTGCTAGAGGTGTACGGGCTGGGTTTTTTTTGTGCACCGCTGCATGCATGAGCCATGCATGTGGCCGCGTTTGCCTGTTGTATAGTTATCTCTCTGTGCTATGGATGGACACGTTGTGTTCTTCTTTCTGGTGAGTTATTTTTTCGTCTTCTTTTGCTTGCCTATAAGTAGCTCCTTGCTATGTTCTTCTCTTCTACTACTTTTTATTTGTTTGGTCTCTGTTATGGTTTGTGCTATTGCACATGCTTCTCAGTGCGTGCGTTCGACGTCCTTGGGTTCCACTTCTTCCATTGGTGCTTCTGTGCTTCTGATGGGAGGTTGGCTGCTGAGGGTGGTTCAAATCCTGGTGAGTATTGTTCTTTCTCGGCTTTCATTTGCAGGGTTTGATTTGCTGATTTTTGTAATCTTTTTTATTGTGTTCATGATGGTGTGTGTTTTTAGGTTTCAGCGCTGATGAGGCGCAGCGGCGACACCAGGAACGACAAGATATTCGCCATGGTAAACGTCCTGCAGATTCATCATTTGGTGGGTATTTGGCATGCTTCTTTTTGTTCTTATTGTTTGCCTGGATTCTTTTTATATATCTTTTTGCTTTAGTTTCCTCTAATCTTTCAGCGCTGATTTGTAATCTTTTTGCAGTTAGAATGTTCGGCCTGCGCTTGAAGAACTGGTTGATCCTATAAGGGTTTGATTTTTCTGGTTTTCTTTGAATTTTTTTTACAGCATTGTCTGGTGGTGATGCGTGCAATTCAGAGGGCCTGAAGTATTCTTATTATGGGAGCTGCATTAGATAGGCGTCATTGGCTTCTACTAGATATTTTTGATCTCGAGAGCTTTCCAGCCAAACTAAAGAAATAGTTGGCACGTGCACTTTTTATAGACGGTTGCCGCTTTGACTGAGTTTTCTATACTAGGCTCCTCTGGATCCTTCATGCTTTGGAAACTCCAGTGTGGCCATGTGCCATTGCTCCGCCGTCCTAGATGCCTATAAATGTAATCTCGCCTCTCCTCCCACCCGTCCTCACTGCTCCTCTCTCCTGCCCCCACCGCCTGCGTGCCTCGACGCTGCCTGCCGGATGCTGTCCGCTCGGATGAAAGACGGCGATCTCAGCGACCCACCGAGTTTTTCTGGCGCCGAGTAAGCGGCGGTGAAAATCACCTGTCGCCGGCAACACCATGGCCATGGAGGCATCCACCTACGAGTGCGCCCTACTGTTCGCACTCTCGAGAAGTGCCGATGGTTCTCTGAACCAGGCGCCAACCCTCCCTTCCCCGCCGCATCGGATCAGCATGGTGACGGCTGCGCGAGAGTGCGGCCAGGTGGTGTTCCTGTGCAACACCTCGCCCGCGTTTGTCAAGAATTGATCCCGTGGTCAAGATCAAGTGGACTACACATCACATGTAAGGATTTTATTATAGCTTGATTGATATTTCCACTGCAAAATTAGCTACTTCAACAAGGCTATATGGAAAAATTGTACACCTACTAGGGTTTGAGCTTTTCTTAGCCAAAGAAAATAGCCTTTTGTGTTTCCAAAACTATTCCTCTTTTAGAAAGCCCTTTCAGAACTACTACTACAGTAAAACAAAAATTGATCTCTGGATGTAACTATTACCGCTGGGATCCTCCTACATTGCATAACCTACACTAACATGCATGTCCACATAAAAAGAGCATGAGCTCTAACCAAATTTGATCGATTCTAAAATAGTTTGTTAAGCTGAAAACTTATTTGCTTGATTTTTTCTGTTTGTTGTTGTTGTAAACTAATAATTGTTTAATAGTCATCGGATTAGGACTTAGTGTTTCACCACTGCTCCATTCTAATGAAAGCTGAGATGCGATCTTTTTTAGTATTAGTTTCACATGATGCACCCATTTCTGCCTGTTTCTTTCAGTGATAAGAATTGGAACTACAAACTGGATATACAATGACACCGAGTGATGTAAAATTACCCAGTATTGCTGTGCTAAGAAAACTAGATAGTTGATGGTGGCAAGAAGCCCTGAACCATCAATGTGCTATTACTGAACAAGATGATATCTTTTTGGATAAGTTTAGAGGTGGAAACCTTTATATCCTATTAAAGGTTTTTCGCTAGAACATTTCTTTTGTCAAGAGATGAGCCCTAACAGGTTCTGAATATGTATGTGGAAGATCTTGAAATACCTAGATTATTATTCTCTAAATACCTGGATGATTATTCCGCATAAACAAAATCACACTGTCATTTTAACACAAGAAGCAAGTACCGTTCCATAATAGAAATAACTACTGTTTGCGCCGAGTAGCAAATTCACAGTTATTGGCCATCAAGAAAAGCAAACACCCATGCCGATGAGATATACCTGTTCCATATGTCCATCTGGAAGTAGTGAACTCTTTCACCTTGGCGAAGCACCAACGGCCCAGTGCAAGCATGCCATAGCTCCCTGTATAATGCATCACTAAAACTCCCTGCACAAAGGATTCATCATGTGAACCAGGCATAAAATTCAAGGGACCATTCACCGTAACTTATAGCAGATTTGGACTGTTAATCATGAGTTAATTTAACCATTATTATTGTCTAAACCGGTACTGTATGCAGGGATCTACCACTTACCTGACGTGGTAGCACCAATTATATAACCATAAGATTTCATTTCTTGAAATACAAGAGCTGCACCTCTTTGTTCCAGTTCATCAACGAAACAAGAGTGCTATATCAGTTAAGAGGCCATGGTGCACATAACCAAGAGAAATTGAGGGGGGGATTTATCAGTCAAACTATCAAAATTAGAAATTCTATATCAGGCACAACAAAAGCATTAGTTCATCAACCTGGACAGTAATATTAGTAATAGCTTCCTTTTGCTAGAAAACAATGCCGGGTCGCCCTGAATTATAAGAATTTAATCACTATTTTTCCTCTTAAGAAATGAGTCAAGTGCCCAAGTCCGCTTATCTGCTTTCAAAGCATCCACCCAGGAACTGAGTATTCTACAAAAAATAACTACTCGTCAGGGGAAGAAGCCGAGGAAACGCACGGCCACCAGAACAACAAGGGAAGCAAAGGAACCGAAGCTGATGCACCCAAAGTGCCAGAATTAGCCATCTTCGCCAGCCAGCCCAAACACGGCCAGAATTCAGGAGCAAGGCCGATCTGCTCACCCCATGCGCAGCTCCACCAATGTTGGCCCTCAGCACCACGAGAACATGAGTGAGATGCCAAGAATCGTATGTGTCAGATGAGGTGAGGAGGGCGATATATTCAATCAATTGTACTCCCTCCGTAAATTAATATAAGAGCGTTTAGAACACTAAAATAGTGATCTAAATGCTCTTATATTAGTTTACAGAGGGAGTACTAGCTATCAACATTGATGAACAAATCAAAGGCACACCTGAAGCACTCACAGCTACAGAACATCATACTCTAAATTGTGTCCCAAGAAAGAAATCGACAAAACTGGAACAAATTCAGGCATCTCAGTTGAGCAACTACTGAACCGAATCGAGAAGGATTTTATACCTTGAAGGCGTAGGCTTCAGCCTCGGACAGAGCCCTCTTCAGCTCGCCGCTCCAGTACCCCTCTGGAAGCACAACCATAACATCACCGCATCAGCTCGATTCGATCCGCTCTTCCACCGTCGGCGGGACCCTTTGTGGTTTCTCTCACCTCGGAGGCGACGACAGAATAGTCGCATTGCACCCACTGTTATCATTCACACTACCTTGCATATTCCAGCCAACATAGAATATACTGTCAACATTATGCAAAAAAACACAAGAATTATTAACTGAGAATAGAGTACATGTACAACATATTCTATCTGAATAGTAAAAATACTTCTATTAGTATCTAGAGTAGAAACACAAGACTATTCTATCTGAATAGTAAAAACACAAGACTTGGCTAAAAGACGTTTTCTAGCAGAAGCTTCTATTGAACATCACTTAGACTTTATTGCTTTGTCAGAAACTGGACGAGGTAATTTTTCAGCACAGTTTCTTAGCACCTTAGCTGGGGGGGTAGATTTTGATTGGCATTGCCTCCCACCTCGAGGTAGATCCGGTGGGGTTTTACTCGGGGTTAAGTGCGATACGTTGGAGGTTCGGAGTGTAGTGATGGGTGAATTTGCGGTTAAGTTTAGAGTAAGAACGAAAACTGATGGTTTTGATTGGGCTTTGGTGGCAGTCTATGGGGCTGCGCAACCCGAACTTAAACCAGATTTCCTGGCGGACTTAGTACGAGTTTGTGGGAATGAGCAACTACCTATCTTAGTGGGAGGGGACTTTAACATTATTCGAAGGAAGGAAGAAAAGAATAATGACAACTTTGACGGCAGATGGTCCTTTATGTTCAACACTATCATAGAGAGCTTGGATCTCAGAGAGATAGAGCTTTCGGGTAGGAAATTCACTTGGGCAAACTCTTTACCGGTTCCGACGTTTGAGAAGTTGGACCGTGTTCTGGCAAGTGTTGATTGGGAACAGAAGTTTCCTCTGGTAATGGTGCAGGCGTTGACACGAGGTATCTCGGATCACACACTGCTATTAGTGGATTCTGGGGCTCCAACTCATTTGGGAAATAAGAATATTTTCTCTTTCGAACTTGCTTGGTTTGAAAGAGAAGGATTTATCGATCTGTTGGCTAGAGAGTGGGCTAAAGACTCAGGGGGAAGGTCACCCATGGAGCGGTGGCAATGCAAGATTCGTCATCTGCGAAGGTTCCTTCGTGGATGGGCTAAGCATACGAACAGAATCTATAAGGCGGAGAAGGAAAGGCTCCTTATGATGATTCACACCCTAGAGTTAAAAGCTGAAACCTCTGTCTTAGATACCAGCGAGTTGGAGTCTAAAATGGAGGCTGAGCTAAGGCTGAAAGAGCTTCTCCGTGAGGAGGAATTGAAGTGGGCTCTCAGAGCTAAGGTTCAAAAGGTTGTCCAAGGTGAGGATAATACTCAATTCTTTCATATGATTGCTAACGGAAAGCATCGTAAGAAGAGAATTTTTCAATTAGAACAAGATGAAGGAACGATAGTTGGTCAGGAAAACCTGAAAGTTTACATTACAACTACTATAAGCAGTTGTTTGGACCTCCGGAAGGGAGTTTTGTGTCTTTGGATGAGTCAAGAGTTGAGGATGTTCCCCAACTCTAGACGGAAGAGAATGAGATTTTGACTGCCCCTTTTACGGAGAAGGAGGTGTATGAAGCCATTGCACAAATGAAAAATAATAAAGCGCCAGGACCAGATGGGTTTCCGGCGGAGTTCTACAAAAAGTGCTGGCATTTCATCAAAGATGACCTGTTGCTCATGTTTCATGAATTGTTTAAGGGTCAGCTTCATTTATTCAAGCTTAATTTTGGAACAATAACTCTGCTTCCTAAGAAGACAGAGGCTATTCGCATTGAGCAGTTCAGACCCATTTGTTTGCTTAATGTCAGTTTCAAAATTTTCACTAACGTTGGGACGAACCGACTCACGCAGATAGCGCATACAGTGGTGCAACCGTCCCAGTCTGCTTTCATGCCGGATAGAAATATCCTTGAAGGGGTGGTCGTCTTGCGTGAAACGCTCCACGAAATTCACTCAAAAAACTTCGATGGGGTGGTTTTTAAAGTGGATTTCGAAAAAGCATACGATAAGGTCAAATGGCCTCTCCTCCTTCAGGCGTTGCGCATGAAAGGATTTGACAAGGCATGGCGCGACCAAATTGAGTCCTTTACGCAAAAAGGGAGTGTAGGGATTAAAGTGAATGACGATATAGGTCACTATTTCCAGACACATAAAGGCCTAAGACAGGGGGATCCAATGTCACCGATCTTATTTAACATAGTAGCTGATATGCTATCTATTTTAATAGGCCGGGCCAAGGAGGCGGGGCAATTCTCGGGCTTGGTTCCGCACCTAGTTGATGGGGGTATATCCATTTTGCAGTATGCTGATGATACGATCATCTTTATGGAGCATGACTTGGTGAAAGCTAGGAATATGAAGCTTGTGTTGTGCTTATTTGAACAATTGTCTGGACTCAAGATTAACTTCCACAAGAGCGAATTGTTTTGCTTTGGAAGAGCTACTGAGGACCAGGAGGCATATAAGCAATTGTTCGGATGTGAGTTGGGTTCACTACCTTTTACTTACTTGGGCATTCCTATTCATCATCGTAAGTTTACGAACAAGGAGTGGAAGTGTATTGAGGATCGTTTTGAAAAGAAACTAAGCTGTTGGAAAGGGAAGCTCATGTCCTATGGAGGTCGTTTAATTTTGATTAACTCGGTCCTCACCAGTATGCCTATGTTTCTGTTATTCTTCTTTGAGATCCCGGTGGGGGTTAGGAAGAGATTAGACTTTTATCGATCCCTTTTTTTTGGCAGAACGATGAGCTGAAACGAAAGTATAGGCTTGCCAAATGGGACATCATCTGTAGGCCCAAGGACCAAGGCGGTCTAGGCATTGAAAATCTAGAGATCAAGAATAGATGTCTCCTTAGCAAGTGGCTTTTTAAACTTTCATCTGAGACAGAGGCTACTTGGGCACAAATTCTGCGTAATAAGTATCTTCAATCCAAAACTTTGGCTCAGGTGACGGTGCGCCCAACTGATTCACCGTTTTGGAAAGGGTTGATGAGAGTCAAGCCCCTATTCTTTAACCGGATAAAATTCTTAGTTGGTGATGGAGCTACTACGAGGTTCTGGGAGGATACATGGCTAGGAGAAATACCTCTGGCACGTCAATATCCCACACTGTATAACATTGTTCAACGTCGGGAAGTATACATTGCAAATGTCTTACAGTCCACGCCTCTCAATATTAGCTTCCGGAGGACACTAGTGGGTGAAAGATGGGAGGCATGGCTCCGTCTTGTACGACGGCTGATGGATGTCCAACTGTCTCAAGACCCAGATAGGTTGTTTTGGAAATTGACAAAGGACGGTAGGTTCTCGGTTAAATCCATGTATCTGGATGTTATTAACACTAGTGTCATTCCATGCTCCGACATATGCGGAAAGTTAAAAGATACCTTTGCGAATTAAAGTGTTTATGTGGTTTGTGCATAAAAAGTAATTTTGACAAAGGATAATCTGCAAAACGCAATTGGGTGGGTTACGCTAGATGTAGTTTCTGCGATTGTAATGAAACTATCGACACCTCTTCTGGATTGTCCACTGGCTAAGCTTCTTTGGCGTTCGATTCATATTGCTTTCAATATTATTCCACCTACTTCTATCAATATGTTGTTTGGAACATGGCTTGATGGGGTAGACTAGGTTTTAGCAAGACACATTCGTGTTGGCGCGTGTGCCTTGTTATGGGCAGTATGGAACTGCAGAAATGATTTGGTTTTAACGAGCAACGAACTTTCATTTTTGCGAGGTTATCTTGAGGCCACAGCGTTGATCCGTATGTGGTCGCTACTCACTCCGATGGAGGACGGGGGCATTTGGCTCTGCGTCTACCCGATGGGAGATGGTAGCTCGGGTTATTTTAACGGTTTGGATGGCGGTCATGTAATAGGATAGGCATGTAGTGCTCCTATTTTTGCCACCGGTTGTGGCTTCTGTTTACGCTCGTCTGCGAGCGGCTTGTAAATCTTTATACTTTAAACATCTGAAGACTTTGTGATACTCTTTATTGCAATATTATGAGCCGTATGCATCTTATTGATGCAGAGGCTGGGGTTGCACCCCTTTTCTAAAAAAATGAATAAATTAGAGTAGCAAGTGACCAACACCACCTGTCCACTCACCTACCCCCTTCTGCGCACCACCTGTCCACCCCCTGCCGCGCTAAGCTAAACAACACACCGTGAAAGACTACCACCATCTTCTGCCGACCGCCATGAAAGGCTATTTTCTTTGGCTAAGAAAAGATCAAACCCTAGTAGGTGTACAATCTTTTCCACTTTTTTAAATAAAGATGAAGCCCACCAGAAAAGCCTAGAAGGTAACGGAGACATTAAGAATAAAGATACATGTTATATTAAAGATGCAGGTTCTAAATTCCTTGCACATTCGCGCAAGGAGCTGGACCCCCAAATTTGTGTCCTCACCACAGACCTGCACGCAACACCTGAACATTCTTCTTAGATTAAGAATTTGTAGCATATGCACCCAACTTTAGATCTGATGAAATTGTAGTACTAATAACTCATCTACTTGTTTAAGGAAACCACGTAGACTAGTGGAGAGGAAATGCAGATGCGACGTGTACGTTCGCAAGGAACAACTTGAAACTGAAGTGGCGAGGTAGGAACCACGGCCGTGGGGCAGGTGGAGGGGACCTGCTGCTAGGGCCGAAGCTAGGGAAGACCAAGGGGGGGGGGTCGATTAGCATGGAGTGCAACAGGGTAGGAAGCTATCCAGAGTCAGCTGCAGGCATGCCACCTTGGACCACGGGGAGGCCACCACCGTGTATCCGCCTTGGAGGCCAGGGACGGAGCCGGAAACGAGGAAGATCCATGAGGAGAGGATTGTTGGGGAACGTAGTAATTTCAAAAAATTTCCTACGCACACGCAAGATCATGGTGATGTACAGCAACGAGAGGGGAGAGTGTTGTCTACGTACCCTCGTAGACCCAAGCGAAGCGATCTGGCGTAGAGGAAGTAGTCGACGTTCTCCTCGCGATTCGACCGATCCGGCGCCGTTACTTCGGCGCCCGAGTTCTTGACACACGTACAGCTCGATGGCGTCCCTCGTACTCGATCCAGCCGAGTGTCGAGGGAGAGTTCCGTCAAGACGACGGCGTGGTGGCGATCTTGATGTTCTACGGCGCAGAGCTTCGCCCAAGCTTGCGACGATATGACCGAGTGGAATATGGTGGAGGGGCACCGCACACGGCTAAGGCGATCCGTAGATCAAACTTGTGTGTTCTAGGGTGCCCCCTGCCCGTATATAAAGGAGCAAGGGGTGCGGCCGACCTAGAGGAGGGCGCCAGAGGAGTCCTACTCCCACCGGGAGTAGGACTCCCCTTCCTAGTTGGAGTAGGATTGGGGAGGGGAAGAAGGAAGGCGCGCCCCCTCCTGTCCTATTCGGACTAGGGGGGGGGGCGCCTGCCTGCCTGGCCGGCCCCTCCTCTTCTCCCTCGAGGCCCACTAAGGCCCATTTAGTTCCCGGGGGGTTCCGGTAACCTCCCGGTACTCCGGTAAATTCTCGATTTCACTCGGAACCATTCCGAACTCCAAATATAGGCTTCCAATATATCAATCTTTATGTCTCGACCATTTCGAGACTCCTCGTCATGTCCGTGATCACATCCGGGACTCCGAACTTCTTCGGTACATCAAAATATATAAACTCATAATATAACTATCATCGAAACCTTAAGCGTGCGGACCCTACGGTTCGAGAACAATGTAGACATGACCGAGACACGTCTCCGGTCAATAACCAATAGCGGGACCTGGATGCCCATATTGGCTCCTACATATTCTACGAAGATCTTTATCGGTCAGACCGCATAACAACATACGTTGTTCCCTTTGCCATCGGTATGTTACTTGCCCGAGATTCGATCGTCGGTATCCAATACCTAGTTCAATCTCGTTACCGGCAAGTCTCTTTACTCGTTCCGTAATACATCATCTCACAGCTAACTCATTAGTTGTAATGCTTGCAAGGCTTGATGATGTGTATTACCGAGAGGGCCAGAGATACCTCTCCGACAATCGGAGTGACAAAACCTAATCTCGAAATCGCCAACCCAACATCTGCCTTTGGAGACACCTGTAGTACTCCTTTATAATCACCCGATTCACGTTGTGACGTTTGGTAGCACCAAAGTGTTCCTCCGTAGCAGGAGTTGCATAATCTCATAGTTATAGGAACATGTATAAGTCATGGATAAAAGCAATAGCAACATACTAAGCGATCGGTGCTAAGCTAATGGAATGGGTCATGTCAATCAGATCATTCAACTAATGATGTGACCTTGTTAATCAAATAACAACTCCTTTGTCTATGGTTAGGAAACTTAACCATCTTTGATTAACAAGCTAGTCTAGTAGAGGCATACTAGTGACACTCTGTTTGTCTATGTATTCACACATGTATTATGTTTCCGGTTAATACAATTCTAGCATGAATAATAAACATTTATCATGAAATAAGGAAATAAATAATAACTTTATTATTGCCTCTAGGGCATATTTCCTTCAGTCTCCCACTTGCACTAGAGTCAATAATCTAGTTCACATCGCCATGTGATTTACCAGCAATAGTTCACATCACCATGTGATTAACACCCATAGTTCACATCAATATGTGACCAACACTCAAAGGGTTTACTAGAGTTAGTAATCTGGTTCACATCGCTATGTGATTAACACCCAAAGAGTACTAAGGTGTGATCATGTTTTGCTTGTGAGATAATTTTAGTCAACAGGTCTGTCATATCCAGATCCGTAAGTATTTTGCAAATTTCTATGTCAAGAATACTCCGCACGTAGCTACTCTAGCTAATTGCTCCCACTTTCAATATGTATCTAGACCGAGACTTAGAGTTATCTAGATTGGTGTCAAAACTTGCATCGGCGTAACCCTTTTACGACGAACCTTTTGTCACCTCCATAATCGAGAAACATATCCTTATTCCACTAAGGATAATTTTTTGACCGTTGTCCTGTGATCTACTCCTAGATCACCATTGTACTCCCTTGCTTAACTCAGTGTAGGGTATACAACAGATCTGGTACACAACATAGCATACTTTATAGAACCCATGGCCAAGGCATAGGGAATGACTTTCATTCTCTTTCTATCTTCTGCCGTGGTCGGGTTTTGATTCTTACTCAACTTCACACCTTGTAACACAGGCAAGAACTCTTTCTTTGACTGTTCCATTTTGAACTACTTCAAAATCTTGATCTATCTCTATAGATCTTGATGCTCAATATGTAAGTAGCTTTACCGAGGTCTTTCTTTGAAAAACTCCTTTCAAACACTTCTTTATGCTTTGCAGAATAATTCTACATTATTTCCGATCTACAATATGTCATTCACATATACTTATCGAAATCTTTGTAGTGCTCCCACTCACTTTTAGTAAATACAGGCTTCACCGTAAGTCAGTATAAAACTATATGCTTTGATCAACTCATCAAAGCGTATATTCCAACTCCGAAATGCTTGCACCAGTCCATAGATGGATCGCTGGAGCTTGCACACTTTGTTAGCTCCCTTTGGATCGATAAAACCTTCTGGTTGCATTATATACAACTCTTCCTCCTAAAACCCATTCATGAATGCAGTTTTTACATCCATTTGACAAATTTCATAAATTGTGGCAATTGCTAACATGATTCGGACAGACTTAAGCATCGCTACAGTTGAGAAAATCTCATTGTAGTCAACACCTTGAACTTGTCAAAAAACTTTTTGCGACAAGTCGAGCTTTGTAGATAGTAACACTACTATCAGCGTCCGTCTTCCTCTTGAAGATCCATTTATTTTCTATGGCTTGCCGATCATCGGGCAAGTCAACCAAAGTCCATACTTTGTTTTCATACATGGATCCCATCTCAGATTTCATGGCCTCAAGCCATTTTGCGGAATCTGGGCTCACCATCGCTTCTTCATAGTTCGTAGGTTCATCATGATCTAGTAGCATGATTTCCAGAACTGGATTACCGTACCACTCTGGTGCGGATCTTACTCTGGTTGATCTACGTGGTTCTGTAGTAACTTGATCTGAAGTTTCATTATCAACATCATCAACTTCCTCACTACTTGGTGTAGATGTCTCAGAAACCGATTTCTGTGACAAACTACCTTCAAGTAAGGGAGAAGGTACAATTACCTCATCAAGTTCTACTTTCCTCCCACTCACTTCTTTCGAGAGAAACTCCTTCTCTAGAAAGGATCGATTCTTGGCAACAAATGTCTTGCCTTCGGATCTGTGATAGAAGGTGTACCCAACTGTCTCCTTTGGGTATCCTATGAAGACACATTTCTCCGATTTGGGTTCGAGCTTATCAGGTTGAAGCTTTTTCACATAAGCATCGCATCCCCAAATTTTAAGAAACGACAACTTTGGTTTCTTGCTAAACCACAGTTCATAAGGTGTCGTCTCAACAGATTTTGACGGTGTTCTATTTAGTGTGAATGCGGCCGTTTCTAGAGCATAACCCCAAAACGATAGCGGTAAATCTGTAAGAGACATCATAGATCGCACCATATCTAGTAAAGTACGATTACGACGTTCGGACACACCATTACGCTGTGGTGTTCCGGGTGGCGTGAGTTGCGAAACTATTCCGCATTGTTTCAAATGTAGACCAAACTCGTAACTCAAATATTCACCTCCGCGATCAGATCGTAGAAATCTTATTTTCTTGTCACTATGATTTTTCCACTTCACTCTGAAATTCTTTGAACCTTTCAACTATTTCAGACTTATGTTTCATCAAGTAGATATACCCATATCTGCTCAAATCATCTGTGAAGGTCAGAAAATAACGATACCCACCGTGAGCCTTAACACTCATTGGATCGCATACATCGGTATGTATTATTTCCAATAAGTCAGTTGCTCGCTCCACTGTTCCGGAGAACGGAGTCTTAGTCATCTTGCCCATGAGGCATGGTTACAAGCATCAAGTGATTCATAATCAAGTGATTCCAAAATCCCATCAAGTATGGAGTTTCTTCATGCGCTTTACACCAATATGACCTAAGCGGCAAGTGCCACAAATAAGTTGCACTATCATTATTAACTTTGCATCTTTTGGTTTCAATATTATGAATATGTGTATCACTACGATCGAGACCCAATGAACCATTTTCATTGGGCGTGTAACCATATAAGGTTTTATTCATGTAAACAGAACAACAGTTTATTCTCTTACTTAAATGAATAACCGTTTTGCAATAAACACGATCAAATCATATTCATGCTCAACGCAAACACCAAGTAACATTTATTTAGGTTCAACACTAATCCCGAAAGTATAGGGAGTGTGCGATGATGATCATATCAATCTTGAAACTATTTTCAACACACATCATCACTTCACCCTTAACTAGTTTCTATTTATTCTGCAACTCCCGTTTTGAGTTACTACTCTTAGCAACTGAACCAGTACCAAATACCGAGGGGTTGCTATAAACACTAGTAAAGCACACATCAAACACCTGTATATCAAATATACCCTTTTTCACTTTGCCATCCTTCTTATTCACCAAATATTTAGGGCAGTTCCGCTTCCAGTGACCATTTCCTTTGCAGTGTAAGCACTCAGTTTCAGGCTTTGGTTCAGCTTTGGGCTTCTTCGTGGGAGTGACAACTTGCTTGTCAATCTACTTGAAGTTCCCCTTTCTTTCCCTTTGCCCTTTTCTTGAAACTAGTGATCTTGTCAACCATCAACACTTGATGCTCTTTCTTGATTTCTACCTTCGTCGATTTCAACATCACAAAGAGCCCGGGAATCATTTTCGTCATCCCTTGCATACTATAGTTCATCACAAAGTTCTACTAACTTGGTGATGGTGACTAGAGAATTCTGTCAATCACTATCTTATCTGGAAGATTAACTCCCATTTGATTCAAGCGATTGAAGTACCCAGACAATCTGAGCACATGCTCACTAGTTGAGCGATTCTCCTCCATCTTTTAGCTATAGAACTTGTTGGAGACTTCATATCTCTCAACTCGGGTATTTGCTTGAAATATTAACTTCAATTCTGGAACATCTCATATGGTCCATGATGTTCAAAACATCTTTGAAGTCGATTCTAAGCCATAAAGCATGGTGCACAAAACTATCAAGTAGTCATCATCTTGAGCTAGCCAAAGCGTTCATAACGTCGCGTGATCCGCTCCTGCAATAGGTCTGTCACCTAGCGGTGCATTAAGGACATAATTCTTACGTGCAGCAATGAGGATAAACCTCAGATCACGGATCAAATCCGCATCATTGTTACTAACATTTTTCAAATTTTTCTAGGAACATATCAAAATAAACATATGAAAGCAACAACGCAAGCTATTGATCTTACAACATAATTTGCAAAATACTACGGGACTAAATTCATGATAAATTTAAGTTCAATTAATCATATTACTTAAGAACTCCCACTTAGATAGACATCTCTCTAGTCATCTAAGTGATCACGTGACCCAAATCAACTAAACCATAACCGATCATCACGTGAGATGGAGTAGTTTTCAATGGTGAACATCTTATGTTGATCATATCTACTATATGATTCACGCTCGACCTTTCGGTCTCCGTGTTCGAGGCCATATCTGCATATGCTAGGCTCGTCAAGTTTAACCCGAGTATTCTGCGTGTGCAAAACTGGCTTGCACCCGTTGTAGATGGACGAGAGCTTATCACACCCGATCATCACGTGGTGTCCGGGCACGACGAACTTTGGCAAGCGGTGCATACTCGGGAGAACACTTCTTGATAATTTAGTGAGAGATCATCTTATAATGCTACCGTCAATCAAAGCAAGATAAGATGCATAAAGGATAAACATCACATGCAAATCAATATATGTGATATGATATGGTCATCATCATCTTGTGCTTCGTGATCTCCATCTCTGCAGCACCACCATGATCACCATCGTCACCGGCGCGACACCTTGATCTCCATCGTAGCATCGTTGTCGTCTCGCCAAACTTATGCTTCTCGACTATCGCTACCGCTTAGTGATAAAGTAAAGCATTACTGAAGCGATTGCATTGCATACAATAAGCGACAACCATATGGCTCCAGCTAGTTGCCGATAACCCGGTTACAAAACATGATCATCTCATACAATAAAATATAGCATCATGTCTTGACCATATCACATCACAACATGCCCTGCAAAAACAAGTTAGGCGTCCTCTACTTTGTTGTTGCAAATTTTACGTGGCTGCTACGGGCTTAAGCAAGAACCAGTCTTACCTACGCATCAAAACCACAGCGATACTTCGTCAAATAGACTCGTTTAACCTTCTCAAGGACGGGCGTAGCCACACTCAGTTCAACTAAAGTGAGAGAGGCAGACACCCGCCGGTCACCTTTAAGCAATGAGTGCTCGTAGAGGTGAAACCAGTCTCGCATAAGCGTCGCGCGTAATGTCGGTCCGGGCGCTTCATCTCACAATACCGCTGAACCAAAGTATGACATGCTGGTAGCTAGTATGACTTGTATCGTCCACAACTCACTTGTGTTCTACTCGTGCATATAACATCAACGCATAAAACCTAGGCTCGGATGCCTTTGTTGGGGAGCGAGTAATTTCAAAAATTTCCTACGCACACGCAAGATCATGGTGATGTACAGCAACGAGAGGGGAGAGTGTTGTCTACGTACCCTCGAGACCGAAGCGGAAGCGATCTGGCGTAGAGGAAGTAGTCGACGTTCTCCTCGCGATCCGACCGATCCGGCGCCGTTACTCGACGCCCCGAGTTCTTGACACACGTACAGCTCGATGGCGTCCCTCGTACTCCGATCCAGCCGAGTGTCGAGGAGAGTTCCGTCGACGACGGCGTGCAGGCGATCTTGATGTTCTACCGCGCAGAGCTTTGCCCAAGCTTGCGACGATATGACCGAGGTGGAATATGGTGGAGGGGCACCGCACACGGCTAAGGAACGATCCGTAGATCAAACTTGTGTGTTCTAGGGTGCCCCCCTGCCCCCGTATATAAAGGAGCAAGGGGGTGCGGCCGGCCTAGAGGAGGCGCGCCTGGAGGAGTCCTACTCCCACCGGGAGTAGGACTCCCCCTTCCTAGTTGGAGTAGGATTGGGGAGGGGAAGAAGGAAGGGGCCCCCCCTCCTTGTCCTATTCGGACTAGGGGGGGGGGCGCGCCTGCCCCTGGCCGCCCCTCCTCTTCTCCCTCGAGGCCCACTAAGGCCCATTTAGTTCCCGGGGGGTTCCGGTAACCTCCCGGTACTCCGGTAAATTCCTGATTTCACTCGGAACCATTCCGAACTCCAAATAGAGGCTTCCAATATATCAATCTTTATGTCTCGACCATTTCGAGACTCCTCGTCATGTCCGTGATCACATCCGGGACTCCGAACTTCTTCGGTACATCAAAATATATAAACTCATAATATAAGCATCATCGAAACCTTAAGCGTGCGGACCCTACGGTTCGAGAACAATGTAGACATGACCGAGACACGTCTCGGTCAATAACCAATAGCGGGACCTGGATGCCCATATTGGCTCCTACATATTCTCGAAGATCTTTATCGGTCAGACCGCATAACAACATACGTTGTTCCTTTTGCCATCGGTATGTTACTTGCCCGAGATTCGATCGTCGGTATCCAATACCTAGTTCAATCTCGTTACCGCAAGTCTCTTTACTCGTTCCGTAATACATCATCTCACAGCTAACTCATTAGTTGTAATGCTTGCAAGGCTTGATGATGTGTATTACCGAGAGGGCCCAGAGATACCTCTCCGACAATCGGAGTGACAAAACCTAATCTCGAAATCGCCAACCCAACATCTGCCTTTGGAGACACCTGTAGTACTCCTTTATAATCACCCGATACGTTGTGACGTTTGGTAGCACCAAAGTGTTCCTCCGATGGCGGAGTTGCATAATCTCATAGTTATAGGAACATGTATAAGTCATGGATAAAAGCAATAGCAACATACTAAGCGATCGGGTGCTAAGCTAATGGAATGGGTCATGTCAATCAGATCATTCAACTAATGATGTGACCTTGTTAATCAAATAACAACTCCTTTGTCTATGGTTAGGAAACTTAACCATCTTTGATTAACAAGCTAGTCTAGTAGAGGCATACTAGTGACACTCTGTTTGTCTATGTATTCACACATGTATTATGTTTCCGGTTAATACAATTCTAGCATGAATAATAAACATTTATCATGAAATAAGGAAATAAATAATAACTTTATTATTGCCTCTAGGGCATATTTCCTTCAAGGATGGCATGCGGCTCTCCCAATCCATGGTGTAGCCAACACGCACCTCCCGGCCGGCGAGCCGGAGCGGCGACCTAGCGCGCCATGGGATCTCGGGTGGAGGCTGGAGGGTAGCATCAGGAGGTGAGATGGAGACCCAAAAGTACACATGAGAGAAGAACACAACAAGGAGCTACTTATAGGAAAGCAAAGAAGGACGCAGAACACAAACGTGTGCAAACCTGGAACTAGAAACATGCAAAGGTGGACACATGCATGCATGCATTAGCCATGCAGCAGCACACGTATACCAGCCCATACAACAGGCCATGCAGCTAATATTTCTTTTTCACATGAGACAAAATCAGCCCATGCAGGCAAACCATCTTTTCACATGAGACAAGATAAGCCCATGCACCTCTAGAAGAAACAGGTGTAGTCCAAGAGAGAAGAGATCAACCACTTCAGGAAAGCCACCGTGCATACGTGTCGCTCAATTGGCAGGGGTAAAAAAATTCCAAAAAAACCAGAAAAATTGAACTGTTTGCTTGGGTTTTTTGGATTTTTTTTTACTGTCCTTGTTTGAGTGACACGTGTACAGGTTGGTTTTCTAGAGTGGACTGGTTTTATTTTTTGCTTGGTGGGGTTGTTCTAGCACGTCTGATTCTGTGCATGGTTGCCACGTCCGGTGCCCTTGTGTCGCTGACTGCCATCAATCGATGGACACGTTGCCTTCTAGGCTTTTCTGGTGGGCTTCATCTTTGTTTTTTCTCTTTTGACTGCCTATAAGTAGTTGGCCTGGTGTTGGTTCAGGTTCTCCGCAAGCCCAACCCAGCACTACGTCGCCGCTGTCTCCGGTCCTTCATCTCTCCGCGCAGCCTCATCTTCCTCCAATCTGGTCGCCGGCAGCCCCTAGCGCCGGCCCTTTTGTTTCCCTCCACCGAGGTCGAGATGGGGGCACGCCGCTGCGCCCTATTCTCCCCAGCTTGGTCGCTGGCCAGCCCCTAGCGCCAGGCCCTCCGTTTCCCTCCAGCAAGGCCGAGATGGTAGCGTGGCGTTGCACCCTATCCTCCCCAGCCTGGTTGCCGGGCAGCCTCTAGCGCCAGGCCAGCCCCATCCTCCCCAGCCTGGTCACCGGCCAGCCCCCAGCACCAGGCCCTCCGTTTCCTCTTGGCGTGGTCGCGGTGCCAGCGCACACAGGAAATTCTCGTATGAAGCTGCATTTCCTTCCACCCTGGCCGCATCTCTCTTCGTCATGTAGATCAGAATCGAAGCCTCCTCGCCACACATGAGATTTTGTGCATTGTCGGGAGGGAGGCGAGTCTTCATTTGTGTCCCTGCTGAGTCCTTCCTTTTCGTTTCGTCTCTGTTATGGTTCATTCCAGTGCTCATGCTTCCCAGCGTATTCGCTCCACGTCGTTGGGTTCCTCTTCCTCGGTGGGTTCCTCTTTGCCGGTTGGTGCTGTTGATGGGAGGTTTCTTGCCCAAGGTGGTTGTGTTCCTCGTGAGTATTGCTCCTTTTAGGTTTTTATTAGCTATGTGTGATTTTGGTAAAAAATTTGGTTGTTTTTAGGTGGTTGTGTGTTTTCAGATTCGAGTGCTGATGAGGCGCGGCAGCAACGCTAGGCACGGCAAGATATCCGTCGTGGGAAGCGTCCTGTAGATTCATCGTCTGGTGGGTGCTTTCTTTTTTGAACTCCTTTTGTATTGTTTTCAGAAAAATATTGCTGATTGATTGACTTTTGCAGTTGGAAGGAACGTTCGGCCTGTACTTGAAGAGCTGGTTGATCCTTGTCTTCTTGCTGTTAGAGTTGCGTCTGATGTCGAAGTTTTGTATCGTCCGTATTTTACTGCTGGTTGGTTGTCTGGTTCCTCGAGTGGACCGACTCCTTCTGGTATGTTTATTTATTTTGTACTCCTTACAACTGTTTATGTGCTTCGATGTGTTTGCTTGGTTAATATTTTTCCATGTTTACTTTGTGTGGTTCTTCCTACACCTGTTGTTAGTAGTGTTGATGCTGTTTGAAATCGTCGGAAGCGAAGGATTCTTTGAGATTATTACACTGGTAAAAAAAGAGGTGTGTGTTTCTTGATTTTGTTTCTTATGTTTACGGCTTTTAACTGCTTTGCTCCCGATCGTTTTAAGATTGAAAGTCTCTCTTGTGTTGTAGTTCCTGCTATGGAACCGCCAGTTGCTAAGGAAAATATATTTTACTTCTTGAAGGTAGTTAAGTTTTATATTCTGCTCTTTAGATTCTTTGTTTGTTTGTTTTCCCTTACTCCTTGCTGTTTTTGTTATTTCTGCCAGGCGTTTCACGTGTTCGCTCTTATTATGGTGGTCCTGAGTATGTTTGCCCGGCGTGCCATGCTTCATTTTGGTTTTTGGAGGGCTGTAAGAGTTATGCTACTGGTGGTGGTCGCCTTCCGGTGTATACTGGCTGCTGCAAGGGAGGCAAGGTGTCGTTGCCTTCATTTCCCGATTGGCCATCTCCTCTTAAGGATTTGATTAAGTTTGACGGAGGTCCTGTCTCTAGCCGTTTCATGCGTTTGATTAGGCATTACAATTCTATGTTTTGCTTCACATCTCTTGGCGCTCGAGTTGATCAGAGTATTAATGTTGGCGGGGGTCCCTATGTTTTCAAGATGAATGGGGTGGTTTATCATCGTATTGGTCCTCTTCTTCCTTCGGGGAAGTGCGCCAAAGTATGCTCAGCTTTATATGGTGGACTCTGCTGATGAAGTGCAGTTGAGAATTAGTGCCTTTGATCGTCAAGGAGCTGAAACGCTTGATCCTGATCCAGGCATTGTGGCCTCTCTTATTGCTATGTTAAATAGGCATCATAAATTGGTGCATAAGTTTAGAATGGCTAGGGCAAATCTGTGTTCTCCTTCTGCTCCTAGGGTGGCTTGTGTGGCGATCTTAATCGATAGCAAAATTTGTTAGACAGTGTAAAAATTGCACGATAGTAGAAAATTTGTGAACATTTGTAAGAAAATGTGCCATCGGCTCGATGTTGTCTCAAGAAAAATACCAAAACTTCAAAAACCAACATGGGGTGATCAACCACTGGTGGGGGTGCATGGATGTCTGTGACAAATAATGTGTATAAAATTAGCTGTGCGTACATATGTAAAATAATCAACCAATAGCAAGACTGACTTAATCCGACTAACTAAAAGTAATCAAGCAACTTTCCTCTTCTACTACTAGTACATAGAACTCCTTCACCAGGGAAGGACTCACAGCCATGTAGGTAAGCCTGAGCAAGGAGTGTCTCAAGCGCTATGTAGAATTGGATCGTATATCATTGGCGGCATCGATAATTTTCCTCTTGGTAGCATGTCCTTATAGCAAGGTCGGTAAATCAACGAATCCTCAACACAGCAAGCGTGTTGCGAGTTGTCTTTATCAAGCTCGTCCTCGTCTCCCAGATAATGCATCCTCGACGTGTCAAGATGATACACTACCACCGCGCCGCTAAGAGCGAGGATGAGTGTATTCTTGTGTGGATGGAATCCCATGATACTGCAGTAGACACCCTATTCTACCGACTCATGGTGGTCGGCGCCTCCAACCATGTCGACGTAGTTGTCCTCATCAGAGTCCCATGAATATTCAGAGTCATGTGGTGTGGCCCAATCGTCCTCTCACTACTAGGGAAAACCCTAGTAGCAGCGCTTCAAATATGAATAGTAGTAGCGTTGGGTCCAGCGCTACTGCTAGCGCGCTACAGCTAAGTTGTAGCAGTGGCGCTGGTATGGGTAACGCTACCGGTAAGTATTGTTAGCAGTAGCGCTTCTTGGACCAGCACTACTGATACCTATCTGTAACGCTTTTTCATTGGAAGCGATGCTGCTAATCCGGCGCTACAGCTAGGTGCTTTCCAGCGCTACTGCTAATGTTCCTGCTTTCACCAATTCGCACCCCTCTACATATTTGTGTTGTATTTATATAGGCTCTATGCAATAGTTTCATCAGATCATACTAAACATACACTATTCTCACCATATCATAGACATACAATAGTCTCATCATACCATCATCATCATCAATCAACACAAATATCATCAAATCTCGAAAATAGCGATACACAAGCGCGATCATGTCATGTCTCGAATAAGTGGAACTGCATGGTCATGGCACAAACACAAGTTTCATCATCTCTATCTAAACCATGATGTAGAAGAGAAGAGCGATCATGCCAAGAGCGCGACTATGTAGTACCGGCGGTCCCGCCCCTGCTCATGCTGGAGTGTCCATCTCAAGTAACTACTTTCCGCTTCGGCTCTGCTATCGAACCCTCTGTGGCTAGCACCCGGGTACCTGTGCACCTGGGCCTGAGCGACTGGCCAGTGGTCGTAGACTCCTGGAACCCTCCCAACGTACACGGCATAGTAGCCCGTCGTCATCTCTAACCTATGTACCTGCATCGTGAGTTGATGAATTGAATGATAATATGCAAGATAATGTACTTAAGAAAACAAGGAGGCATAATTAGCAAAATACAAGCAACCAATAGTAAACATAAATGACTAAGTTCCTCATACCCAAACTAATTAACCAGAGCGATCTACACTAGCTCAGGACCACGGTTTAGTTACATCACATAGTTTCGCCGTGCATAAATTCAAAGTTTTGCCATAGAAAGACAGTAGTGACACATTGTCATCAACAATCAGTCCTCCATGTCGGCGGTCCAATCTTCATAGTCAGGGAGGAAGCACCCGAGCTTCTTGGAATGCTTCTGGTCCAGACGCCGAGCGAGTAGCAGTGCTCGGACATCTTCCCACGTGATTGGCCCATGGTAGAACATCCATGTTGGTTCGAGGACCTGCTTCATGATCACTTGGCAAGCTAACACTGTACGTGATAAAACTTAGCTCTGATTCGATGATCCGGTGTCCTTCCTATGCTTGTGGCCCAGTTGACAATCTCGGCATCGTTGGTAGCAGGTGACGTGCGAAGGTGTTGATTATCCCTTCTATACTCGAGCAGGTGATGCATGAGGTAGGATCCATCAGCCATACTGGTGTGCTGTTGCTGGATGCAGCAGAAGTCGGTCTTATGACCGAAAGCCAGCCCGCGATTCCTGTACTTTTTCACCTTGATATATCCATCACACAAGCTGAAGGTTAACATGGCACTATCGAGAACATTCTTTATGTGCTTGTAATTCTTTTTCATGAGGTTCTTCGATGAGTCCAAGTACATAGCATGGGAGTATTCCGGGTACAGAACGATGAGGACGTCGCCCCCCCCCCCCCGCTATGCAAATTAAGTACACCTCAAATTAGCCTCCATGCTTGCAAAGGAACGATGAAGAAGCAATGGTGAGCCCAGATTCCGCAAGATGGCTTGAGGCCATGAAATCTGAGATGGGATCCATGTATGAAAACAAAGTATGGACTTTGGTTGACTTGCCCGAGGGTAGGCAAGCAATAGAAAACAAGTGGATCTTCAAGAAGAAGACTGACGCTGACGGTAATGTTACTGTCTATAAAGCTCGACTTGTCGCAAAAGGTTTTCGACAAGTTCAAGGGATTGACTACGATGAGACCTTCTCACCCATAGCGATGCTTAAGTCCGTCCGAATCATGTTAGCAATTGCGCATTTTATGATTATGAAATTTGGCAAATGGATGTAAAGACTGCATTCTGAATGGATTTACGGAAGAAGAGTTGTATATGATGCAACCGGAAGATTTATCGATCCAAAGGAGCTAACAAAGTGTGCAAGCTCCAGCGATCCATCTATGGACTGGTGCAAGCATCTCGGAGTTGGAATATACGCTTTGATGAGTTGATCAAAGCATATAGTTTTATCTGAGACTTACGGTGAAGCATGTATTTACTAAAAAGTGAGTGGGAGCACTACAGCATTTCTGATAAGTATATGTGAATGACATATTGTAGATCGGAAATAATGTAGAATTATTCTGCAAAGCATAAAGGAGTGTTTGAAAGAAGTTTTTCAAAGAAAGACCTCGGTAAAGCTGCTTACATATTGAGCATCAAGATCTATAGAGATAGATCAAGACGCTTGATAAGTTTTTTTCAATGAGTACATACCTTGACAAGATTTTGAAGTAGTTCAAAATGGAACAGTCAAAGAAAGAGTTCTTGCCTGTGTTACAAGGTGTGAAATTGAGTAAGACTCAAAACCCGACCACGGCAGAAGATAGAAAGAGAATGAAAGTCATTCCCTATGCCTTAGCCATAGGTTCTATAAAGTATGCCATGCTGTGTACCAGATCTATTGTATACCTCGCTTTGAGTTTGGCAAGGAGTACAATAGTGATCTAGGAGTAGATCATGGACAGCGGTCAAAATTATCCTTAGTGGAATAAGGATATGTTTCTCGATTATGGAAGTGACAAAGGTTAGGTCGTAAAGGGTTACGTCGATGCAACTTTTGACACTGATCTGATGACTCTAAGTGTCGATCTAGATACATATTGGAAGTGGGAGCAATTAGCTAGAGTAGCTTCGTACAGAGCATTGTAGACATAGAAAAATTGCAAAATACATAACGGATCTGAATGTGAAAGACCCGTTGACTAAGACTCTCTCACAAGCAAAACATGATCACACCTTAGTACTCTTTGGGTGTTAATCACATAGCGATGTGAACTAGATTACTGAATCTAGTAAACCCTTTGGGTGTTGGTCACATGATGATGTGAACTATCGATGTTAATCACATAGTGATGTGATCTAGATTATTGACTCTAGTGCAAGTGGGAGACTGAAGGAAATATGCCCTAGAGGCAATAATAAAGTTATTATATATTTCCTCATATCATGATAAATGTTTATTATTCATGCTAGAATTGTATTAACCGGAAACATAATACATGTGTGAATACATAGACAAACAGAGTGTCACTAGTATGCCTCTACTTGACTAGCTTGTTAATCAAAGATGGTTATGTTTCCTAACCATGAACAAGGAGTTGTTATTTGATTAATGAGGTCACATCATTAGTGGAATGATCTGATTGACATGACCCATTCCCTTAGCTTAGCACACGATCGTTTAGTATGTTGCTACTGCTTTTATCCATGACATATACATGTTCCTATAACTATGAGATTATGCAACTCCCGTTTACCGGAGGAACACTTTGGGTGCTACCAAACGTCACAACGTAACTGGGTGATTATAAAGGAGTACTACAGGTGTCTCCAAAGGCAGATGTTGGGTTGGCGATTTGAGATTAGGTTTTGTCACTCCGATTGTCGGAGAGGTATCTCTGGGCCCTCTCGGTAATGCACATCACTTAAGCCTTGCAAGCACTACAACTAATGAGTTAGTTGTGAGATGATGTATTACTGAACGAGTAAAGAGACTTGCCGGCGAGATTGAACTAGGTATTGGATACCGACGATCGAATCTCGGGCAAGTAACATACCGATGACAAAGGAACAACGTATGTTGTTATGCGGTCGACCAACAAAGATCTTCAGTAGAATATGTAGGAACCAATATGGGCATCCAGGTCCCGCTGTTGGTTATTGACCGTGAATAGTTCTAGGTCATGTCTACATTGTTCTCGAACCGTAGGGTCCGCACGCTTAAGGTTTCGATGGCGGTTATTATGAGTTTATGTATTTTGATGTACCGAAGAAGTTCGAGTCCCGGATGTGATCACGGACATGACGAGGAGTCTCGAAATGGTCGAGACATAAAGATTGATATATTGAAGCCTATGTTTGGAGTTCGGAATGGTTCCGGTAAAACGGAATTTATCGAGTACCGGAGGTTACGGAACCCCCGGAGGTAAATGGGCCTCGATGGGCCTTAGTGGAAAGGAGAAGGGCCAGCCCTAGGTGGGCGCGCCCCCCCTTCCCTAGTCCTACTAGGACTAGGAGAAGGGGGCCGGCCCCCTCTCTCTTTCCCCCTCCGGGAATCCTAGTCCAACTAGGATTGGGGAATCCTACTCCCAGAGGGAGTAGGACTCCCTTGGCGCGCCACCCTTGGCCGCCGGCCCCCCCCCTTGCTCCTTTATATACGGGGGCAGGGGGCACCTTGAACACACAAGTTGATCGTTAGATCGTTCCTTAGCCGTGTCGGTGCCCCCTCCACCATATTCCACCTCGGTTATACTGTGTCGAAGCTTAAGCGAAGCCCTGCGCCGGTGAAACATCAAGATCGTCACCACGCCGTCGTCTTGACGGAATTCTCCCTCGACACTCGGCTGGATCGAGTACGAGGGACGTCATCGAGCTGTCGTGTGTCAAGAACTCGGGCGTCGGAGTAATGGCGCCGGGATCGGTCGGATCGCGAGGAGAACGTCGACTACTTCCTCTACGTTGTGATCGCTTCCGCCCGGGTCTACAAGGGTATGTGGACAACACTCTCCCTCTCGTTGCTATACATCACCATGATCTTGCGTGTGCGAGGAAAATTTTTGAAATTACTACGTTCCCCAACAGTGGCATCCGAGCCTAGGTTTTTCTATGGTTTGATGTTTTGCACGAGTAGAACACAAGTGAGTTGTGGGCGATACAAGTCATACTACCTACCAGCATGTCATACTTTGGTTCAGCGGTATTGTGAGATGAAGCGGCCCTGACCGACATTACGCCAGACGCTTACGCGAGACTGGTTTCACCGCCACGAGCACTCGTTGCTTAAAGGTGACTGGTGGGTGCTGTCTCTCTCACTTTAGTTGAACTGAGTGTGGCTACGCCCGGTCCTTGAGAAGGTTAAAACGGAGTCTATTTGTGAAGTATCGTTGTGGTTTTGATGCGTAGGTGAGACTGGTTCTTGCTTAAGCCCGTAGCAGCCACGTAAAATTTGCAACAACAAAGTAGAGGACGTCTAACTTGTTTTTGCAGGGCATGTTGTGATGTGATATGGTCAAAACGTGATGCTATATTTTATTGTATGAGATGATCATGTTTTGTAACGAAGTTATCGGCAATGGCAGGAGCCATATGGTTGTCGCTTTATTGTATGCAATGCAATTGCCTGTAATGCTTTACTTTATCACTAAGCGGTAGCGATAGTCGTAGTAGCATAAGTTTGGCGAGGCGACAACGATGCTACGATGGAGATCAAGGTGTCACGCCGGTGGCGATGGTGATCATGGTGGTGCTGCAAGATGGAGATCATGAAGCACAAGATGATGATGACCATATCATATCACTTATATTGATTTGCATGTGATGTTTATCCTTTTATGCATCTTATCTTGCTTTGATTGACGGTAGCATTATAAGATGATCTCTCACTAAATTATCAAGAAGTGTTCTCCCGAGTATGCACCGTTGCCAAAGTTCGTCGTGCCCGGACACCACGTGATGATCGGGTGTGATAAGCTCTCGTCCATCTACAACGGGTGCAAGCCAGTTTTTACACGCAGAATACTCGGGTTATACTTGACGAGCCTAGCATATGCAGATATGGCCTCGGAACACGGAGACCGAAAGGTCGGCGTGAATCATATAGTAGATATGATCAACATAAGATGTTCACCATTGAAAACTACTCCATCTCACGTGATGATCGGTTATGGTTTAGTTGATTTGGATCGCGTGATCACTTAGATGACTAGAGAGATACGTCTAAGTGGGAGTTCTTAAGTAATATGATTAATTGAACTTAAATTTATCATGAACTTAGTCTGATAGTATTTTGCAAATTATGTTGTAGATCAATAGCTCGCGTTGTTGCTTTCATATGTTTGTTTTTTTGATATGTTCCTAGAGAAAATTGTGTTGAAAAATGTTAGTAGCAATGATGCGGATTCGATCCGTGATCGGAGGTTTATCCTCATTGCTGCACAGAAGAATTATGTCCTTAATGCACCGCTAGGTGACAGACCTATTGCGGGAGCAGATGCAAACGTTATGAACGTTTGGCTAGCTCAATATGATGACTACTAGATAGTTTAAGTGCACCATGCTTAACAGCTTAGAATCGGGACTTCAAAGATGTTTTGAACATCATGGACCATATGAGATGTTCCAGGAATTGAAGTTAATATTTCAAGCAAATACCCGAGTTGAGAGATATGAAGTCTCCAACAAGTTCTATAGCTAAAAGATGGAGGAGAATCGCTCAACTAGTGAGCATGTGCTCAGATTGTCTGGGTACTACAATCACTTGACGCAATTGGGAGTTAATCTTCCGGATGATTGTGTCATTGACAGAATTCTCCAATCACTGCCACCAAGCTACAAAGGCTTCGTGATGAACTATAATATGCAAGGGTTAGTAAAGACTATACCTGAGCTCTTCGCAATGCTAAAGGCTGCGGAGGTAGAAATCAAGAAGGAGCATCAAGTGTTGATGGTCAATAAGACCACTAGTTTCAAGAAGAAAGGCAAAGGGAAGAAGAAGGGGAATCTCAAGAAGAACAGCAAGCAAGTTGGTGCTCAGGAGAAGAAACCCAAGTCTGGCCCTAAACCTGAAACTGAGTGCTTCTACTGCAAGCAGACTGGTCACTGGAAGCGGAACTGCCCCAAGTATTTGGCGGATAAGAAGGATGGCAAGGTGAACAAAGGTATATGTGATATACATGTTATTGATGTGTACCTTACTAGAGCTTGTAGTAGCACCTGGGTATTTGATACTGGTTCTGTTGCTAATATTTGCAACTCGAAACAGGGACTACAGATTAAGCGAACTCTGGCAAAGGACGAGGTGACGATGCGCGTGGGAAATGGTTCCAAAGTCGATGTGATCGCGGTCGGCACGCTACCTCTACATCTACCTTCGGGATTAGTTTTAGACCTAAATAATTGTTATTTGGTGCCTGCGTTGAGCATGAACATTATATCTGGATCTTGTTTGATGCGAGACGGTTATTCATTTAAATCAGAGAATAATGGTTGTTCTATTTATATGAGTAATATCTTTTATGGTCATGCACCCTTGAGGAGTGGTCTATTTCTTATGAATCTCGATAGTAGTGATACACATATTCATAATGTTGAAACCAAAAGATGCAGAGTTGATAATGATAGTGCAACTTATTTGTGGCACTGCCGTTTAGGTCATATCGTGTAAAGCGCATGAAGAAACTCCATCTTGATGGACTTTGGAGTCACTTGATTATGAATCACTTGGCACTTGCGAACCGTGCCTCATGGGCAAGATGACTAGAACACCGTTCTCCGGTACTATGCAGAGAGCAACAGATTTGTTGGAAATCATACATACAGATGTATGTGGTCCAATGAATGTTGAGGCTCGTGGCGGATATCGTTATTTTCTCACCTTCACAGATGACTTAAGCAGATATGGGTATATCTACTTAATGAAACATAAGTCTGAAACGTTTGAAAAGTTCAAAGAATTTCAGAGTGAAGTTGAAAATCATCGTAACAAGAAAATTAAGTTTCTACGATCTGATCGTGGAGGTGAATATTTGAGTTACGAGTTTGGTCTACATTTGAAACAATGTGGAATAGTTTCGCAACTCACGCCAGCCGAACACCACAGCGTAATGGTGTGTCGAGCGTCAGAATCGTGCTTTACTAGATATGGTACGATCTATGATGTCTCTTACAGATTTACCGCTATCGTTTTGGGGTTATGCTCTAGAGACAGCCGCATTCACACTGAATAGAACACCGTCGAAATCCGTTGAGACGACACCTTATGAACTGTGGTTTAGCAAGAAACCAAAGTTGTCGTTTCTTAAAGTTTGGGGATGCGATGCTTATGTGAAAAAGCTTCAACCTGATAAGCTCGAACCCAAATCGGAGAAATGTGTCTTCATAGGATACCCAAAGGAGACAGTTGGGTACACCTTCTATCACAGATCCGAAGGCAAGACATTCGTTGCTAAGAATGGATCCTTTCTAGAGAAGGAGTTTCTCTCGAAAGAAGTGAGTGGGAGGAAAGTGGAACTTGATGAGGTAATAGTACCTTCTCCCTTACTTGAAAGTAGTTCGTCGCATAAAACGGTTTCTGAGACACCTACACCAAGTAGTAAGGAAGTTGATGATGTTGATCATGAAACTTCAGATCAAGTTACTGCAGAACCTCGTAGATCAACCGAGTAAGATCCGCACTGAGTGGTACGGTAATCCTGTTCTGGAAATCATGCTACTAGATCATGATGAACCTACGAACTATGAAGAAGCGATGGTGAGCCCAGATTCCGCAAGATGGCTTGAGGCCATGAAATCTGAGATGGGATCCATGTATGAAAACAAAGTATGGACTTTGGTTGACTTGCCCGAGGGTAGGCAAGCAATAGAAAACAAGTGGATCTTCAAGAAGAAGACTGACGCTGACGGTAATGTTACTGTCTATAAAGCTCGACTTGTCGCAAAAGGTTTTCGACAAGTTCAAGGGATTGACTACGATGAGACCTTCTCACCCGTAGCGATGCTTAAGTCCGTCCGAATCATGTTAGCAATTGCCGCATTTTATGATTATAAAATTTGGCAAATGGATGTAAAGACTGCATTCTGAATGGATTTACGGAAGAAGAGTTGTATATGATGCAACGAGAAGGTTTTATCGATCCAAAGGAGCTAACAAAGTGTGCAAGCTCCAGCGATCCATCTATGGACTGGTGCAAGCATCTCGGAGTTGGAATATACGCTTTGATGAGTTGATCAAAGCATATAGTTTTATCTGAGACTTACGGTGAAGCCTGTATTTACTAAAAAGTGAGTGGGAGCACTACAGAATTTTCGATAAGTATATGTGAATGACATATTGTAGATCGGAAATAATGTAGAATTATTACGCAAAGCATAAAGGAGTGTTTGAAAGAAGTTTTTCAAAGAAAGACCTCGGTAAAGCTGCTTACATATTGAGCATCAAGATCTATAGAGATAGATCAAGGCGCTTGATAAGTTTTTTCAATGAGTACATACCTTGACAAGATTTTGAAGTAGTTCAAAATGGAGCAGTCAAAGAAAGAGTTCTTGCCTGTGTTACAAGGTGTGAAATTGAGTAAGACTCAAAACCCGACCACGGCAGAAGATAGAAAGAGAATGAAAGTCATTCCCTATGCCTTAGCCATAGGTTCTATAAAGTATGCCATGCTGTGTACCGATCTATTGTATACACTGCTTTGAGTTTGGCAAGGAGTACAATAGTGATCTAGGAGTAGATCATGGACAGCGGTCAAAATTATCCTTAGTGGAATAAGGATATGTTTCTCGATTATGGAAGTGACAAAAGGTTCGTCGAAGGGTTACGTCGATGCAACTTTTGACACCGATCCGATGACTCTAAGTGTCGATCTAGATACATATTGGAAGTGGGAGCAATTAGCTAGAGTAGCTTCGTGCGAGCATTGTAGACATAGAAAAATTGCAAAATACATAACGGATCTGAATGTGAAAGACCCGTTGACTAAGACTCTCTCACAAGCAAAACATGATCACACCTTAGTACTCTTTGGGTGTTAATCACATAGCGATGTGAACTAGATTATTGAATCTAGTAAACCCTTTGGGTGTTGGTCACATGATGATGTGAACTATCGATGTTAATCACATAGTGATGTGATCTAGATTATTGACTCTAGTGCAAGTGGGAGGCTGAAGGAAATATGCCCTAGAGGCAATAATAAAGTTATTATATATTTCCTCATATCATGATAAATGTTTATTATTCATGCTAGAATTGTATTAACCGGAAACATAATACATGTGTGAATACATAGACAAACAGAGTGTCACTAGTATGCCTCTACTTGACTAGCTTGTTAATCAAAGATGGTTATGTTTCCTAACCATGAACAAGGAGTTGTTATTTGATTAATGAGGTCACATCATTAGTGGAATGATCGATTGACATGACCCATTCCCTTAGCTTAGCACACGATCGTTTAGTATGTTGCTACTGCTTTTATCCATGACATATACATGTTCCTATAACTATGAGATTATGCAACTCCCGTTTACCGGAGGAACACTTTGGGTGCTACCAAACATCACAACGAATCGGGTGATTATAAAGGAGTACTACAGGTGTCTCCAAAGGCAGATGTTGGGTTGGCGTATTTGAGATTAGGTTTTGTCACTCCGATTGTCGGAGAGGTATCTCTGGGCCCTCTCAAGTAATGCACATCACTTAAGCCTTGCAAGCACTACAACTAATGAGTTAGTTGTGAGATGATGTATTACGGAACGAGTAAAGAGACTTGCGGTAACAAGATTGAACTAGGTATTGGATACCGACGATCGAATCTCGGGCAAGTAACATACCGATGACAAAGGAACAACGTATGTTGTTATGCGGTCCGACCGACAAAGATCTTCGTAGAATATGTAGGAACCAATATGGGCATCCAGGTCCGCTGTTGGTTATTGACCGTGAATAGTTCTAGGTCATGTCTACATTGTTCTCGAACCGTAGGGTCCATGCACGCTTAAGGTTTCGATGGCAGTTATTATGAGTTTATGTATTTTGATGTACCGAAGAAGTTCGAGTCCCGGATGTGATCATGGACATGACGAGGAGTCTCGAAATGGTCGAGACATAAAGATTGATATATTGGAAGCCTATGTTTGGAGTTCGAATGGTTCGGTGAAAACGGAATTTCTGAGTACCGGAGGTTACCGGAACCCCGGGAGGTAAATGGGCCTCGATGGGCCTTAGTGGAAAGGAGAAGGGCCAGCCCTAGGTGGGCGTGGCCTCCCCCTTCCCTAGTCCTACTAGGACTAGGAGAAGGGCCGACCCCCTCTCTCTCTTTCCCCTCCAGGAATCCTAGTCCAACTAGGATTGGGGAATCCTACTCCCGAGGGAGTAGGACTCCCTGGGCGCCACCCTTGGCCTGGCCCCTCCCCTTGCTCCTTTATATACGGGGCAGGGGGGCACCTTAGAACACACAAGTTGATCGTTAGATCGTTCCTTAGCCGTGTCAGCGGTGCCCCTCCACCATATTCCACCTCGGTTATACCGTCATGAAGCTTAGGCGAAGCCCCTGCGCGGTGAAACATCAAGATCGTCACCACGCCGTCGTCTTGACAGAATTCTCCCTCGACACTCGGCTGGATCGAGTACGAGGACGTCATCGAGCTGTACGTGTGTCAAGAACTCGGGCGTCGGAGTAACGGCGCGGGATCGGTCGGATCGCGAGGAGAACGCGTCGACTACTTCCTCTACGTTGTGATCGCTTCGCCGGGTCTACAAGGGTATGTGGACAACACTCTCCCCTCTCGTTGCTATACATCACCATGATCTTGCGTGTGCGTAGGAAAATTTTTGAAATTACTACGTTCCCCAACAATGACTTACGTGGGATGATAAGGCACGAGAATCGCTTCCTTGTCCTTATTAGCGATCATGAATTCGCCGAGGTACTTGCTCGCGTCACGGTGCTCTTTGCAAACTGCCAAGAAGCTCTCGTGCATATAGAACGGGTCCGCGACGCAGATATATTTGATGTTCTCGACCCTGATGAAGTAGTTCAGATACATCGCATACATGCGGATGAATTGGAAATCCAACTTGGTCATGTGGAACATGTCGTACATGTAGTCAAATCGCAGCATGAACTTATTCACGGGCCATCTCTCAACATATAACCTCCCACCCGGCACCTGAGCCGCGTAAAGCGGGTATCCTTGTTTTTCCGCGACCAGAAGGCTTTTCTCTCTGGCCAGCACATCTTCATGGAGTCTCCTTAGATCATTGTTCAATATATGCTCTAGCGCTTTCGCATGTAGGATCGGCTGGCCGGCAACATGGCAGCGCTGCGCACCTTCGATAGGTATTCTGTCTACCACGGGGGGCTCCTGAGGCAGCTGGCTGCTTGAAGCAGCTTTGGCTCCTTTAGGGCCTTTCTTGTCCGGTCTCCTCCTTTGCTTCTTGGAGGGTGGCGGTAGTGAGCCCACCATACCTTCGCTAACCACCACCCCCAGTGTTGTCGGGCTAATCAGGTGACGGGCCTCGGTGGGTTGCTAGGTACAGGCGGCATCTGGAGGCGTCTCGTGTGAGGATCGCTTGAAGAGACTTTTTGCATTCCGCCTTAGGACGTTCCGGCTCTGACAAATCAGGCAGCATCAAGTCATCATCTCCATGCTCATAGCCCGAGTATTCACCGTCCTGAGCCATCAATCCTCCATCATCATAGGCGTTATTGAAATAATTGTCTGGGTCATCATCATCATCCTCCATGTCATCATCAACATTTGCTTCTTTAACAACAGGGGCTACATCATCTAGCACTAATGGAGGCTCTCCCTTGCGTCATCCGCTATCACTCGCCATGACAGGTGCAGGTAATGTGGAAGGTGGGGTGGTGTTCATACCTTCTTGAGAAGGTGGCGTTGGCATGATACTGGGAGCCTCGAGACGAAGAAGAGACTTGGGCCAAGGCAAGAACCAGCTCTTGCATGTGCCAATTGATATGTCTCCGTCGTATCTACTTTTCCAAACACTTTTGCCCTTGTTTTGTACTCTAACTTGCATGATTTGAATGGAACTAACCCGAAATGACGTTATTTTTAGCAGAATTGCCATGGTGTTATTTTTGTGCAGAAATAGAAGTCCCGGAATGACCTGAAACTTCACGGAGAATATTTTTGGAATTTATAAAAAACACCAACGAAAGAATCAATACCAGGGGGCCCACACCCTGTCCACGAGGTTGGGGCGCGCCTGCCCCCTGGGCGCGCCCCTGTCTTGTGGTCCCCCTGAGGCTCCACCAACCTCAACTCCAACTCCATATATTCACGCTCGAGGACAAAAAAACAGAAAGGACGATTCATCGCGTTTTACGATACGGAGCCGCCGCCAAGCCCTAATCTCTCTCGGGAGGGCTGATCTGGAGTCTGTTCAGGGCTCTGGAGAGGGGAATCCGTCGCCGTCGTCATCATCAACAATCCTCCATCACTAATTTCATGATGCTCACCGACGTGCGTGAGTAATTCCATCGTAGGCTTGCTGGACAGTGATGGGTTGGATGAGATTTACCATGTAATCAAGTTAGTTTTGTTAGGGTTTGATCCCTAGCATCCATTATGTTCTAAGATTGATGTTGCTATGACTTTGCTATGCTTAATGCTTGTCACTAGGGTCCGAGTGCCATGATTTCAGATCTGAACCTATTATATTTTCATGAATATATGTGAGTTCTTGATCCTATCTTGCAAGTCAATAGTCACCTACTATTTGTTATGATCCGCCAAAAGTAAGTAAAGGTTGTATAATATTGGCATGAAACAATCAAAAATTATAGATATGACGGAGACGTATCAACCATAACATTACCATCAGCGTCAGTCTTCTTCTTGAAGATCCATTTATTCTCTATGGCTCGGCGATCATTGGGAAAGTCAACCAAAGTCCACACTTTGTTCTCATACATGGATCCTATCTCAGATTTCATGGCCTCAAGCCATTTATCGGAATCTGGGCTCATCATCGCTTCCTCATAGTACGTAGGTTCGTCATGGTCTAGTAACATGACTTCGAAAACAGGATTACCATACCACTCTGGTGCGGAACGTGCTCTAGTTGACCTATGAGGTTCGGTATTAACTTGATCTGAAGTTTCATGATCATTATCATTAGCTTCCTCTCTAGTTGGTGTAGGCATCACTTGAACTGATTTCTGTGATGAGCTACTTTCCAATTCGAGAGAAGGTACAATTACCTCATCAAGTTCTACTTTCCTCCCACTCACTTCTTTCGAGAGAAACTCCTTCTATAGAAAGGATCCATCCTTAGCAACAAAAATCTTGCATTTGGATCTGTGATAGAAGGTGTACCCAACAGTTTCTTTCGGGTATCCTATGAAGACGCACTTCTTCGATTTGGGTTCGAGCTTATCAGTTTGAAACTTTTTTACATAAGCATCACAACCCCAAATTTTAAGAAACGACAGCTTTGGTTTCTTCCCAAACCATAGTTCATACGGTGTCATCTCAACCGATTTAGATGGTGCCCTATTTAATGTGAATGCAACTGTCTCTAATGCATAACCCCAAAATGATAGTGGTAAATCGGTAAGAGACATCATAGATCGCACCATATCTAATATAAGTGCGGTTACGATGTTCGGACACACCATTACGCTGTGGTGTTCCAGGTGGCATGAGTTGTGAAACTATTCCACATTGTTTTAAATGAAGGCCAAACTCGTAACTCAAATATTTGCCTTCGTGATCAGATCGTAAAAGTTTTATTTCCTTGTTATGATGATTCTTCACTTCACTCTGAAATTCTTTGAACTTTTTCAAATGTTTCAGACTTGTGTTTCATTAAGTAGATATACCCATATCTACTCAAATCATCTGTGAAGGTCAGAAAACAATGATACCCACCGCGTGCCGAAACACTCGTCGGACCACATACATCGGTATGTATTATTTCCAATAAGTCATTGGCTCGCTCCATTATTTCGGAGAACAGAGTTTTAGTCATCTTACCTCTCGACCATTTCGAGGCTCCTCGTCATGTCCGTGATCTCATCCGGGACTATGAACAAACTTCGGTCATGAAATCACATAACTCATAATACAAATTGTCATCGAACGTTAAGCGTGCGGACCCTACGGGTTCGAGAACTATGTAGAAATGACCGAGACACATCTCCGGTCAATAACCAATAGCGGAACCTGGATGCTCATATTGGCTCCTACTTATTCTACGAAGATCTTTATCGGTCAAATCGCATAACAACATACGTTGTTCCCTTTGTCATCGGTATGTTACTTGCCCAAGATTCGATCGTCGGTATCATCATACCTAGTTCAATCTTGTTACCGGCAAGTCTCTTTACTCGTTCTGTAATACTTCATCTCGCAACTAACTCATCAGTCACATTGCTTGCAAGGCTTATAGTGGTGAGCATTACCGAGAGGGCCTAGAGATACCTCTCCAAACCACGGAGTGACAAATCCTAATCTCGATCTATGCCAACCCAACAAATACCTTCGGAGACACCTATAGAGTATCTTTATAATCACCCATTTACATTGTGACGTTTGATAGCACACAATATTCGGGAGTTGCATAATCTCATAGTCTGAGGAACATGTATAAGTCATGAAGAAAGCAGTAGCAATGAAACTGTAATGATCATAATGCTAAGATAACGAATGGGCCTTGTCCATCACATCATTCTCCTAATGATGTGATCCCGTTCATCAAATGACAACACATGTCTATGGTTAGGAAACATAACCATATTTGATAAACGAGCTAGTCAAGTAGAGGCATACAAGGGACACTTATGTTTTGTCTATGTATTCACACATGTACTAAGTTTCCGGTTAATACAATTCTAGCATGAATAATAAACATTTATCATGAAATAAGGAAATAAGTAATAACTTTATTATTGCCTCTAGGGCATTTTCCTTCAGTCTTCCACTTGCACTAGAGTCAATAATCTGGATCACATCACCATGCGATTAACACCAATAGTTCACATCACCATGTGATTAACACCCATAGTTCACATCGCCATGTGACCAACACCCAAAGGGTTTACTAGAGTCAATAATCTAGTTGACATCGCTATGTGATTAACACCCAAGGAGTACTTAGGTGTGATCATGTTTTGCTTGTGAGAGAAGTATAGTCAACGTGTCTGCCATATTCAAATTCGTATGTATTTTGCAAATTTCTATGTCTACAATGCTCTGCATGGAGCTACTCTAGCTAATTGCTCCCACTTTCAATATGTATCCAGATTGAGACTTGGAGTCATCCAGATCGGTGTCAAAGCTTGCATCGACGTAACTCTTTACAATGAACTTTTTGTCACGTCCATAACCGAGAAACATATCCTTATTCCACTAAGGATAATTTTGACCGCTGTCGAGTGATCCACTCCTGAATCACTAGTGTACTCTCTTGCCAAACTCATAGTGAGGTACACAATAGGTCTTGTACACAGCATAGCATACTTTATAGAACCTATGACTAAGGCATAGGGAATGACTTTTCATTCTCTTTCTATTTTTCTGCCGTGGTTGGGTTTGAGTCTTACTCAACATTACACCTTGCAACACAGGCAAGAACTCCTTCTTTGACTGTTCCATTTTGAACTACTTCAAAATCTTGTCAAGGTATGCACTTATTGAAAAATCTTATCAAGTGTCTTGATCTGTCTCTGTAGATCTTGATGCCCAATAAGTAAGCAGCTTTACCGAGGTCTTTCTTTGAAAAAAATCCGTTCAAAACACTCCTTTATGCTTTCCAGAAAATTCTACATCATTTTCGATCAACAATATGTCATTCACATATACTTATCAGAAAGGCTGTAGTGCTCCCACTCACTTTCTTGTAAATACAGGATTCACTTCAAGTCTGTATAAAATTATATTCTTTGATCAACTCATCAATGCCTATATTCACTACTAGGAAAAGGTCTGCTAGTGGCGCACCCATTTTGGGTGCCATTACTATCTGAATTAGTAATGGCGCAACACATAGAAGTGTGCCATTACTAACAATTTTTTTCAAATTTTTTTCAGAATATTTTTTTCAATTTTTTCTTCTTAATCTCGGGTCACTATGGCTTAATCTTGGGTCAATATGCTTAATCTCAAGTCAAATCGCACTTTATGGTCAAACTTCCCAGAAGGTCACTGTCGGTGTCAAAACCGGCGGATCTCGGGTAGGGGGTCCCGAACTGTGCGTCTAGGCGGATGGTAACAGGAGACGAGGGACACGATGTTTTACCCTGTGTTCGAGGCCCTCTCGATGGAGGTAAAACCCTCGCCCTGCTTGATTAATATTGATGATATGGGTAGTACAAGAGTGGATCTACCACGAGATCAATGAGGCTAAACCCTAGAAGCTAGCCTATGGTATGATTGTTGTAATGTATGTTGTCCTACGGACTAAAGCCCTCCGGTTTATATAGACACCGGAGGAGGCTAGGGTTACACAGAGTCGGTTACAAGGGTAGGAGATCTACATATCCGTATTGCCAAGCTTGCCTTCCACGCCAAGGAAAGTCCCATCCGGACATGGGACAGAGTCTTCAATCTTGTATCTTCGTAGTCTTGGAGTCCGGCGGATATTGATAGTCCGGCTGTCCGGACACCCCTAGTCCAGACTCCTCGGTAGCCCTGAACCAGGCTTCAATGACGATAAGTCCGGTAGCGCATAATGTTCGGCATTGCAAGGCGGGTTCCTCCCTTGAATAATCCAGAGAAGATCATGAACACCAGGATAGTGTCCGGCTCTGCAAAATAAATTCCACATTCCACCGTAGAGAGAATAAAATGTACACTTAGTTCAATCTGCTGACGTATTATGTGGCGTGACATCACACCGCCACCAAGCCTTTGTTTGAATCATTTTTTACTATACCAGCTCAGCACGTTTAGCGAAGCGGTTTCCTTAGCACGTCTTGTCGAAGTAGAGATCGTGTTCCCCTTATTCCGGGATTCTCATCAATACGTGCGGGGGTAACCCAACCGTACCCGTCGCCACGCCTCCTCTATCGAAGGCGAATCCCAAACGGTCACGGAGATGGCCCTTGGTATTTCGTCCCCCTTATAAGAGGACCAAGGCTCGTCCTTGTTCTTCAATTTCGCATCGAATCTCTTCCCCGCTCCAAGTTCCAACACCCAGAGCCTCAGATTCGAGCGCCTCGGATCCTCAACCATGTCCGGCTCCGACCACCAGGGCCGGTGGATGCCCTCCTCCGTCACGGAGGAGGACATATTGAAGTTACGTGAAGCCAAATACCTGGCCTACGAGGTTTCGCACAGGTTGCCTGCCCAAGGGCAGGCCGTGCCCGCCCCCGAGCCCGGTGAATACGTCATCTTCGTATCCCACCTCCGTCGGGGTTTAGGCTTCCCGACGGATCCCTTCGTGAGAGGGCTCCTGTTCTACTATGGGCTGGACTTTCACGACTTGGCTCCGGAGTCCATCCTCCATATCTCCGCATTCATTATCATCTGCGAAGCTTTCCTCCGCGTCACTCCCCACTTCGGCCTGTGGCTGAAGACCTTCAAGGTGGAGCCGAAGATGACCGGGGGGCGTCAAGTGGAGTCTTGGCGGGCGACCATAAGCAAAAGGCCGATGCCCGTGTCTGACGGTTCCTTCAAGAGGAACTCGGACTGTGGCAGCGGAGTGGTTCTATATCACGCTCGAAGGGCAGCAAGCAAAAGCCGCCGCCTTCGTTCTGCCCGGGACCTCCACGCCAGCTAATGTCGTGGGTCAACCAAGGGCTCAATTGGGGGCCGCCCAAAGGCGTGCCCTCACTCTGAGGCGGATTCGAGATCTCCAAGCGAGGAGATCGACCTGATCAAGGTGATGCGAGTTATGCTAATCGGGCATCTTCGCCTGCAAACGCCGTCCTCTCCGTCTATGGGAGTTCAACCGGAGGGACCTCGGATTCTCCAACACTTTATGGGTGCGACACCCGTGGAGATGTACAAGTTGTTCTTCGGACCGCAGGTGGCGTTTCCGGATTTAGCCGAGGACGCAGGCTTAAGCCGCGATCGCCCGGATACTCAGGTAAATAGCTCAGAGTCCGGACATTCTGTTTATGTGCCTTTCTAGAGTTTGACTCCTGACCCCTTGTTCTTTACAGGAATGGGTGGCGCGATCAAGGCTGATAAGGTGTCGGCCCCCTCCAGAGACCGTGCTGGAGCCCGTGCTGGTCGAGAATGTTGGAGGTCGCGCCACGTATAAAGGCGAAGGGGAAAATAAAGGAGCTAATATTTCGCCCAAAGGCGATCAAGAGGGAACCAAGAACCCTCCTTCGGGGAGAAGAGGACCGCCTCAAGATCCGGAGGCCAAAGCCCTAAGCGTGGGAAGAGATCTTCCCGAAGTCCGCGTCCCGAGAGAATCGGACGCACAATCATCGCCAAAGGATCGGTCCTCCAGCGAGCCGTGAGTATGAAAGAGGGAATTAATTAGTAGGGAAGTACCTTCATTTATGCTTCTTTGGGTAACCGAAATATTTATATTGCAGTTCGGATCTGCAGCCTTCTCAGATGAGTTCATCTTCGGGGGACCTTCTTCCGGAGATGATGGAGAGCGATACGCCTCCGTCTGCAGCGCCGTCGAGATAAGGCGGGCGAGCTCAAGTAAATCACGGAGGGTATCCCGAGTCCGGAGGGTCAGAGAGTTCGGCACCCACTAGTATCCGCGGGAGAACTAAAAATCTGCTTGAGAGGCGTCCATTTGAGAAGATCACCGTGTGTTAATGCGTATGGTGATTGGAAGGATTTCGTCCGCCGAGAGCGGATTGCGCGATGCCGCCATGAGTTTGCTGGCGGGATTTGAGGTATGCGAGAATGACGCACCCTTTTGTCTTTTAACAGTTTCGTACATAAAAATGCACCCTGTATAGATAGTAGCCCCTGAGACTCAGTAGGTTGTCGGAAACGACAGCGTACCGAGGATCGAAATCGAAAGTAATAAATTCCGTCGTTCCGATGCAGGTGGCGGATAGTCCGGGGGCTAGCCAGACTAGTGAGTTTGCCGAATTAAAGCGGCAACTTGACTTGGCAGATGCGGACATCGCACTTGTCAACAGGCGACTTGACGAGTCGCAAGGTAAGAGAGTTCTCCGCAGTCCCTTTATTAAGGGGGTCGAAGCCCTCCTCTGATAAATTATATGCTATTGTACAGACGGCGCTGCTGCTGTGGAGAGCCTTCGGGCCGAACTTGCTCGAGCTAAGGAGCAAGCCCGGAGGAGTGACGCGGCTGCCTCGAGGGCGGCCGAGGATTTGAAAGCCGAAAGGGCTGCGCACTGCCTAAGCAGGGCGGAGGTGGCCGAATTGGCCATGAAAGTAAAGGATGCTGCCGACCGCAATGAGGCTCTTGAAAAGGAGCGCTTATCGGAGCGGGAAGACCTAAAGAAGGCCACCGCCGAAGCCAAGGATGCCCGCTCTGCAATGCGGGCAATGAAGGAGGAACTGCGCCAGGCCGGAGATATCGTGGCTGGCAAGCCTTTTCTGCTGCGTCGCTGGTTTATGGATGGAAAGTATGCTCAATTTGAGCGGCTGTGGAGTCCGGAGGATCCGTATATGGACTTAGCTGCAAGTGCGGCCGATGCCATTAAGCACTTCCGGAGCCAGGAGGATCACGAGACGGAAGAGCTATATTGGTCTCAATTCCACAGCCCGGATCGCTCACTTCCATTGACGGACCGGCTGGCCGAATGGGCCGAGCTAAATAGATTGTCCGGACTAGCCATGACTGACATCGTGGCCCATGTATGGCCAGAGAGGTCCAAGGCGACGAGCTACTTCGGCTTACTGCAGCAATTCCTTGGAGCGGTGCCGCATATAAAGGAGATGAAGCGGTCGGCCTGCATCGAGGGCGCGCGGATGGCTCTTGCCCGTGTGAAGGTGCATTGTCCGGAGATGGATGCCACCGCTGTTGCCGCCCAGGGTTCGGATGAAAGCCGACTCCCTGCCGAGCACTACTTTGGGGAAGTTATGCGTGGCGCTCATGTAATAGAGTTGCAGTGCTCGAAAAATATCACGTTCAAATGAACGTATTAGCTTGTAAATCGATGATTATGTTATAACTGCTTTTTATACTTGTGCGTCCCAAGTAGTAAAACTTCTCCTGTGCGGCCATTTACGTATACATTTGTATAACTTGAAAGATTGCAGTCTTCGGCTTCAGCCCCCACGCACAGGGTGCGGGGGTGTTCGCAAAAATAGCGTGTTTTCACACTTAATCCGACGTCTCGGTCCTGTTTAAGAAGGTGGTAGCGTAGCAAATGAGGCAATCCGGACTATAGTGCTTTATCACTTTCACTTAGCCAGTGGAGCTCGAGGGTGGGGCTACGATACAGCCCCTGGTGGCGCCGCACATCCCGAATTCGGGGTGCGTATGTGCCTGACCGGGAAACGGTCCTTCGTCAAAGCGGGGAATTCTAAACATTCCGGTAGTCGATCGAGTGGTTGACCAGTCTCGCTGTATCATGATCGGTTTTCGGCTTTCTCTCTTGAGGTGCTCGCCCGACGGCGGGAACTGTCGCATAGTTCTCCGGTGCGCGTTAGCGGTGATACGGAACATAAGGCAGCAAAACAGGAGGCGGGCAAACCCAACATTTGACCAAAGACATGATTGGAGCTGATGCATATAATGCCTAACTCTCGAGGCGCCGAACACTCCCTAAGGTGTTCGGTCTTTATAATAATGGGCAGAGATGCCCTAAGCCCCTAGTGTCCGTGCGGGCATGGTCTTCGACGGCCGATGCCAAAAGCGTCGAGCTCCGCTTTGGCTATAGGAAGAAACCAAGGGAGCATAACAACAAGAGACAGTAAAAAAGGTTTATGCAGGGTCTTAATCTGAACAGAATCCTGACAACGGGTCCCTATTGCACGTCTGCGCCTATGTCTCCGTTGTGCCGTTTATTCTGAACGGGCATGCACGTTGTTCATCCGCGGTTGTTTGTGCGCGCAGCCCCCTGTGAAGGGGTATGCGGCTAGGGAGCCCCTAGCCTATTGAAGCCGGATTCGTCTATCCGAGTCCGGGGTCTTTAAGTGACCCTCGCACTAAAATGACGCCACGCGGACCGGGCATCTTGAGTGTAAGAGACGCGTAATGCGGTATGGTGTTGAAGCAGACAAAAGCCTTTCGTCCCAAGAGTGCTTGATATTCACTTCCAAATGGGACGATATGAAAAATTAGTTTTTCTCGTCGAAAATTGTTCGGAGATCCGAACACGACTTCTAGTAATATGGAGCCTGTGCACTTGGCGTAAGGGCCTGGCGTCACTCCTTGGAAGGAAGTGCGGCTTTGTCGGATTTTAGCAGGGTTTATGCCCATCCTACGAATTGTTTTTGAATACAGCAGGTTTAAGTCGCTGCCTCCGTCCATTAGGACATGAGTAAATTGTAATCCGTCTATTATGGGATTCAATATCAGGGGAGTCCGTCCCACATTTCGAACGCTTCTGGGATAGTCCAGGTGGTCGAAAGTGATTGGTTTTGATATCCAATCTCTACGGTCTGCTGGGTTGGACCTCGCGAAGCTCTTTTTAGAAAGTGCCACACTATTTTTCCGTATTATCACATGAAGTGAGTTTACTGCTTTGACCCCTTGTGGGAAAGCCTTTTGTTTTCCGGTGCTCTGCTGGTGGGGTTTATCTTCTTTGCTTGACGCGTCGAGCCCCTTGTGTTCGGCATTTAGTCGGCGGACTGTTTAAAACCCAACAATCCTGTGGGTGTGATTTGCGAGCCTTCCGGGAAGTCTTGTGGATTTGACATATCCGACCCAAAATCTTGTTTAAGTTGGACAATTCGTCACTGTCATCCTTAAGAGGTTGTGTTTTAGTATTGGGCCGCGAGCTTTTGAATCCGGCGTTGACTGCCACGCTCTTTGGGCTTTTCTCTTTATTCCGGCGCTGCTCTTTTCTGCGTCGTGATTTTCCGTTTCCATCTCTTATGTCGGATGTACTTGGGTCGCTGGTGCTGCATCTTGCTAACCAGCTATCCTCTCCCGCACAGAAGCGGGTCATGAGGCTTGTTAGTGCGGACATTGTCCTCGGTTTCTCTTGACCGAGGTGAATGGCGAGCCATTCGTCTCGGACATTGTGCTTGAAAGCTATCATAATTTGGCCTGTCATCTGGCCGTCTATCCAACCAGGCGGCCTCTTTATTTTTGGACGGTGGAGGCTCTATGGCCTCCTCGTCGAATTCCGGTAGCAGCTTGCGCTTCGGGTAGCTCTTTGATTGGTGGCCATTGCCGTACTTATCTGCGGTTTTGAGCACTTTGCTCCATCTCATTCTGAGTGTGTCTTCCATTGTTTTGAGCCTCCGTTTCCTTCTTGAGGCTTCTTGCAGATCTTGTGAGTCTTTTCCGAAGGTTCTTGCTCTCCGGCGGCGTGTCCGGCATGAGGTCATCCGGACTGTTATTTTCACCGGGCCTGGACTGATTATCTGACTCGTCATTTTCAGACGGTTGCTTATTTGCATGTTCGTCGTCCACTTGTGAGCCCTGCCATATTGCGGGCTCCTTGGGGGCGTTGTTGTCGTCGAGGCGGGATTTAGGGCGACGCCTGCGCCGCCGTTTTGGTCGTTCATCGGCGGGGTCATCTTCTGCCGCAGCCCGTTGGTCCTCGTTATCGCTCTCCTTTGGGGTATCCACCATATATATGTCATGTGACGAGGTGGTCCTCCCGTGCTTTATATGCTCTGTTTTTTGTTCGTCTCCGGCATAAATCGTCCATTCCGTCGATGTCTTCGGAGTCATAATCTAGCATGTCGGTTAGGTTGTCGACAGTGGCTACCAAGTGGGTATTGGGTGGGCTCTGAATTTCTTCGTCGTCCGTACCCCAACCATCCTGGCCATAGTCCGGCCAGGACTCTCCTGATAACGAGAGATGCTTTAGTGAATTCAAGATATCGCCAAAAGGCGAGTAGTGAAAGATGTCATGGCGGTGAATTCCATAACGGCGCCCAATCCGGATCGATTGGTAGAGGCGCGGGAGGTTGAGTCCGCGAGAGTCGGCGCCTCGGAATCACGAGTTTCGCAGGGGACAAGATCAGTGTTCGGCTCCATCGCCGTGGATGTTGAAGCCCCCGGGGCGGCGTCTATCCACCGTCCCTTGATCTGGGCGATCGGCTCCGGGACAATGACCGAAGCGGATCCGTGTGCGGCCACCAAGGCACTGTTCGGTGGCAAAGCTAAATCATGCCCATCGTCACAGTGCGGCGCGCTTGGCTGTGGCTCGAGTCCATCGAAGATCAAGTCTCCGAGGACATCGGCCGTGAAGTTTAGGCTTCGAATCGACGATGGCGGGCGTAGCTTCGATCTGCTCGGATGGCCAAGTGAATTGGCCCGCGATGCGGCCGTCGAATACGAAGATCTGTCCGGGGAGAAAAGTCTCACCCTGGACAGCGTTGTTGGTTGAAGATGCCATCAAACCTATCGGTGACAACACAGAGGAACTCTCAATGAAAGCACCAATGTCGGTGTCAAAACCGGCGGATCTCGGGTAGGGGGTCCCGAACTATGCGTCTAGGCGGATGGTAACAGGAGACGAGGACACGATGTTTTACCTGTGTTCAGGCCCTCTCGATGGAGGTAAAACCCTACGTCTTGCTTGATTAATATTGATGATATGGGTAGTACAAGAGTGGATCTACCACGAGATCAATGAGGCTAAACCCTAGAAGCTAGCCTATGGTATGATTGTTGTAATGTATGTTGTCCTACGGACTAAAGCCCTCTGGTTTATATAGACACCGGAGGAGGCTAGGGTTACACAGAGTCGGTTACAAGGGTAGGAGATCTACATATCCGTATTGCCAAGCTTGCCTTCCACGCCAAGGAAAGTCCCATCCGGACACGGGACGGAGTCTTCAATCTTGTATCTTCGTAGTCTTGGAGTCCGGCGGATATTGATAGTCCGGCTGTCAGGACACCCCCTAGTCCAGGACTCCCTCAGTCACCCATCCTCACACTACTCCAGCCCAAGCACGCTTAACTTCACAGTTCTATCCAACCCCAGCACCAGCTCACTTAACAGGCACTTGTTGATATATCTATCATATCAATCCTATTAAACCTTGTTGATGTCTAGGACTTTGTTCATATTCATGAGTATGATGAAATTTTGAAAAATATTTCGAACTTCCCGGTCAAATTATGTATCATTTTCTTAAAAAAAATCCAAAAAAAAATCGAAACCAATTTTTTTTCCTGTTACTAGTGGCGCACTTAGCAAATGGTGCGCCACTAGTAAGTTTGATTTTTTTTCCATTTTGCCCCCTCTAGATCTTAAAACCCCGTATCTTTTATTCTGTTAGGTTTTTGGAGATTCTGAAAATCTTGAACGGGGTAGATGATTTCATATAAAAAACTTTTCCCAACAAGTAGACCACATATCACATGATGTAACTTTTTGAGTAGATGATTTTTCATATAAAAAACTTTTTAATCTGAGTTCGTATGCAAAAGTTATGCCCATTTTACAAATTCCAGAGAGATTTTGCAAATAAAGTCGAAATTCATATTTGTAAATTTTCCCAACAAGTAGACCAGATATCACATGGGAAACTTATTTTCTTTTATTTTTTTGACATTTCCATCATTTTCTTTTATTTTATTTAAAACTGAAAAGGCGGTCCAGGGGGGTGCATTCGGTGGAATTTTTGGTCAAAGTTAGTAAAGGCACACCGTGGGAGTGATGCGCCATTACTGGTTTTGAAAAAAAATGTAGTGGCGCACCGAGGGTGTGGTGCGCCATTACTAGTTTAAATAGTAATTGCGCACTATCCCCTTGTGCGCCATTACTAGTTTTGAAAAAAAAATTGTTAGTAGTGGCGCACGGTGGATGTGGTGCGCCATTAGTATTTAGAGTTTAATGGCCCACCAACACGTGGTGCGCCACTGCTATATAGGAGTGGCGCACCACACATGTGGTGCGCCATTAATGTCCATATTATCTATAGCCCTTTTCCTAGTAGTGATTCCAACTCCGAGATGCTTACACCAGTCCATAGATGGATCACAGGAGTTTGCACACTTTGTCAGCACCTTTAGGATCAACAAAACCTTCTGGTTGCATCATATACAACTCTTCTTTAATAAATCCATTAAGGAATGCAGTTTTTGATATCCATTTGCCAGATTTCATAAAATGCGGGAATTCCTAACGTGATTCGGACAGACTTAAGCATCGATACGAGTTAGAAAATCTCATCGTAGTCAACACCTTGAACTTGTCGAAAACCTTTTGCGACAATTCGAGCTTTGTAGATAGTAAAACTACCATCAGCGTATGTCTTCCTCTTGAAGATCCATTTATTCTCGATGGCTTGCCGATCATCGTGCAATTCAACCAAAGTCCATACTTTGTTCTCATACATGGATCCCATCTCAGATTTCATGGCTTCAAGCCATTTCGGAGAATCTGGGCTCATCATCGCTTCCTCATAGTTTATGGTTCATCATGGTCTAGTAACATGACTTCCAGAACAGGATTACCGTACCACTCTGGTGTGGATCGTACTCTGGTTGACCTACGAGGTTTAGTAGTAACTTTATCTGAAGTTTGATGATCATCATCATTAACTTCCTCACTAATTGGTGTAGGAATCACTGGAACTGATTTCTGTGATGAACTACTTTCCAATTCGGGAGAAGGTACAATTACCTCATCAAGTTCAACTTTCCTCCCACTCACTTCTTTCGAGAGAGAAACTCGTTCTCTAGAAAGGATCCATTCTTAGCAACAAAAATCTTGCCTTCGGATCTGTGATAGAAGGTACCCAGCAGTCTCCTTTGGGTATCCTATGAAGATGCATTTCTTCGATTTGGGTTCGAGCTTATCAGGTTGAAGATTTTTCACATAAGCATCGTAGCCCCAAGTTTTAAGAAACGACAGCTTGGGTTTCTTGCTAAACCACAATTCATACGGTGTCATCTCAACGGATTTAGACGGTGCTCTATTTAAAGTGAATGCAGCTATCTCTAATGCATAACCCCAAAATGATAGTGGTAAACTGATAAGAGACATCATAGATCGCACCATATCAAATAAAGTGCGGTTACGACGTTCGGACACACCATAATGATGTGGTGTTCCAGGTGGCGTGAGCTATGAAACTATTCCACATTGTTTTAATTGAAGACCAAACTTGTAACTCAAATGTTTGTCTCTGTGATCAGATCGCAGAAACTTTATTTTCTTGTTACGATGATTCTCCACTTCACTCTGAAATTCTTTGAACTTTTCAACTGTTTCAGACTTGTGTTTCATTAAGAAGATATACCCATATCTGCTCAAATCATCTGTGAACGTCAGAAAAATAAAGATACCCGCCGCGAGCCTTAACACTCATCGGAACGCATATATCGGTATGTATTATTTCCAATAAGTCAGTAGCTCGCTCCATTGTTCCGGAGAACGGAGTTTTAGTCATCTTTCCCATGAGGCATGGTTTGCAAGCATCAAATGATTCATAATTAAGTGATTCCAAAAGCCCATCAGAATGGAGCTTCTTCATGCGCTTTACACCAATATGACCTAAACGACAGTGCCACAAATAAGTTGCACTATCATTATTAACTTGCATCTTTTGGCTTCAATATTATGAATATGTGTATCACTACGATCGAGATCCAACAAACTATTTTCATTGGGTGTATGACCATCGAAGGTTTTATTCATGTAAACAGAACAACAATTATTCTCTGACTTAAATGAATAATCATATCGTGATAAACATGATCCAATCATCTTCGTGCTCAACGCAAATACCAAATAACATTTATTTAGGTCCAACACTAATCCCGAAGGTAGAGGGAGTGTGTGATGGTCGTCTTATTAACCTTGGAATCACTTCCAACACACATCATCACCTCACCCTTAACTAGTCTATGTTCATTTTGCAACTCCTGTTTCGAGTTACTAATATTAGCAACTGAGCCGGCATCAAATACCCTGGGGTTACCATGAACACTAGTAAAGTACACATCAATAACAAGTATATCAAATATACCTTTGTTCACTTTGCCATCCTTCTTATCCGCCAAGTATTTGGAGTAGTTCCGTTTCCAGTGACCATTCCCTTTGCAATAGAAGCACTCAGTTTCAGGCTTAGGTCTAGATTTGGGCTTCTTCACAGGAGTGGCAACTTGCTTGTCATTCTTCTTGAAGTTCCCTTTCTTTTCCTTTGCCCTTTTTCTTAAAACTAGTGTTCTTGTTAACCATCAACACTTGATGCTCTTTCTTGATTTCTACCTTCGCCGATTTCAGCATCGCGAAGAGCTTGGGAATCATTTTCGTCATTCCTTGCATATTATAGTTCATCACGAAGTTCTAGTAGCTTGGTGATAGTGACTAGAGAACTCTGTCAATCACTATATTATCTGGAAGATTAACTCCCACTTGATTCAAGCGATTGTAGTACCCAGGCATTCTGAGCACATGCTCACTCGCTGAGCTATTCTCCTCCATCTTGTAGGCAAAGTACTTGTCAGAGGTCTCATACCTCTCAACAATGGCATGAGTCTGAAATACCAATTTCAGCTCTTGGAACATCTCATATGTTCCATGACGTTCAAAAACGTCTTTGAAGCCCCGATTCTAAGCCGTAAAGCATGGCGCACTAAACTATCAAGTAGTCATCATATTGAGGTTGTCAAATGTTCATAACGTCTGCATCTGCTCCTGCAATTGGACTGTCACCGAGCGGTGCATCAAGGACATAATTCTTCTATGCAGCAATGAGGATAATCCTCAGATCATGGACCCAGTCCTCATCATTGCTACTTTCATCTTTAAACTTAGTTTTCCCAATGAACATATCAGAACAAAGCGGAGCTACAACGCGAGCTACTGATCTATGACATAATTTGCAAATACTGTCAGGACTAAGTTCAAGATAAATTAAGTTCAATTAATCAAATTTGCAAATCAACTAAACCATGTCCGATCATCATGTGAGATGAAGTAGTCATCAATGGTGAACATCTCTATGTTGATCATATCTACTATATGACACGTCGACCTTTCGGTCTCCAACGTTCCGAGGCCATGTCGGTACATGCCAGGCTCATCAAGGTTAACCTGAGTATTCCGCATGTGCAAAACTGTCTTACACCTATTGTATGTGAACGTAGAGCCTATAACACCCAATCATCACATGGTGTCTCAGCATGAGGAACTGTCACAACGGTGCATACTCTGGGAGAACACTTATACCTTGAAATTTTAGTTAAGGGATCATCTTATAATGCTATCGTCGTACTAAGCAAAATAAGATGCATAAAATATAAACATCACATGCAATCAAAATATGTGACATGATATGGCCATTATCATCTTGTGCTTTTGATCTTCATCTTCAAAGCATCGTCATGATCTCCATCGTTACTGGCTTGACACCTTGATCTCCATTGTAGGGTCATGGTCGTCTCGCCAACTATTGCTTCTACAACTATCGCTAATGCATAGTGATAAAGTAAAGGAATTACATGGTGAGGGAGTCCTGGACTAGGGGGTGTCCGGATAGTCGGACTATCATCATCGGTCGGACTCCAAGACAATGAAGATACAAGATTGAAGACTTCGTCCCGTGTCCGGATGGGACTTTCCTTGGCGTGGAAGGCAAGCTTGGCGATACGGATATGTAGATCTCCTACCATTGTAACCGACTCTGTGTAATGCTAGCCCTCTCCAGTGTCTATATAAACCGGAGGGTTTTAGTCCGTAGGATGAACAACCATTACAAAAATCATACCATAGGCTAGCTTCTAGGGTTTAGCCTCCTTGATCCCGTGGTAGATCTACTCTTGTACTACCCATATCATCAATATTAATCAAGCAGGAGTAGGGTTTTACCTCCAACGAGAGGGCCTGAACCTGGGTAAAAACATCGTGTCCCTTGTCTCCTATTACCATCCGACTAGACGCACAGTTCGGGACCCCCTACCCGAGGTCCGCCGGTTTTGACACCGACATTGGTGCTTTCATTGAGAGTTCCTCTGTGTCGTCACCGATAGGCTCGATGGCTCCTTCGATCATCAACAACGACGGCGCAGTCCAGGGTGAGACTTTTCTCCCTGGACAGATCTTCGTATTCGGCGGCTTTGCACTGCGGGCCAATTCGCTTGGCCGTCTGGAGCGGATCGAAAGCTACGCCCCTGGCCATCAGGTCAGATTTGGAAGCCCAAACTTCACAGATGACATCCGCGGAGACTTGATCTTTGACGGATTCGAGCCATAGCCGAGAGCGCCGCACTGTCACGATGCGCATGATTTAGCTCTACTACCGGACAGTGCCCTGGAGGCCGCACATAAGTCCGCTCCGACCCTTAATTCGGAGCCGACCGCGTAGATCGAGGACGGATGGCTAGACGCCTCGGGGGCTGCAACCTCTACGGCGATGGAGACGAATACTGACCTTGTCCCTTGTAAAGCTCGTGACTCCGAGGTGTCGGACTCCTCGCCGGACTCCAAACCTCCTGCGCCCCTGCCAATCGAATCCGATTGGGCGCCGATTATGGAGTTCACCGCCGCGGACATCTTTCAGCAATCACCCTTTGGTGACATCCTGAATTCGCTAAAGTATCTCTCGTTATCAGGAGAGCCCTGGCCGGACTGCGGTCAGGACGGTTGGGATGCGGACGACAAAGAAATTCAAAGCCCACCCACCACCCACTTTGTAGCCACTGTCGATGATCTCACCGACATGCTAGACTACGACTCCGAAGACATCGGCGGCATGGGCGGCGGCGCCGAGAGCGACCAAGAACCAGTGCCTACTGGGCACTAGAAAGCCACCTCAAATCATGATATATATATGGTGGACACCCCAAAAGGGAGCGATAATGAGGAACAACGGGACGGGGCGAAGGATAATTCCCCTGAAAAACAACCAAAACGGCGACGCAAGCGCCGCCCCAAGTCCCGCCTCGATAACAACAGCACCCATAACGACCCAGCCGTAGAGCAGGGCAAACCAGTGGACGGTGAACATGCAGTCAAGCAACCATCCGAACAGGATGAATCGGACAATCAACCCATCCTCGGCGAAAACAACAGTCCAGGCGATCTCATGCCAGACACACCACTGGAGCACAAGAACCTGCACAAAAGGCTTGTGGCCACTGCAAGAAGTTTGAAGAAGCAGAAAGGGAAGCTCAAAACAGCGGAAGACATACTCAGAATGAGGTGGAGCAAAGTACTCAAGACCGCGGACAAATACTGCAACAGCCATCAAGCAAAGAGCTACCCGAAGCGCAAGCTGCTGCCCGAATTCGACGAGGAGGCCGTAGAGCCCCAACAATCGAAAAGTAAAGAGGCCGCCTAGCCGGATAGACGACCAGATGACAGGCCAGGAGCGCCAAGCGGCGCCGCACACAAGCTGGCACATGACACACATAAAGATCCTCGCAAAACAGATGGCCCGGTCAGGTCCATTTATGGGCCAAAAAAGAGGGCCCCGGGAAGCAACACAGCACGCCGAGTATTCGAAGATAATGGCCGACCTAAATACAGGGGCGCCGCACACCCACTATGTTTCACCGATGAGGTGCTGGATCACGAATTTCCAGCGGGATTCAAACCCGTAAACATAGAAGCATACGACAGAACAACAGACCCCGGAGTCTGGATTGAGGATTACATCCTACACATACATATGGCTAGAGGAGACGATATCCACGCCATAAAATATCTACCCCTCAAGCTCAAAGGGCCAGCTCGGCATTGGCTCAAAAGCCTCCCAGAAAATACCATTGGAAGTTGGGAAGAGCTCGAGAACGCGTTTAGAGCAAATTTTCAGGGGACTTATGTCCGCCCTCCGGATGCAGACTATTTAAGTCACATAACTAAACAGCCCGGAGAGTCAGCGCGTAAATTCTAGAACAGGTTCCTCACTAAAAAGACCAAATAGTCGACTGTCCGGACGCCGAAGCCCTAGCAGCTTTTAAACATAACGTCCGAGACGAATGGCTCGCCAAACACCTCGGCCAGGAAAAGCCAAGAACAATGGCCGCGCTAACGAGCCTCATGACCCGCTTTTGCACGGGGGAAGACAGCTGGCTGGCGAGGTGCAGCACCAGCGACCCAAGTACATCCGAGATCAGAGATGGAAATGGAAAATCACGGCGCAGAAAGGATCAGCGCCGAAACAAAGAAACTGCCCAAAAAACACGGCGGTCAATGCCGGATTCAAAAGCTCGCGGCCGGACAACAAAACACTGTCTCTTAAGGATAACAGTGACGAGCTATCCAACCTCAACAAAATTTTGGATCGGATATGTCAAATCCACAGTACCCCCGGGAAGCCTGCAAACCACACCCACCGAAGTTGTTGGGTCTTCAAACAGTCCGGCCGACTCAATGCCGAACACAAGGGGCTCGACACGCCAAGCGAGGACAACGACGAACCCCACCAGCAGAGCGCCGGAAAATGAAAGACTTTCCCACAAGAAGTTAAAACAGTAAACTCACTTCATGTGATTATACGGAACAATAGTGCGGCACCCGCCACAGTAGGCATCGCACGGTCCACCCCAGCGGAATCCTGAGATTGGATGTCAAAACCAATTACTTTCGACTGTCTGGATTATTCCAGAAGTATTCGAAACGCAGGATGGACTGCTCTGATATTGGATCCTATAATCGACGGAATACAATTTACACAAGTCCTCATGGATGGCAGCAGCGATTTAAACCTGCTATATCCGGACACAATCCGCAAGTTGGGGATAGACCCTACTAAAATTCGCCATAGCCGCACCTCCTTCACAGGACTGACATCAGGCCCTTACGCCAAATGCACGGGCTCCTTACTACTAGAAGTTGTGTTCGGATCACCTGACAACTTCCGTCGCAAAAAGCTAATCTTCCATGTCGCCCCATTCAAAAGTAGCCATCAAGCACTATTGGGACGTGAAGCTTTCGCCGCTTTAACGCAATACCGCATTACGCGTCTCTTACACTTAAATGCCCGGTCCACGCGGCATCATCTCATTAAAAGGTCGTACAAGACCCCGGAAACGGCTAGATGAGTCCGGCATAAATAAACTAGGGGCTCCCTAGCCGCATACCCCTTCACAAGGGGCTGCGCGTACAAACAATAAAGAGCCACTAAAAGCTCAACTTTATTCATTCATTCATACTTTGCTTTCAATAATTTTTTTGCATGATTTCTTTTCAAGCTAAGTTCCTCTCTTTTTACAGATGAACAACATGTACACCCGTCCAGGATCGGCACAACGGAGACACGGTAGCAGACGCAACAGTGAGGACCCGTGGCAAGGATTCTTTTGATTAAGACCTGCGTAAACCTTTCTTCTGTCTCTTGTTGATTCATATCCCATGGTTTTTACCATAACCAACGAGGAGGCTGGCGTTTTGGCATCGACCGCGTCAGAAATTCTCGCCTGTACCTGGACACTAGGGGCTTAGGGCATTGTTCTGCCCGTTATCATAAAGACCGAATTCCTTAGGGAGTGTTCGGCGTCTCGAGTTAGGCCTTATATGCATCAGCTCGAATCATGTCTTTGGTCAAATGTTGGGTTTGCCGGCTCCGTGTTTTGCTGCCTTACGTTCCGTATCATCAGCTAACGCGCACCGGAGAACTCTGCGATTGTGCCCGGTTCGCCGGGCGAGCACCTCGATGAAACCGCGGTGTCCGATATAGCGAGACTGGTCAACCACTCGATCGACTACCGGAATGTTTAGAATTCCTCCGCTTTGACGAAGGACCGTTTCCCGGTCAGGCACATACGCGCCCCAAATTCGGAGAGCGCGGTGCCCCTAGGGGCTATATCGTAGCCCCACCCTCGAACTCCTATGGCTAAGTGAAAGTGATAAAGCATTATAGTCCGGTTGCCTCGTTTGCTACGCTACCACCTCCTTCACAGGACCAAGACGTTGGATTAAGTGTGAAAATGCGCTATTTTTGCAAACACTCCGCACCATGTGCGTGGGGCTGAAGCGTCAAGACTGCCATCTTCGGGTTATACACAAGTATACATTAACGGCCGCCGACAGAGATATTTCAATACTTGAACGCACAAGTATAAAAAGCTCTTATATTATATATATCGTTTACAAATCATAAAATCATTTAAACATGACATTCTTTGAGCCTTTGCGACTCTATTGCACGAGCACCCCGCAGAACTTCCCCAAAATAGTGCTCGGCGGGTAACCGGCTCTCGTCCGAACCCCGGGTTGCAACATCGGTGGCATCCATCTCCGTCCAGTATGTCTTCACACGGGCGAGGGCCATCCATGCACCCTCTATGCAGGCCGACCGCTTCATCGCCTTGATATGTGGCACCGCCCCAAGGAATTGCTGCAATAAGCCAAAATAACTCTTCGGCTTGGGCCTATCCGGCCAGATATGAGTCACTACATCCGTCATGGCAAGTCCGGACAATCTATTCAGCTCAGCCCACTCAGCCAGCCGATCGATCAACGGAAGTGAACGCTCCGGACTATGGAATTGAGACCAAAAAAGCTCTTCCGTCTCGTGATCCTTTTGACTTCTGAAGTGCACAATAGCATCTGCCGCACTCGCCGCTAAATCCATATAAGGATCCTCCGGACCCCACAGCTGGCCAAACTGAGCATACTTCGGATCTGTGAACCTCCTGCGCAGCAGAAAAGGCTTACCAGCCGCAATGTCTCCGGCCTGACGCAGCTCCTCCTTTATAGCCCTCATTGCAGAGCGGGCATCCTTGGTTTCAGCGGTGGCCTTCTTCAGGTCTTCTTGCTCTGCTCGGCGTTCCTTTTCAAGAACCTCATAGCGATCGGTTACATCTTTCAGCTTCACGGCCATTTCGGCCATCTCCCCCCTGCTTCGGCAGTGAGCAGCCCTTTCGGCTTCTAGCTCTTCGGCCGCCTTCGAGGCAGCTGCATCACTCCTCCGGGCCTGCTCCTTGGCTTGAGCAAGCTCTGCTCGAAGGTCCTCCACAGCAGCGGCACCATCTGCATTAAGCATACATGCTGTAAGGAGTGAGCATTAGCTCCCTAACTAGGTGACCACGGAGAAACAATCTACCTTGTGACTCGTCACGTCATTTATTGACCAGCGCGATGTCCGCATCAGCAACGTCGAGTTGCCGCTTTAATTCAGCAACTCCACTAGTCCGACTGGCCACCAGACTATCCGCCACCTGCGTAGGAAAGGCGGAAATTAATGCCTGAGATTATGATCCTCGGCACGCTGTCGTTTTCGACAACATACCGAGTCTCAGGGGCTACTATCTATATAGGGCACACTTTATGTGTAAAACTATCAAAAGGTATGTCATTTTTACGTACCTCAAACCCCGCCAGCAAACTTCTAACGGCATCATGCAACCCGCCCTCGGCGGATGAAATTCTTTCAATCACCGTACTCATCAATGTACGGTGACTTCTGAGATAGACGCCTTCTCAAGCAGATCCCTCAGCTCCCCCGGCTGTACACCAGTTGGCGCCGAACTCTCCGGCCCGGCCGGACTCAGGGATACCCTCCGTGATGACACCTCAGGGTCGTCCGCCCCACCTGATGGTGCGGCAGATGGAGGCGTTTCGCTCTCCATCATCTCCGGACGAAGGTCCCCCGAAGACGAGCTCAGCTGAGAAGGACGGAGATCCGAACTACAAGGTAAAAACTTCGGTTATCCTCAAAAGCAAAAATAGGGATGTCCCTTATTACAAAACTCCCCTTTTTTCAACTTACGGCTCGCTGGAGGGCTGATCCCCTGGAGGAGAGGGTGCGGCCGGGGCTTCCCCTGGCGCAGGACCCTCCGGTGAAGATCTCTTCCCCCGCTTTGAGGCCTTGGCCTCCGGGTTTTCGGAAGCGGTCCTCTTCTCCCCTTGGAAGGGGGGATTCTCGATCCCTCCTTTCTCGAAAGCCTCCTTGGTAGAGGCGGTAGCTTCTCTGTTTTCCCCTTCGCCTTCCTCCGAAGGCGCAACCTCCAGCATCTTGACCAACAGGGGATCCGGTGTGGTCTCCGGGAGGGGGGCCGGACATCGTATCAGTTTTGCTTGCGCTATCCACTCCTGTTTAGAGGACAATTGGTTAAAAGGCAAATCCAAGATATGCAAACGAACGGTATGTCCGGACACAGAGCTACTTACTTGTGTATCCGGGCGATTGCAGCTTAGGCCGGCGTCCTCGGTCAATTCCGGACACACCTCTTGTGATCCGAAGAACAATTTGTACATCTCCATGGGTGTCGTACCCATGAAGTGTTGGAGAACTCGTGGTCCCTCCGGATTGAACTCCCACAGCCGGAGAGGACGACGTTTGCAGGGCAGAAGACACCTAATCAGCATAACCTACATCACCACGACCAGATCGATCTCCCTCTCTAGGAGGTCTCGAATCCGTCCCTGCAATAGGGGTACGTCCTTTGACGGCCCCCAGTTGAGCCCTTGGTTGACCCATGACATCAGCCGTCGTGGAGGTCCCGAGCGAAAGATGGGCGGCGGCTTCTGCCTGCTGCCCCTGGGAGCGGTAATATAAAACCACTCCTGTTGCCACAAGCCGAGCTCCTCATGGAAAGAGCCCTCGGGCCATGGAGCATCGGCCCTCTTGCTTACAACCGCCCCGCTGCACTCTGCTTGACGCCCCTCGATCATCCTCGGCTCCACGTTGAAGGGTTTGAGCCACAAGCCGAAGTGAGGGGTAGTGCGGAGAAAGGCTTCGTAGACGACAATGAATGATGAGACATGGAGGATGGACTCCGGAGCCAAGTCGTGGAATTCCAACCCATAGTAAAACATGAGCCCTCTCACAAAAGGATCCATCGGGAAGCCTAAACCCCGACGGAGGTGGGACATGAACACGACGCTTTCACCGGGCTCGGGAGTAGGAATGACTTGCCCTTTTGCGGGTAACCTATGCGAAATCTCGTAGGTCAGGTACCTGGCTTCTCTCAGCTTTAGCACGTCCACCGGCCCTGTAGGTCGGAGCCGGACATTGTTGAAGGTTCAAGAGGCGCTCGAATCTGGGGCTCTGGGTGTTGGAACTCAGGGCGAGGGGCAGATTCGATTGAGGATTGAAGAAAAAGAAACGAGCCTTGGTCCCATTATAAAGAGGGAGAATACCAAGAGCCGTTCCCGTGACCGTTTGGGATTCGCCTTCGATAGAGGAGGCGTGGCAACGGGCGCGGTTGGGTTACCCACGTCCGTATTGATGGGAATCCCGGAATAAGGGGAACACGATCTCTGCTTCGACAAGACGTGCCAAGGAAACCGCTTCGCTAAACGCGCTAAGGTGGTATAATAAAAAATGATTCGAGTAAAGGCTTGGTAGTGGTGTGACGTCACGCCACAAAATACGTCAGCAGATTGAACTTGTGTACATAATATTCTCTCTACGGTGGTATGTGGAATTTATTTTACAGAGCCAGACACTATCCTGGTGTTCACAATCTTCTATGAATTATTCAGAGGAAGAACCCGCCTTGCAATGCCGAAGACAATATGCGCGTCGGACTCGTCGTCATTGAAGCCTGGTTCAGGGGCTACTGAGGGAGTCCTAGACTAGGGGGTGTCCGGATAGCCGGACTATCATCATCGGCCGGACTCCAAGACTATGAAGATACAAGATTGAAGACTTCGTCCCGTGTCCGGATGGGACTTTCCTTGGCGTGGAAGGCAAGCTTGGCGATACGGATATGTAGATCTCCTACCATTGTAACCGACTCTGTGTAACCCTAGCCCTCTCCGGTGTCTATATAAACCGAAGGGTTTTAGTCCGTAGGACGAACAACCATTACAACAATCATACCATAGGCTAGCTTCTAGAGTTTAGCCTCCTTGATCTCGTGGTAGATCTACTCTTGTACTACCCATATCATCAATATTAATCAAGCAGGAGTAGGGTTTTACCTCCATCGAGAGGGCCAAACCTGGGTAAAAACATCGTGTCCCTTGTCTCCTGTTACCATCCGCCTAGATGCACAGTTCAGGACCCCCTACCCGAGATCCGCCGGTTTTGACACCGACACATGGCATTTGCATTTCATACAATAAAGATACAACCATAAGGCTCCTGTCGGTTGCCAGTAACTTTTACAAAACATGATCATCTCATACAATAACATATATCACATCATGTCTTGACAATATCACATCACAACATGCCCTGCAAAAACAAGTTAGACGTCCTCTACTTTGTTGTTGCAAGTTTTACATGGCTGCTACGGGCATCTAGCAAGAACCGTTCTTACCCTACACATCAAAACCACAACGGTGATTTATCAAGTTTGTTGTTTTAACTTTAAACAAGGACCAGCCACAGTCAAATTCGATTCAACTAAAGTTGGAGATACAGACACCCCCCAGCCACCTTTATGCAAAACTAGTTGCATGTCTGTCGGTGGAACCGGTCTCATGAACGTGGTCATGTAAGGTTGGTCGGGGCAGCTTCATCAACAATACTGCCGATTCAAAATAAGACGTTGGTGGTAAGCAGTATGATGATCACCGCCCACAACTCTTTGTGTTCTACTCGTGCATATCATCTACGCATAGACCTGGCTCGGATGCCACTGTTGGGGAACGTAGCATGCAATTTCAAAAAAAAAATCTACGCTCACACAAGATCTATCTAGGAGGTGCATAGCAACGAGAGGGGAAGAGTGTGTTCACGTACCCTCATAGACTGAAAGCAGAAGCGTTTGACAACGCGGTTGATGTAGTCAAACTTCTTCTTGTTCCGACCGCTCAAGCACCGAACGTACGACACCTCCGAGTTCTGCACACGTTCAGCTCGATGACGTCCCTCGAACTCTGGATCCAGCAAAGTATCGAGGGAGAGTTCCGTCAACATGATGGCATGGTGACGGTGATGGTGAAGTAATCCGTGCAGGGCTTCACCTAAGCACTACGTGAATATGACCGGAGGCGTAAACTGTGGAGGGGGGCGCCGCACACGGCTAACAACTAATGATGTGTGTTCTAGCGGTGCCCTCCCCCTCATATATATATAGATTGGAGGGGAGGAGAGGCAGCCAAGGGGGTGCCCAAGTATGAGGAATCCTACTTGGGCGCCTCCCAATTCGGCCTCCCCCTTTCCATATCCATCCGGAGGGGGAAGGAAGGAGGAGGGAGGAGGGAAGGAAGGGGGAGGCCGAATCCCTCCCCTTCCTGTCTCCCTCTCCTCTTTCCTTCCCCTTATTTTGGCCTACATGGGGCGCACCAGCCCCTTAGGGGCTGGTCTGTCCCCCTCTTGGCCCACTAAGGCCCATGTAGTTGCCGGGGGGATGCTCGGAACCCCTTCCAGTGACCCGATACGCACCTGGTACCCCCGGAACACTTCCGGTGTCCGAATACCATCGTCCAATATAAGAATCTTTACCTCTCGACCATTTCAAGACTCCTCGTCATGTCCGTGATCTCATCCAGGACTCCGAACAATATTCGGTCACCAAATCACATAACTCATATAATACAAAATCGTCATTGAACGTTAAGCGTGCGGACCCTACGGGTTCGAGAACTATGTAGACATGACCGAGACACCTCTCTGGTAAATAACCAACAGTGGAACCTGGATGCTCATATTGGTTCCCACATATTCTACGAAGATCTTTATAGGTCCTACCGTAATGACAACATACGTTATTCCCTTTGTCATCGGTATGTTACTTGCCCGAGATTCGATCGTCGGTATCTTCATACCTAGTTCAATCTCGTTACCGACAAGTCTCTTTACTCATTCCATAATACATCATCCCGCAACTAACTCATTAGTCACATTGCTTGCAAGGCTTATTATGATGTGCATTACCGAGAGGGCCCAAAGATACCTCTCTGATACTCGAAGTGACAAATCATAATCTCTATCTATGCCAACCCAACAAACACCTTCGGAGATACCTGTAGAGCATCTTTATAATCACCCAGTTACGTTGTGACATTTGATAGCACACAAGGTATTCCTCCGGTATCCGAGAGTTGCATAATCTCATAGTCGAAGGAATATGCATATGACATGAAGAAAGTTATAGCAATAAAACTGAACGATCAACATGCTAAGCTAACGGATGGGTCTTGTCCGCCACATCATTCTCCTAATGAGGTGATCCCGTTTATCGAATGACAACACATGTCTATGGTTAGGAAACTTAACCATCTTTGATTAACGAGCTAGTCTAGTAGATGCTTACTAGGGACACGGTGTTTTGTCTATGTATCCACACACGTATCAAGTTTCCGGTTAATACAATTCTAGCATGAATAATAAACATTTATCATGATATAAGGAAATATAAATAACAACTTTATTATTGCCTCTAGAGCATATTTCCTTCATAAAACACTCGGCAAAGCCTTTGCCGAGTGCACGATAGATAGCTCTCGGCAAATTTATGTTTGCGTGAGAGGCATACGCCGGGTGGCCTTTGCCGAGAGCAACTCTCGGCAGAGCCTTTATCGAGTGTTCCTGGCACTCGGCATATGTGACGATTCCAGTAGTGTCTGGTACTGCACTTGTGCATTGTTGTGGATTTTTGGGATGAGAACATTGTACATCCCTAAGGAATAAACGTGTGGGGAACAAAAAAATCTGAGTAGAACTAGTTAGGGCACACTGACTATCTCTCTTAGAACAAACCATGCGAACTGCAGCTTCAGAGCTGAAAAAATGCGTAGTTTGTGTTGTTGAGGTAGCATTCGGGAATGAAAGAACAACACAGTAATAGAGAAATTTACTAAGAAGAAAATGGAGAAAAGAGCTTTGAACATGACTAAATAAAGCACATAATACTTAACTGAAAGCAAAGAACTTCACATTCGCTACACAAAACCTAGTAATTTTCTAGACTGCTACAGCCACTAGAAGCAACACGGTTGTCACCATACTTGCTAGTGACATTGTAAAATTGTATCTCTGCATTTCCAGCATTTATCGGTTCATGGTAGGATTCGACGGGATAGACACTCATTGGAAGAAGACATGCACGGAGAATGTCGCGTCGCTTCACTTCTCCCCTCTCCATCGCTCATGTTGACAAGCTTACTCATGAGCATGTGTCGCGGACTGCCAAAAATAAAAGAGGAAAGGCAAACGTAGATGAATAAAAAGGTCGCATACTAAGAGTAAAATCATAATAAAAGAGAGAAACTGAAAAATGGTAACTGAATAGGAAAATCACAATGAAGAAAGAAAATGAAGACTAAAGTAAGACTGAAAAATTGACTATTGACTCAAAAATCCATTGTTCCCCTGTCCTAGAGGAGCAAACATCCACTGCACATAATCGATAATGAACCCACAGAAAAATGGGCCGAAGCACCATCAATACCAACCCAAAAAGAATATGCTGCCATAGCCCTCGATCTGAATAATGTTGAACTATTACTCATATCCATCACTGATCGAAATCTCGAAAGTTGCTGCATGTAAAACACCAAAGAAAACCATATTCTAGACACATGAAAAGTTTGACTGTATTACTGAAAACTAGACACGCAGCAAAAAACTACCACGGATAAAACTGAAGAAAACATCAGCTTTCTTGTTCCTATAAAAAAATCTGGACCTTCTATCAACATACTACTAAGAGACACTACTAGGAAAAGGCATGCTAGTGGCGCACCAGTTTTGCCTTCTAATGGCGCATGGCTGGTGCGCCACTGGCATCACGCCATTAGAATTTCTTTCTAATGGCGCACCACATGTGCGCCATTAGAATCTGGTATTCTAATGGCGCACCTGGCAGTGCGCCATTAGTAGTGCTCACAGTGCGCCACTATTATCTGCTATACTTACAGCGCAGCACATTGTAGTGCGCCATTAGTAACAACTTTTTTAATTCTTTTCTTCTTAATCTCATGTCACTATTTCACATATGAGATATTCAACACATATATATATACAACAAGCATCCATATAGCAATCATATCCAACACACAAGTTTCATCATATATACATACGTACATAGCCAACACATAGTTCCGTCGTTACAAAAGTTTCACATTGTTCATCCAACACCGTACGTTATCCATCAATTCACAAAAGTTTCACATTCATACAAAGTAAAAACACAAATGGAAAAGAAGCACCCCATCCACGCAAGCTTCCGTCAATTAAATCAAATCTACAAAATGATAAACAAGAAGTTAGAAGAAGAAAAAGAAGAAGACTAGAAGAATACTAGAAGAGGAAGAACACTAGAAGAAGAATAAGAAGAGTTTTGGAAAAGAAGAAGATTAAGAAAAAGACTATAAGCTTATTATGTAAACTTGATCATTTTGTGCTAACATAAGTTATTTTGGAGCTAACCTATAGGAAACTAAGCATATAAGGTCTAAGTTAGTATATTAGAGCCAACTTAGGTAAAATGAAGCTAACCTATGTCATTTTGGAAAAGAAGAAGATTAAGAAAAAGACTATAAGCTTATTATGTAAACTTGATCATTTTGTGCTAACATAAGTTATTTTGGAGCTAACCTATAGGAAACTAAGCATATAAGCTCTAAGTTAGTATATTAGAGCCAACTTAGGTAAAATGAAGCTAACCTATAGGAAACTAAGCATATTAGAGATAACATAGGTAACTAAGTATATATATATCATTTTGGATAGCTAACCTATAGGAGATCTGACATACCTGACAAAGTAGGCAGTTCTTCTCCTTCTTCTCCTTCATCTCTCGATCGCCTAGGCGGCGAGGCGGTGGAGGCAGTGGAGGTAGTGGGATGTAGTCTTCTACCACAATTGGCGTGGTCATGTTGCCCAGCTGTGGGATCGCCAGCGCCACCACCGGTGCGTGGTCATTGTCAGGCACCACCACCATCGCGAGGCCACCTTAAGGCACGACCATCGCTAGGTCATCCTCAGCCACCTCCATCTTTTGCCCATGGTCAGCCACCACCATCTCTTGCCCTTGGTCAGCCACCACCAGCGCTAGGTCATCCTCAGCCTGATGCCCATCGTCATGATGTAGCTCCTCATCCTCACTCTGCTCCTCTTCTCCCGCACTCCAGTCCGGATCATCCTTCTTGTTGTCTATCTTTGGTGCAGAATCGCTGCTTCTTTGTCGCTACTGACCAGAATCATTGTTGCTTCGCTAAAGCCATAGTCATTGCTGCTTTGGCTGTAGCTTGATGTCGCTGCTGCTGCTCCTACCGTGCAAAATGCAACAATGACCGTTAACAATCGATGTGAGACAAAGCCAAATGTAGAGGAATAAGAAGAGGCGAACGCATCGCATCATCATCGGCGCAGATCGCATGCGACACATAGTCTTGTTGTACACCTTCACGATGAGCATGTTGGCGTCGTCGTCGTGTACTCGAAGACAAGGAAGTACCCCAGCTGCAGGTCGTGAGGCACGGTAGAAGTTCTCCCACCCACGAGACAAGTACATGTGGCCCTTCTTGATCGCCAATCGCACATCCCATCGCTGCGAAACCCGCTGCGGCTGTCGCAGCTTCACATTATTGGCGGATCTTCACCCATCAGCATGTTCATAAACCTGTCAGGCAGCCTCTGCAGTTTGGGAAAATCTTAACTGAATATTTAGACAAAAAAAAAGAAGGAAAAGATTCTATTGAGACAGTTATGAACCAGATTGGCCCGTTCCGCCATACATAAGTACCCCCTTTTCGGCTGAGTAGGATTCGACAATTGCTGAGTAGGATTCGACAATGGGTCTGAGTCAGTGATTAGTGATGTAGCAAACAACAGATATCATAATGAGATGGGTGAAGGGGAGATCTCTCTCGTTTTATATACCAGCGTCATGGATCCAACTGAAGCCTCAAGTATGATAGTGAAGAACTCGAATCATCCAACTCGCATGATGTGTCGCAGATCGGCGGTGGCTGCTTCCGCCATCTCGATAAGCAGCGAAGAGACCAATTAGTACCCTTACAACAGATCATAAAACATGCATTAGTCGTAAGTACCCCATATGTCCTATTTTTAGCAAAGTCATGCTAAAATTCACGGAAAATTTCAGCATGACCTTTGCTGAAAATATGACATATGGAGTGCCTGAATTTGCGGAACGGAAGTTAATCGACATTCCGCAAACTCAAGAACCTCTCGGGTACCTGCAAGTTCATCACGATACAATGGTCGGAGACAAAACCCAACAAACTAGCAAGTCTTTCTCAATGTGATCACAAGTAATTCAGAGGCATCACAATAAAGCAACACCCTGCACTAGCCTAAAAACAAGTGAAGTTTCACCCATATAAGAACAACTTTATAAAATCAAAGAAGTTGCTAAATTTTTTGTATCCTTCATACACACTGGAGTACAATGCTTTATAATGTTCCATCATCATTACAGAAATCCAAGACCATGTGTTCCATCATCATCATCATTACAGAAATCCAAGAAACATCATGCTTTTTAACAGTTTTCAGTTTGGACAGAATACTGAAAACTACAGTTTGGACAGAATTCCTAACACTTTGGTCTTCTAGTTACAAAACAAAACTGACATAATTCTAGATGCCATAACTGAATTTTTTGACAGTAGCTCCTAACAGTAGCTCCTAACTGAATTTTCTGCTTAAAGGGAAGGCTGACTTAAGTGGCAAGATGATACAATTTGCGTAACATAACAATATATGCATCTTAATATAACACCATCTCCTAACAGAAATAGTATCCCAGGTTTCCATCTTAATACCACAAAGAATTACATAAAAAAATCCAGGATCATTTTTTCTAGAGAAAAGCATCATTATAAGGGGAGTTTCTTACTCTACCAGATCTACTAGGGGGCAAAGTAGAACTGATATTCTTTTGCTGACTTCTAGTACAAGGTATAGAAGAGGAGGTAAATACAGTAGACATGTAATTGCAGTGTATTAACAGTATAATTTCAATAGATTTATAGTGCAAATTAATAGTAGAATTACAACCACAGTGTGAGCCAGAACCATACTCAAAATGTAGTAGAAGATACCTTCTGTCCAGCTGTCAATCTAAAGGGCTGCAACTTGGGCTTTGAAATGAAGATAAGTGGCCAGTTAACACACTGTCAAAAAATTCAGTTAACACACTGCCAAAAAATTCAGTTAACACACTGTCCAAAAAATTCAGTGAATGGATGGCAATACATCATACACTCACATTGCTACATTATTCATCAACTTGTATCATTAAGAAATACTACTCCAGTATAGTTTTGGTGTAAGTAGGTTTTGCCTCACTGTTGTATTCTTCTTTTTGTTAGCTATCTCAAAAAATTGGAATGAACCGTTAGCTATCTCAGAAGACAAAAACAAAAATTCAGTGTGTTAACCATATGGCCAAAATATTGTCCCTAGACATCTCCTGGTCCTACCCAAGATAAACCCTAGTTACAAAAATGCAGTGCGAAAATTCAGCAAGCAACATGCCTAAATCCAGTGCTTGTTTGGCTTTACTGAATTACCAACACAAGGCACACAACACATTTATATTTTTTCAGGTCACACAACACATGCCTGAGGAGGAAGATTGAATTTTCTACAGAAGCATCATCAGGTACACTTCAACAAATGGCAATATATTGAGTAATCCACTGCAGTTTGAGAGAGAGGAAGGAGGAAGGAGGAGAGAGAGAGGTACCTGGTCGCCGGAGGGGTCGGAGTCAGGGTCGGCGAAGGGGTCGGGGTCGGGGTCCGAGCTCGTCCGGGTCCTCGCTCACCGCGGTCGAAGGAGAGCAGGGGCCGGTGGCGGAGGATGGCAGGGCAGGCGGGTGGGCACCTCGGGGCCTTCGCCGTCTGCTGTAGGGGCGGAGGAGGCCCTCACTGCCGGTCGGAGGAGGAGAGAGGAGGAGGCGGCGGGCTCGGCCGATCCTGTTCGGGGCGCTTGAGGCGGCGGGGTGGACTCTGCGGGGTCGGGCGGCGTGGGCAGCGCAAGACCATAGCGGCGGCGGCGGCAGCGACGGCGCAGGCAGCGCGACGGACGGAGGGGCGGAGCAAGGAGCGGCGCGACGGTTGGGTCGAGTGGATCTGGCGAGGAGGAGGAGGCAACAGTGAGAGGGGAACAGTGAAGCGGGAGAGGATCTAATGGCGACGCAACCCTAGTGCGCCATAAGTACAACCACTCTAATGGCGCACCCGCCCGGTGCGCCATTAGAATTTACTAGCCCGATTGGTCGGGTTATATACCACATAACCCCCACTCCATCGTAACAAGCCCACTATAGCCCGTGGTCAAGACGCAAAGCACACACACGAGGAGGTCTGGGTTCGATTCCTGTGCTCCCCATTTTTGTATTTATGCATTTAAAATGATGTTTGATATTTATTTGTGTTTAAATATGTTCAAACTTGTTTAAATCATAATAGTAATATGTTTTATCAAAATAGAAATAATTTTTTAAAAATATCATCGAATTTGTTATTTGAAAATATTTATGAATATGAAAAATATCATCAAATTTATTATTTGAAAATATCATCAAATTTCTTATTTGGAAATATAATCAAATTTGTTTTTTTGCAATTTTAGTTGCATCCATTTGTGACGGTGGAGCGGGCCGGGAGGTGCGGGGAGAGGGTGCAGTGGTCGCCGACGGCGGTGGAGTGGGGGGAGTGCGGGCCGGGGTCGGTGGCAGTGGCCGGTGGAGCGAGGAGGTGCGGTGGGACGTCGGCGGTGGAGTGGGAAGGGTGCGGGGGTCGGCGGTGGAGCGGGGAGGTTGCGATGGGTAGAGCTAAGCGGGGAGGTCTTGGTCTGATCGAGATGGAGGGATCGAGATCGAGATGGGGGATCGAGATCGAGATGGAGGGGATCTGATGTCGCATTTTAAATATGTTCAAACTTGTGTTTAAATATGTTCAAACTTGTTTAAATCATAACAATAATATTTTTTATGCATTTTAAATGCTGTTTTTATATTTATTTGTGTTTATCAAACTTGTTTAAATTATAACAGTGTAATATTTTTATAAAAATAGTAAAAAAATAAAATATGTTCAAAATGTCTTGGTCTTGTGGGGGCAGGCGGGTGCTCGGCGGTGGAGCGGGAGGTTGCGATGGGTAGAGCTAGCGGGGAGGGTGGTGCGATCGAGATGGAGGATCGAGATCGAGATGGAGGGGATCGAGATCGAGATGGAGGGGATCGAGATCGAGATGGAGGGATCTGATAATGGCGCACATCCCGGCGGTGCGCCATTAGAAGTTATATATAGTAATGGCGCATTGGTTGACTCATGCGCCATTAGTATGTATGGGAAAATGGAAAAAAAAGAATTCATACTAATGGCGCACTGTCATCCGCGTGCGCCATTAGTGTCTTCCACTCTAATGGCGTATGAGGAACAGTGCGCCATTAGTATATAGTAGTGGCGCACTGCATCCACGGTGCGCCATTAGAATCAATCCTATCTATAGCCCTTTTCCTAGTAGTGAGAACGTCAGAAATTTACCAAAAACACCCTGTAGGTAAGCAAGCAGGAATCTGGTCAGTAGAGCAAACATCAGCAGGCATATGCACCAATGATGTTCCCCATTAAGCAGTGATCTAACCATGCACACAATAAAAGTTGAGAACTCGGGGCTTCGGTTATAGCAGGATTTAACCAAAGCATAGAAGCACCTTTGATGTTGGTCGTTCTTGAATCTCCAACTAATTGATATTCAGAATCCAATCACATGATGAGGATAAACACGAGCAACATCATAATTGTAATCACACAGGAAACTACACGAACAGACAAAGATTTCTCCTCAATCCAAAGACCAGTTTCCTAATTGCAGCAATTCACAAGCACCCGAGATCTGACAGCAACCCTAATTCAACAATTAAGGATAGTGACCATGAATGAGTAGCAGGAGAGAACTACAGAAAACTCAAACACACATGAAAATACAAATGACTGAGACTGATCTGAACACACAAAATGACAGATGATTGATCTGACAATAGATTACAAGAAGGATTGTTGATAATTATGATTGCTACAATAATGATGCAAAGAAGCTACTTCTTTTGGTATTTTCTGGATGCTTAAAATTTACCAAAAAGAAATGATGCATTAGACATTAGCTAGGAAAAAACTGTAACTTAAGAAGACACAAATGCTAGAGTATGTGACACTAATTTCATTTGCATCCATTACAGTTTCTGAAAGTCTACACCCAAGAGGCCAAGAGCACATGACAATATATTTTGGCAAAAATCCGATAATGATCTATAAACCCACAATATCAGAAGCCATCATGTACTAAACGACCTAATGCTTGAGCTAAACTTCAAAAAAGACATACAAAAAGGTCATTGTCCTACAAGAGCCATACAAGTTGATAACCGATGAACAGATCAAATGCTTTAAGAAGAAGGAAACTGAATGAATACTGACTATCTCTCAGTGTTGGGTGAAGAAAAAAGAAGAATGATGTTGAGATAATAATCAATAAAATCAAACAAGGCTGAAATAAAAATCTACTAAATAGCCATTTCATTCATAAAGAAAGCTATTGAGAAACTGTAAATAAACAAAGAATGGTACAAGCTTATAAACCGAGGACAAACAACCAGTGACTAGACTTACGACATGTGAAAAGCTAATGAGAATAGCTTAATCTACTATCTAATACCCCTATAAAAGCACGAGAGGGTGGAGAACCAATTCATCTCATCCACCAATCAAAATATCTAATGGTCCATGACCCCTTTATGTTTAACGCTAGGAAGCCAGCTTTCATTCCTACTTTTGATGAAAGAATGGTCAGTTGCTGCCGACAAGTCGACTAAACTTGGTTTTCACAACTGTCACCCAAGAACACATCTCCCTCTGGATAAAGCCAACATGTCTTCCGGCTGAGACACGAATCCTAGCCTATCTGAGTCGCAGAATGAAGGGCTCTTCAGAAGGCGCCACCCAACAGAGTGGAAGACCAGGTATCTTCGTAGTTCGCTCTGGAATGATTGCTTGCAGGATTTCATAAGCCACCAGTGTTTAACACTAGCAAGCAATCCATCCCTCCATGTCAATTCCTCCGCGTTCATAACCCGTTCACAACCATCAAGTTTACGATATAGACAGCACATCCCATGTTCATATATTCTCCTTTTCCTGTGCTTGTTTTGGCACTACTCATGACCCTCTTCATGTACCTTATAGCTCCATCATTTGGTGAGGCATTATGAATTTTTATTGAGAACACCTTATCTATGTTCTAGTCAACCAAACAATTCTAAATTAGCTTGGGAATCCCCCTTAAGACCCCTCAATAAGAAAAACCCAACAATCCACATATTTAGCTTCAAGACAGTGTCAATAAAATGAGTTGTCCCACACATATAACTCTATTGTTGGGAAATGTCCATGTGTCAGTAGTTAAACAAACTCTTTCATGAGATTATCACGCTTTGTTTGGATGTCTCCTTCGGAGGGCTTCGTATTGAATTGGTCTGAACTCTAATTCAATGAGGAAACTAAAATGGCATGAATACAAATTCACATGTTTGGTTGTTCACTTGATAGGCCATTGAAATGCCACTGAGGTTTCAATATGAAACCCTGTTTGCATGACAAACTTTGATATTGCATAGGTACATTACCATGAAGATTATATCTTGTTCTACATGACTCAAAATATGAACTCTGCTCACATGTGACTATAAATGAATGAATATATAGCAGTAAAATAATAAATATTCTAGAAATGCATCACAAAAAGACAAATGGTCACACAACAACAATATTCTCTTACCATGACATAACATAAATTTTAAACAATGACAAACAACACATACACTCAAATATGGTCTCTCATATGACATAAATCATAAGATTCAAATAGAGAGGTCCAAATTCTTAACATAAATAGTACAATTAAATATGGTCTCTTACATGACATAAATCACAACGATTCAAATAGATAGGTCCAAATGCTTAATGTAAATAGTACAATCAAATATGGTCTCTTACATGGCATAAATCACAACGATTTAAATAGATAGGTTCGAATGCTTAACGTAAACAGTAGGTAGCACTTGTTCATAGATAATTCCAAACAGAACAAGACATAAAAGAGCACACACATATCAGCAGAGCACCAACCTTCTAAGGCAACATTAGCACCCATGTCTTCCTCATAGTGATGGGCAGCTCCATTAGAGCTTGAAACAGGCGATCATTGAGTACCAATTTGGCATAACATCGCAACATGTCTTGCTCAGCTAAATCAGGTATCAACTTAAGTGCATCAAGTATTTCAGCTGGAGTGGTAACCTTTGGTTGTGGAATGGGCTCACTTGTATTGAAAGCATCAACTAAATCCTTCTTCCTATCTCCAAGCATGCAAAGAATAGCATCACCTATTCGTTGCCGCTTTGGCGCAAATTCTTGAGAGACTTCAATCGGTTCTGCTAATGGCACTGCAGCAATCTTAGCACTTGTCTTGGCACCATCACTATTAGCAATGGACTCCCAGTTCTTGACTACTTTGGTTTTGTAAGATTTTATCTCCTTGCATCCCTTGTTAGTCTACACAATAAACACAAACAAATCGTAAAGTTACCGACTTTGTAAAAATCCTTCTTTTATTTTCTTTATTTACTTACTTAACCAAATCTAATTGATCCAACATGGGTCTGTACAATGAAATTATCTAGTTGCAAGGATGGCAATGAGCCATCACATACACAAATGAATAGCAAAACAATGGGATTTCGGCCATATACCTTTAAACGGGTTGCAGATCGACGGACAATTGGCAAATCTGCACAAAACACAGACAAAGAAATTAGCTAACAATGTAAAATAGAGGGGAGTTATTGTTAAGAAGGGGGTGGGGTGGGGAGATGAGATGGGCTATGTCCATGGTGGAGAAACAATGGCTAGAGAAGGGAAGCTTTAGCCCACGGGCATGGTGGAGAAGGAGGTGGTGGATGGGATAGATTCGACTAGTGATATAGGGGGCAGGGATGAAACACATGGGGCGGGGAGCAGCGGACGGGGTGGTGGTCGCCGTCATGCTTTCTCTCATCCACCTGCCGGCCGCTGGGGATGGGGATGGAGACCGGTCTCCACTTTTGCCGCCTCCGAAGATGGATACGGGGAGCATGGTGGAGCGATGGGAGCGCGGGTATGCAGGAGGGGGCAGAGCAACTAGGACTGGGGATCGGGAGCCGAGGGAGACTGGGAGTGAAGAGACCTACACCGCCGTTGAGGGCAGTGGTTAGTAAACGCCACCCACATCATGGGAGGCGGCGGTGGCTTGGAATTGGCCTTTTGTTTCCAGAAATACCAATTGGTTGTAGTATAACCAAACATCTGTATTGAGGTTTGCTGATTAGTGATTACCATATCCGTTTACAATTCTTCAATAGAGACATCCAAACGCACTGTCAAATAATTTCCTTAGGTTATATTTCTCCTATAGTAATTGAGGACACAATCTCTTAGGTTTTTTAGCACAGCTGCATGTAGTGGATGGGATCGTAGAAAAGTGATGGCGACAATACATGATTGACTTCAACGAGCTTCGAGGTGAAAGGTCTGACCGAGTTGGTTATACTTGGAACTGGTGATGTTTTTGCATTGTTACCTTGTTGAAGGCATTGCTCGGAAATGCTTGAACTGGTTCTTCACAATGAAAACCTAGACTCTGACCAATGTCGGTTGGATCCAGTGACGGCGGCGCTTGAGCATCGCTCCCTTCTTGAAGGCGTTACTGTTGAATAACCTCGTTGTCCTTGCGGTGTCATGAGATGTTGGTGTGAGTATGGTCATAGTTGTAGTTTGTCGACCGTGGATTTGATCTCTTTGGGTTTTTTTTCCTCGCCCAGGCATAGCTTTGGTCTTATATGACTTTGCTATTTGCCAGCGTGTGTTTTTGTGTGTGTGCATTGGTGTTGGTTGTGTGCATCCTAACTATGCTGAGGCCGAGTTTGTGCTCAGTATGTTTGTATCTGCTTGATGCTTCATTTTGAGATAATAAAATCCAACCTTTGTTGAAAAAAAGACCGGATATTAAAACAAGGATAAGCCTGAACTTTCTAAATCCTAGTTTCTCAACAACGAGAAGATGCCACAGCACCCGGGTGTCCCGGCACCCTCTAATCTGGCCCGTATAGCCATAATAAGATTCGTGCTGTTCCCTGCCCAGCTGCAGGGCTTTTGCAGTCTCGTTTAATTAAGCAACGTTTTTAAGCAACAAACAACGTCGCCCGCAGGATGTAGTATGCAGAGCTAGGACGTACTGGCATGCAGAGCTAGTTTACAGCTAGGACGGGTAGGAGGTCACGCTGGTCCTGTTTGATGTGACAACACATCGCTTGGTCAGCCAACACGGGTCCATACCGGTTTCACATCAGCGTCAGAGTCGGCCCCACATGCACACCGTCTATTACAGTACAACTTTGGACACGCAGAGTCGGTCTCACATGTCATTCAAAATGTAGATGTGGTTGGGGTCCGCGTGGCTCAGGAACCCACCGTCCTAGCTAGCCAATGTTGAGTAAATAAAGTCATGTAAGGAGGCGATCCTGGCGTCACATATGCACATTAGTTTTTCCATTTCAGTTGGGGTCCACAGTGTCAATGACCCATTCAACCCTGGTAATTAAATAAATGAGTGTACGTGCTGAGATTAGAAATAACCCCAAACGGTTGGGGTCCACAATGTCAACTCCGACGTCCCTCCCTTTTCTTTAGGTGGAATCAGCCTATGACACACAGTGCAATGCTAGGCCCAGTTTTATTTCAAATTTGTCGATCCTCGACCTGCTAAATCACATGGGTGCTACAGGACACGGTACGGATAGCTAGGAGCTGAATTCTAGACGGGCGGTGGAGATAATAGGGTGCCTAGACAGCCAGGTTCTAAAAAACCACTCTCCATCTCTAAGCTTTTTAGGATCATATCACCAAGCAATGAGTGAACACTTACTATTCCCGCCATGATTCGGTGTAGATTGTAGAGTTGGCTGCTTGTCATCATAGACCCTGCTGGGATTACCCTTGCAGGTAGCCAAGTGCTTCAGCAAGGATGATGTACCATTCTTTTTAGGTTCACATGCAAGGTCGCGTTTGCAACAGTTGCATGTTGCCCTCCTCAAAACATCGCCATCCATGATCTTGGTAAAAGAATTCCATACATCTGATCGTGGCGCCATGTCCTTCCTTCTCCGGGCATTTCCTTTCCCCTTCTCTGCCTCAGACATCATCGTTATCTGCCCATCTTGACCATTTTTGTCCTTCTCCGTGTTCACAGAGTTGTAATGAGAGGTGCCTATCGATGGCATTTGAGAACTTTGATTGCCGTTGACTATATTCTCTAGTTGATCTACCATCTACGAACAACAAATGACACAACTAATTAGATTAACAGAGGGTGGCATTATGGCTAAGAAAAATAGTTGTGCAGCATACATTTTGGAGGGCGAGGGCGTCGGCCTCGCGGCCCTTGAAGTGGGTAATGACCTCACAGACCGCCTTGCCGGTGGCGCGCGCCACCATGTCCCAGTCCGGGGATCGCAGGTCGAGCCGGGAGAGCGCCCGCTCAAATTGCTTGTTCTCGTCCATAGTCCAGGCGCGCGGCACCATGAACCAGCTGCCCGTGCCCCTAGGCCATGACTCCCATGTCATCATCTGCGGCGACGGCGGTAGCACCTCTATCCACGACTCCGCCATCATGTTCGCTCAGCTCAGCTGCAAAAGAAAATCACACAGCTTCTGATTCAAGGTCAGGTTATCACTAGGCATCTTACAAAAAGTTTGGATTCAGATAACAGAATAATACTAGGCCCTTGGTGTGAATCAGAGGGGCAGACATGGAATTGGCGAGATTTGGAGGAAAAAGCCAGAGGAATGTTTCTGACTCTGTGATGAATTGATGATTGACGAGCAAGCAGGGCCGGATTCAAGGACGGTACCACTCCTCAAACACCAACCAGAATCCCGAATTTCTCGAACCATATGACGCGCGCCGCCTACCTCGAGGCGGAGTTTCTTGCCCTCACTCAAGGAGATCTCACCATCACCTCAAGTTGCTACCCGACGCGCTCGTTTGTTAGTTAACTTGCATGCTCCACTCAGATCCATCCAGCCGGTGTTTTACCCTCTTTTCAAAAAAAAAACCCCATCTAGATCCACGACCAGATCGGAAGCCGGTGAAAACTATACTACGACTTAGCAAACTAGTCAGAATAAAAATATAAACATCGGGGCGAACAAATTCTAAAATTAGAAGTCGACTGGGCTGGACTGGAGGCAGGGAGAAAAACCTGAGAAGGTAGCTGCAGCAGTCAAGCAGCAGCAGTTTTTCAACGGAGAGATGGAAGAGCAGCAGCCTCTGGCCTCCTACGTAGGTGCAGCAGCAGCACGGGGGTGAGATGGTGGAGAAGCAGGGGATTCAGGGATGGATGGAGCCTCTGGTTGAGAAGGGGCGAGAAAAACCAATGCGGGGAAGGAAGAAGCGAGAGAGAGATACTACATAGATGCCAGGCTTCACTTCCTTATTTGGGATCGGATTCTCCATCTTGTTACGTTTTCTTTGTTGTGTTTAGCTCCTCCCATTCTCTCGTATTTCCGACCTGGAGAGATTTTGTTTTGCTTTTGCTTGTTCAGGTCCTACCCACGTTGTCGGCAGAGTCAAATTGGACGAATAATGAACTCGCTTGTGCAAGTGATCGTGTAAATAGAATATTTCCAAATGATTATTTAGTGACACAAAGCTCGGAAAAAGGCAGGGTTGATAGAAAAATATGTGCAGAAAGCAACTCAATCATGCATTCCATGTCCACTCTGCATAGCAAAGCAAAGCATCTCAATCATTCCACGCAAAAAAAGGCCCTATGCTAGTTTCTTAAATTCTGGCTCGTCAACGGGCATCATCTTCGATGCCTCTTTTTTTTGGGGTGGGGGGGTCCTAGACAACAAAACATCGTGCGTTTGTTTGATGATACTTCCTTCGTCCCAAAAGAAGTATCGTGGCTTTAGTACAAATTTATTCATTTTAGGACATAGGGAGTAGTTGTGACCATCTTAAAATTCCTCAATGTTGAAGCCTGCAAAACGTGTATGTAGATTAGACTCTATAAAAATTTTGGAGGCTATCGAGGCGACACGAAAACTCAGAGCTGCAATAACAGAGCCTGCAAAATTTTCTTGCGGTTCAGACCCATTTGTCATTGGGAGATGTCTGTTTTGCCCATCTCATTAACCAATGATTTCAACAACTACAACGATTCAACTACGACTGCAACAATTATTTCAGTGGGAAATGTCTAACAGCTCCCGGGTGCCCCTACACCCCCATGAACAGTAAATTCATAATTTTAAAAAAAATTCAAACAAATCTGAAACTTTCAGGGATCAAAGATTATCAAAGGTTTGATGTTCCTGCAAAGTTTCAACAACAAATAACCTTCGTGGAGCCCTCACCAAAAAACACAAAATCACTGCTAAAAAATGTACATAAACTCTGAGCAATGATTTTGTTTTTATTTTTGAGTTCTCTTCGAATGTTATTTTTAGCTAAATCTTTGCAAGATCATCAAAAGTTTCATCATGTTCGATGTCCCAAAGTTTCATTTTTTTTTTGAATTTATTGTTCATAGAGGGTGTAGGGGCACCCGGGTGCTAAAAATCCTATCTCTCTTCTTCTTCCTCCGTTTGGAAGTGACCGCGCAGGCGGGAATGCTTCGACTCCTGCCTCTTCCGCAGTCATGCACTCTATGAGCGCTTCGGGAGAAAGCCACATCTTTGTAGCCCTCCGTGAGGTGAGCGCGGCTTCCCTTTCTGCCAAGGCGGTTGTTGACACGCGGGCCAGGTAGTTGTGAGCGGCAGGGATGCACCCCGTCGCGGCGGCTCATTCAGCCTGAAGGACCGTCTCACCCAGGACTCACTCGGATCAAAGCTAGACCCTCTCCTAGAACATCTTTTCAATACGGTCCTCTTCGGTCTCGACGGGGAAGGGTCCAGGAGGAGGGCTCAACCATCGTGACATGGCAGATGGGGGATGAGTGTGACATCAATGGGGAAGATGGGTGCTCAGTGAGGCCGGCAAATGGGGAAGATTGGTGATGAGTGTCGCCGGTGAGCAAGGGTGAGCCAGATTATACCAGCGATAGGGTGTCCTCCGGCCTGGAAATGGGGCCATTAATGAAGGTCTTCTCTATAGAAACGTGGCTGCACCGTTGGCAGGAGTGGAAGCGATGGGCGTACGAATGATTGCACCGTTGGCAGGATTAGAAGCGGGAAGAAGTAAACGGGCTGAATCTTCCCTCGCGTGCGCGGGCGGTTGTGGTTGGAGATCACTTTATATCAATGCCCCCAGCCTCCAAATTTAGAGGCTTGCGGTATCGATTTGGAGCAGCCTCTAAAAACTATGGAGGCCGAGGCTGATATGGCCACTCAGTGGCGGAGCCAGGAAAATTAGATTGAGGGGGCCAAGTGCTGTTAAAACATAATTGGGGAGGGCCAAAGCATATAATAGTAGACTTTCAGCAGGAAAAAATTCCTAATGATGCACTGTTCATCAGTAAATTAGCTGCAAATTGCTAATGTTAGGGGGGGCCAGGGCCCCTGCTGGTCCCCCCTGTCTCCGCCACTGTGGCCACTCTGCCATACATGTTTTTCTGGTCTAAAACGACAATCAGGCACATATGGCAACTCAGTGCTGGACTCAAGAAGTCGGCAAACAGAATTAATGGGGTATGCTTCATTCGGCTACTCGTCAGCTCAGCTCACATATCCTGGCACTTGAACGACCCTCTTGCTGTTGGCTTTTGATCCCTAGATCAAATCACCCAGGATCTACTAAACACGTACGTACAAAGCTAAGCCTCAAACAAGCAGCCTAGCAGCTTGATGGATTCTTCGGCTAGTTAGCAGTACGTGCACGTCTTGCACGTTGCCGTAGACGTATGTACGGACGTGAACTCTGGGCTTGCGTCGGGTCAGAGCGGCTCGTAACTTGCGAACAGAAAACGATGGATAGCTACAGGCTCGTCTCGAGCCTGGTAGTTCTTTTTCTTACTTCTGATCGGTGATCTAGCTTTATGAATCCAACTTTGGTATCTAGAGCCTCAACGATCTACGATCTACGATGACGGACAGCGACGCTGAGTCGGTCAAGTCCGGCAATGACGGTTCCAAGGCGAACAAGAAAGGCGACAATGTGAAGAAGGGCGGCAAGTCAGCAACAAGTGGTGGCGGAATGGGCGGCGCCAACGTACAAGCGCATCGCAACATCCCCATCCAGTACCCGATGCTCACCGACGCCAACTACGGCGTGTGGGCGGTGAAGATGAAGATCATTCTCCGAACCCTTCGAGTGTGGGAGGCCATCACGGACGACGACATCGACAAGGAGTGCGACGAAGGTGCCATGGCCGCCATAGCCCAGTCTGTGCCAGATTCCGTGCTGATGACATTGGCGGAGTTCGAGACAGCAAGAGAGGCGTGGAACGCACTCAAAGAGATGAGGATCGGAGAAGATCGCGTCACCAAGGCTCGGGCACAAGTGCTGAAGCGCCAATTTCACAAGTTGCGATGGAGGAAACTGAATCGGTGAACGACTATACCATGCGTCGACTACATTGGTGGGAGAGATCCGCGCGCTTGGTGCAAAGCTCGAGGAGACCGAGATTGTGGAGAAGTTTTTCAGTTCGGTGACTGATAAATTCACTTACATCATTGGCACGCTCGAGCAGCTTTACGACATCGACGACATGACCATAACGGAGGCGATCGGACGCTTGCGGACATGGGAAGAGAATGCTCGTGGTTGTCGGAAAGGGAAAGGAGGAGGTGGTGACCAACTCATGTACTCTCGCGCAGATTGGGAGTCCCCAAGTAGCAAAGGAAGGCGCAACATTGGCGAAGGCTCAAGCAACACGAAGCGCGGCGGACAAACCAAAGAAGGCAAAGGAAAAGGCAAGCCACAAGGTCGTGGTAAGGCGGACCGATCTAAAAAGCGGAAGCCACGGAACTTGGATATGTCCGAGGTCAAGTGCTATAACTGCAACGGATGGGTCACTTTGCAAAGGATTGTCCGGAGCCTAACAAGCGGGAGATTAAGTCAAATTTGGCGAAGCAGGAAGATGAACGTCCAGGTCTTCTGATGGCCGAAGTTTGTGATCTCGTCCAAACAGCGGTTGTGAAACCAAACCGGAAGGTGCTACTTCATGAGAAAAAGGTAACACCAAAGTTATCTGGGAGCCAGAATGTGTCGTGGTATCTCGACACAGGTGCCAGTAACCATATGACGGGGTGCAAGGAGAAGTTCCTCGAGCTGGAATATGATGTTCAAGGCTCGGTCAAGTTCGGTGATGGTTCAAATGTGGAGATTTGCGGGCAAGGCTCTGTCCTCTTCGAGGGTCTCACAGGAGAACATCGCATACTCACCGGACTGTACTACATCCCAAGGCTTCGCAACAACATCATCTCTGTCGGGAAACTTGACGAGAATGGATGCAAGGTGAATATCGAGAACGGAGTGATGACGATCTTCGACAACCTCCGAAATGTGTTAGCGCGTGTGAATCGCACGCGGAACAGGCTCTATATTCTCAACCTTGATCAATCTCAACCGGAGTGTTGGCTCGCCAAGAGTGATGATGATTCGTGGTTATGGCATGCTAGATTTGGACATGTTAACTTCTACGCTTTGAAGAAGATGTCGAAGATGGAGATGGTATCTGGGATGCCGTTTATTGACCATGTTGATCGAGTATGTGACGGGTGCTTGGTTGGAAAACAGCACCGCAGGCCGTTCCCTGCTCAGTCTACCTATCGTGCAAGTGATGCACTCGAGCTGCTCCATGGTGATCTATGTGGCCCTATCACCCCAGCAACTCACGGAGGAAAGAAGTACTTATTTCTTGTGGTAGATGACTACTCGAGATACATGTGGGTCGTTCTCCTACGATCTAAAGATGAGGCATTTGAAGCGTTCAAGAAGCTGAAAGCTGCAACGGAGATGGAACACAAGTTGAAGGTTCGCGCTCTACGGACAGATCGCGGCGGAGAGTTTACGTCAAACGAGTTCAACGACTATTGTGAGAAGATTGGCATGAAGAGGTTCCTGACGGCACCTTATACGCCACAGCAGAACGATGTTGTTGAAAGGCGCAATCGAACCGTCGTTGACATGGCGAGAAGTTTACTCAAGAGCAAGAACTTGCCGGGGACTTTTTTGGGGAGAAGCTGTCTCGACGGCGGTCTATCTTCTCAACCGGGCTCCAACGAAGGCGGTAATCGGCAAGACTCCGTATGAAGCAATTTACGGACATAAGCCGAATGTGTCTCATCTACGGACGTTCGGGTGCGTGGCGCATGTGAAGACGGCGGAGCCGCATCTCTCAAAGCTTGCCGATCGCAGCACCAAGATGGTGTTCATCGGATACGAGAGGAGTTCCGGCACCAAGGCATACCGCTTCTACGATCCACAAACCAAGCGTCTACGAATTTCACGCAATGTCGTGTTTGCAGAAAACCAAGCATGGATTTGGAGCACAGCAGCCAACGATGCTCCAAATGGTAACATATTCATAGTTGAATTTCCAACTGATGATGATGCAAGGGAAGACGTCCAGGTGGTTGGCAAGACACCCAACCAAGGTGACCGCAATGGCAGTGATCATCATGGTGCCGACACCGATGACGACGCGCATGGGTCGCAAGGTGATAGCGACAACGACGCGCACGACACGGGCAGAGATCTCGGCAACGACATCGACAATGAGGCGCATAGTGACGACGACAATCAAGATGATGGTCACGGTCACGACGACTACGCCAACGACGTGGATGTCAACGATGCGGATGCCAACGACCCGGCATCTACCACGCCCGAGACTCGGCCATCTTCCTCAAGTGCATCGACACCGACACAATTTGTGTCGCCCCCTTCGCAAGCCACGACGGATTCTTCGGGCCTCGTCGCTACAAGCCCCTCAAGAAAGTCTACAAGTACGCAAAGCCAGTTACACTCGAGTACTCCGATTTGTGTTTACTCGGAGTTGAGGAGCCAGCGAACTTTGTAGAGGCGAGCAAAAGTTCAAGTTGGATGCACGCCATGGATGAGGAGATGAAGGCGATCAAGAGCAATGGCACGTGGACTTTGGTAACCCAACCTCCGAACCAAAAGGCCATAGGTTTGAAGTGGTTTACAAGTTGAAGAAGGACACGAAGGGTGCCATTGTGAAGCACAAGGCAAGACTCGTCGCAAAGGGCTACGTACAACGTCAAGGAGTTGACTATGAGGAAGTGTTTGCACCGGTTGCTCGAATCGAGACGGTGAGAGTGCTCCTAGCTTTGGCAGCACAAGAGGATTGGAATGTTCATCATATGGATGTCAAATCCGCTTTCCTCAACGGCGACCTCAAAGAAGAAGTGTACGTGGAACTACCCCTCGGCTACGAGAAGAAAGGCGAAGAAGGGAAAGTTTACAAGCTCAATAAGGCACTTTACGGATTGAAGCAAGCGCCAAGAGCTTGGAACGCAAAGTTAGACCGAAGTTTGATCTCGCTCGGGTTCAAGAGATGTCCCCTCGAGCATGCGGTCTATACAAAGAACTCCAAAGGCTCAAACCTGCTAGTTGGAGTTTATGTCGACGATCTGATTATCACCGGAGACAGCGCACAAGAAATTGAACGTTTCAAGGCGCAAATGAAGAAAAAGTTTAGCATGAGCGATCTGGGATTACTCAGCTATTACTTGGGCATCGAAGTGAAGCAAAGCTCCGGAGAGATTTCCCTATGTCAATCGGCTTATGCGGTCAAGTTATTGGACAAGTGTGGCATGACAGATTGCTACGAGACACATGCTCCAATGGACCAACGACACAAGTTGAGCAAGCGTAGCTCAAATCCGCCGGTGGACACCACAATGTATCGAAGCGTTGTGGGCAGCCTAAGATATTTGGTGCATACCCGACCTGACTTGGCTTATTCAGTCGGGATCGTGAGTCGTTTCATGGAGAATCCGACAACCGAACACATGAGCGCGGTCAAGCAAATCTTGCGCTATGTGAAAGGCACTATTAATCTTGGCTGCACGTACGAAAGGGAAAGGAAGGATTGATCCTTCGTGGATACTCAGATAGCGACATGGCAGGTGATGTGGATGACCGGAAAAGCACAACGGGCATGATATTCTATCTTGGCCCAAATCCTATCAGCTGGAATTCTCAGAAGCAAAAGGTGGTTGCACTGTCTTCATGCGAGGCAGAATACATAGCGGCAAGCACGGCGGCTTGTCAAGCAGTGTGGCTGAGAAGACTCCTAGCTGATCTTGCAAAGAGGGAGGTGCAGAAGGTGTCATTGAAGATCGACAACCGAGCTGCAATCTCATTGTGCAAGAATCCGGTTCATCATGAGAGGAGCAAGCACATCGATACCCGGTTCCACCACATCCGGGAGTGCATTGAGGAAGGGATGATCGAAGTTCAGCACGTGAACACGAAGGAGCAGCTTGCCGACATTCTCACGAAGTCCCTCGGTCGACAAAAGTTCATCGAGATGAGGAAGAAAGTCGGAGTGCAAGCAATGGAGACAAAGCAACCAGATTAAGGAGGTGAATGTAAGAATTAATCTAGTTGTAGTATTAGGTATAGTCACGTATTAGTCTAGAGTCCTAGTACTAGTCAGTCTTGTTTTCACGTAGGTAAACCGGACTTGTGTACGAGTCGGGGTTGCGTCGTGTTGGCCGCCGGCCGAATCGGAGGCGTGTTGGACGTGGCTTATGTATCCTTTATATACTGAAGAAAATAAACGAAAAGGTGCAAGTTGTCCGCACCGCAAAATCAGTTTACAAGTTCGCTGGTTACGTCGAGAGACACTCCGTCAAAGTTCGTTTCGATCCGGAGCGGGCGAGCTAGCTTCTACCAGGACGTGTACGTACTGTTGCATGCAAAATCAATCAAGCAGCTTGCTTGCTAGCTTTGCTGCACGTACTGCTCCTGGTCGATTGATCTAGCTTTATAAATCCAACACTTGCTGCACCCTGATTTTGAACGCTTAACTTTTATGTGTTCACTTCGGAGTTCATAGTATGTTGTGCGTGAATCACAACTTGTGTCTGTTGAGTTCAGTGAAGTGTGCTCTGTTACTCGGTCCAAAACAACTGGTTCCAAGTCTAATAGTGGCTCCGTTATGCAGGGGGCTCCCAGAAAATACAGCATCATCAATCTTGCCAAACAAACAGCTTGGTCTCGTCTGACCTTTGAAGATGTGAAACTGAGGACAATGCACTTGGTGCATCCCTGATTTTAGGCGCTCAACCTTTATGTCCTTACTTGTTCATACTTGTGACTCCCTGATCGCCAGATAGTGGATCCCTCTCTCATAGCTTGCTAGGACCGAATTCTCATGATGTATTGAGGGTTCCCCGGGGAGCTTAACCAAAGCCCCACGCCAGTACTCAGATGACCACACCATTCCGTCAAAGTAATAAGGCTTGGCGGGGGTGAATACCAGGTCGTAGAGGTGCCCCGGGGCATAGCACCCAGGCATGAATTCCCGCTTCTCCCACCGATCCATGCGCGAGGAGTACACTGCCAAGGGCACCACCTTTTCCTTGGCCTCCTCGAGCCCCTCCTCTCGCGCCCGATGAGCCAGTGTTTCTAGCACATGCATCGTCATGAAGGAGGAACACGTCATATTCGAGCGACACGACCGGATCGAAGGCAATGGATATGACAGCAACGAGACCCTCCTCCTGCGGAGGGCTCGGCAGGCGAGCGTACAGTGCGGTCGCCGGATTGTACACGAGATACGAACCCCATGTCTGGACGAGGACAAGGCCGTTGCAGGAGTGGCGGATGTTGGCGTCGTCGAGATAGACAATGCGCGGGAATGCAGCATTCTGCGGGGTGAAGAAGGAACAATCAGAGTAGTAGCCGATCTTGTTGATGAAGAAGCCATGGAAGGCGCACCGGGGAAAGTGTGGCGGGTCGAGGAGCAGGACGCGATGGCACCTCGTGATTGTGCGTGGACAGAGGCGGCGGAGGATATCAAGGAGCACGTCATAGGGAAAGCAGAAGTTGTCGCCGACGACGGCGCCAGCGTCCATCGGGATGGTTTGAAGTGGAGCGTGGATTCATGGCACAATCTGCTACCTGTTTGATTGCTAGGGGCTCGGTTTTCTGCCTGCTCGATTTGGGGTCTCTTTTCCTTTTCACCTGGCCAACGTAGCCTCCACGGAACCCTTTTCATATATCATACTATTTGCACACAAATTGCTGAAGCTGCTAGTAATTACTCTCGTGCGCCTACAGAAGAACACACTCTCTTCCATCTATGTCTTTTTTTTAACACGGTATAAACGCAAGCCTCATATACACACGCATACACTCATCCCTATGAACACACACACACCCTACCCCTACGAGCACCTCCGAAGAATGGGCCAGCATATCATCTTGAAATTTACGAAGTCCCCGTAGGCACCTCATCGTCGACAGGAACGTCTCCTCCCACTGAATGCGCATCGTCGGAGATCCTGAAATAAATCCAGAAATAAATGCGAGCACCAGTACTTGAAACATGATGGGCTGGGGATACCACAGTCCCTCTACCCATCCAACCACAGGTTAGTTCGCTTCTTCTATCTGTATCTGATGTGTACCCTACTTGGCAAAGTCCAGAGAAAACATTTTTTTCTTCAACTGGATAGAAAAATATCAACATTGACCGGCACATTATTAAAACAATTGGGCTTGGCCCACTAGCTTATAATCTTAATAAATCTCAGAGGCTCTTGAATAATTGGTTCAGAGTGGAGGTGTAATCCTTAATCCTACCCGAGAAGTAGAGCTGGAGTTAAACAAACTTATACAGTGGAATCTTCCAACTTCACTAAGTGATCGGTGTGAATACTCTGCAGTGACAAGTAAGTTTCCATATTTGAAACCTAGTCGGTTTGAATCCTGATCACTACACGGAACCTCATGGGTTATCCCATATATATGACTTCCCGGCTACTCACTGCCAGACACAACAAAAACAAGACAGGTTTTTTTCCTCTTCTCGCAATCTGCGCCTCCATCCTGAACACCGATGAGCTAGAGAGATCTTCGGAACCTCTCGTCCTTGAATTAGGTTTTTGGAAAGGGCTACACTACACGTGACTGCTTACGTTCGTCATCACAGGTCGTCTTTCTTCCAAGTCAGGCGGCGTCACTCACAAACAGTTAGGACATTAAGCACAATGTCCCCATCTCCAATTTATGTTTATCTCAGATTTGTCAAAATTAGCACACAATTAGGATATAAAACTGGCCGGTGTTACCGGCACTACAACACGTACTATACTACGAGGCAATCTAAAATGCCTCTAAAGGCCATAGAAATGCCTTTACATGTTTTTTGTGGCGTTCCTCCAAAACGCTAGAAATGGCAGCAAAGGGAAAGGTTAACGAAGGCAATTTGCTGTGACGCCTCCAAAGATATGACAAGCCTCGGCGTTTTTAAAGTGCCTCGAAAGCTCCAACGTTTCGGCGGCATTTTCGGAAGACGCTGCTAATTAAGCAACCCAGCTAGTGAAGTTGGAAGCACCCTCTTAGCTAGTGAGGGTGCTTGGATACGTTTTAGTCCCATGACTAAAAGTAGTGAAACTAAAACTTGCTAGCCTCACCCATGCTTGGATACAAATACTAAATAGACTAAAATGAGTTAATGAGCATTTATTATCCTTCAAACCCTCCAATCCCGAACTCGCATGTGTTAAAGGAGAGGAGTTAAATGAGGAGAGAGAGGACTAATCCATATTTTAGTAGGGTTCCCATGACTAAAACTTTTTAGTCTCAAGACTAGTTCTAGCCTCTTTTTAGTCAGGGGTGATTTGAACTTTAGCCTCTAAAAGAGACTAGTTTTAGTCAGACTAAAAATAGTCCCATGGATCCAAGCATGGCCTAAAAGTATACGCCGGCTGTCTTGGAACGGGCCCACTAAGCTCTCCCCTCCCCTCCCAGCTCACTGCAAATATGCTGGACTGGCCCACATCTCTGCCCACTGCTAGCTATATATTATATTAACAGCTGGAACGCGCCTAGTGGGCCGAATACTAAAGTTAGCGCAAGGTCATTAGGCTGGTCATAGCGGGGAGTAACTTATACGAATGTCATGCATATGACACTAGGCTAAGTTATTACATTCATAGTGCAAAGTAACATAGTAGTAGCATACTCCCTCTGTTCTTTAAAGAGTGTACTTCCAACTTTGTTGGGAAGTCAAACTTTTTTATGTTTGACCGTATTTATACAATAATATATCAACATTTATGCCATCAAATTAATAGCATTAGTTTCATGATAAAATATATTTTCATCATATACTTATTTGGTTTCATAAATAATTATATATTTTTGCACAAACTTGGTCAAACTTTGAGATAGTTTGACTCTCTAACAAAGTCGGAAGTACACTCTTTAAAGGACGGAGGGAGTAGGTGGTTTCATTTAATAGCTTGTAGACTCATCTTGTCTTGGAAAGCACTATGTTATAGTAACATATTACGGTACCACCTCTCATTAACTACTTGCCACATAAGCAAAAATTTCTTGAAACACGATATGTTACCATCTTAAGTTATTTCCACTATGACTAGCCTTAGAAGCTGTCATCCTTGAAGGAGTGGAGACGTTTCCTCCTTTTAAGTACGTCTGATTCTTACTCGACAAGCAGTATGGGACTAAACAGATTGCAGCGTAAAGAAAAACTATACACTCGGCCATCAAAGAATTCCAACACAGCGTCCACCGGAGACATGCATCACCTACGCATCGACGGCGGCCCCAACACTGGGATTAAAACGACGCTGCCAGGAAGACACGCACGTTAGTGCCTTTCTCATCCATGGCTGCAGGAGCTCGACGGCCACCGGCTAACCTTGTCACTGCACCGGCCAGAGTACTGGCAGTTATGCAGCTGCTCGCCGGCGTCGCCTGAGCGTCCTGCAGCGCCGTCACAGTCCGCCGCCGTTGCAACTGTATTGCGTCAAATCCGCCGCACTGGCTGTCTGGCCCTCTACGCGCTGCCGCCGGCGCCACTGAGGCGATTCAGAAAATGCCTCGAAACCTCTATCAATTCTACGCTCATCACCTCCAATCCATGTCGAATTAGTGGCGATTTAAAAACTGCCTTCAAAGCTTCTCCAATCCGAGGCACTTTTCCAAGACGCCTTCGTATATGCGGGGATTGGAGGCGACCCCACAAAACGCCTTCTTCTGTACAGGGATTTGAGGCGAACTCAAAAAGTGCCTTCTTATATACAATTTGGAGGCATTCTTAATAATGCCCTTATTAAAACACCTCCGATTAGCAACCATGGTGTAGTGTGTGTTGAGTCCCATGGAGAATCACCTAAAAGCTTCTACTCGTGGTTTTTGCCAATCTTTCAATTTTGCTCTGTGCCAACCTGGCGCATCCAGCAGTGCATTCCCAATGATTTACTGGCGGTGTTTTAGGTTTCTTTGTTCAACTTTGTAAAAAGATTTCATTAACACCTTGTATCATTCAGCCATATGACTTTATTTATAAGGAAGGCGTGGACCAATGACGTTCAATGATACAACTGGATGAATATGATGTATACATATATCAGTGAGAAAACAAGCATCTCATCTGGTAATATAACAGCATATTGTTTCAATGATGACAAACCTGCATCATCTGTCGATCAAATGGCCTATTGTTGTGTATGGGTGTGACGCCAACTGAGCTGCTACGACAAAGAAAAGTTTGATTAATTTAGTGAGCTCCGATCAGGTGTGACATTGCCAACCAATTAAACCGCCGTCGAAAGTCAGTGGTATCTTCAAGCCTCAAGGCAAAAGTAATCTACGTACCACCAACAATTCCTTTGGATTGCTGCTACCGCATGACGATTTGCTATGTGCTGCTCCGCACATCTATACTTACATATGCAAAATTATATTGCCAAGATGAGCAACCAGATAAGAGAAGAAAAAGGATCATAATCTGACAAACAATAATAAAGATTACGTATACCTAAAAACATTCTTTTTCATAATACATTATGAGAGGAAATTCATGATGACATATTGTTTCCGACATCTAATCTTAGGTTCCAACTTTGTGTCATAACCTTTTTGCATATCAAAGTATCAACTCAGAAGGGAAGAGCCATGTTGTTCCAGGATACTCACAAAACTTTGACGGGTTAGAAGTACCGGACTTCATGTTGAACACATTGCCCGTGTCCATAAAATAAATTGCATCTTCCTCCACATCTCCACAAGGTGCTGGGACAGACTTAGAGAACTTCATGCTAAGGAAGAGTGCTCGACCACCACCTAGCCCTTCCGTCAGTGGCACCCAAGCGTGTGTGTTAAAGTCTGCTTCAAATACATCCACCTGGACAGTGACCCATGTAGGTCCTACATCGAGGTCTGGATGGCAGTACCGACGATGTCTTACCATGAGTAGCTTCCCACGTGACTCGATGAGGTGCCGGCTAATTATGGGGATATCATCAGGTTCACCATCTTGATCAAATTCAAGAGAGCAATTGATATGGGTCAACTCGTTGTCTTCTTCTTCATCATCATCCTCTGCATCGTTGTCGTCTTCTTCGTCTTCCTCATCTTGATTTTGGTCATCGTCATCATCATCGCCCTCCTTGTCAAAAGTGGTATCATCATAATCATGGCCGTGCGATTGCTTGATGACACGTGTTCCCATTGTAACCCTTGGCCTTCCGTCTCCGTCCAATGCGAGGTCAAGGGGGATGAGGTCCTCAGCCATGGTTATGCCATATAGTTTATCTCCAAGAAACGCGATATCGATAATGTAGATATATGGAGTTTCCCATGGCTCGGGCGACCACACGCCTTTCCCTCGCTGGAACACAATGATCGGATGCTTCCTGTTGTTGGTGATGACAGCGATGAAGTCGTCTACGGTGGAGCGCATGAGGAACTTGCGGAGGAGAGACCTATCCTCCACGACGACAGCATCAAGCTCAGTCAGTGGCAATGACCTGTTTGAGAAAGGATTGTGCAAGATATAGTTGTGCACGACGTGGTGTTCCGACCGCCCCTCCTCCTGGTTGTCGCCATCTTTGTTGGTGGTGCAGTACTTGTGGCCAAGGCCGAGGGCGAGCCAGTCGTTGGTGGATCCGACGGTCTTGGAGTTGTCGGGGAGGAGACGGGCGTGCCCGCTGTAGGGGTTGATGACGAAGCAGCCCGAGAGGGCGATCCAGGGGCCATGGTGGCGGCGCACGACGGCGCTGCAGCGGGCGCAGTTGTCCGGGTCAGGAAGGCTGGCCGCCTCGATGTGGAGGTCCTGGAGGATCTTCCGCGTGAGGCCGAAGCACTGCAGAACCGACGACGCCATGCCCATGTAGATGTAGGAGGAGCGTACTATTGGTTTTTCTTCTCTTTTTGATTCGATCGTCGTATCGTATTGGTTGCTTCGTGTGCAGCCTTTGCTGATTATATAATAGAGTTTGCAAGCGTGTTTGGCTTGCGTGGTGAGTAGTACATACATACATCAAGTTTGATCAAGAGTCCGGCTGTGCCGTCATTTTCCTGGATTTCCTCGCCGGCTAAAACAATCTACATACATCAAGTTTACGTAGCTTGCACGTCTGTCACGTGTTAAAACAATTTACGTACCACCCTCAGTATAAATACAGGAAACTACGTGCAGAACGAAGACGAAGCTTTTGCTAAGAGTGTTCGTTAAATGGCCCAGAGATTTGGACGGAAGTGTGTCCAAGCGGGGATGGTGTGGCGGCGGCATCTTTCCTGTGGTGGACTTGTGTTCTCGGGCTTCGTCGTTGCGACGACGTTTTCTCCAACGTCGGAGTGGAGCCCGGGAGGTCGTCCAGGAGTACACGCAGACTACTGTTTGCGCATGTTACAGCTGGAAGATGGTGTATCATGTGCTGGTTTTGTGGTTGGAGGCTGACAGTTCTGATTTCTTCCTCTGACGTTGTAGTCGAGCGGGGATGTCAGTTCTGGAGCTTGATGGCGTGTCCGGGGACACGTTGCCCCGGTCTGATTCGTTCAACGGCAATGATTTTGCTTCTGGCAAACGACTTTGGAGGTCCGTAAAGCTGTTGATCAGCGATGGAGCCGCGTCGAACTCGGGTGTAGAGGTGATCTGTCTTCCGTCCCTTTGGTGGTCGCTTCGGTGGTGTCGAAGGAGGGAGATAAGCGCTGGTTTTTTGCATAGGTTTATCCTATCTTTTCAGGCCTGTAAGGTCGGTGTGTACGTGCCTTGTAACTTGATTTCATCTTACAAATGAGACACGTATTACCATGCAAAAAAATGGCCCGGAGAGCGCGCCGGAAAAACGGGCTAGGCCCAATTCATTATTATTATTATTATAGATAAAGAGAGCTCGCCTCTCTGATCTCTATTTTTGCTAAAAAAAAAGAAAACACAAAGTCTTCCCTGCATAAGTAAAACACAAAGTCCTACCACCTAGGCCCAATTAACTGCGTAGCCATGCATGATGCCACGCCTGACGATTAACTTCAAATTCGTCCTCAATATAATTTGAGAATAATACCACTTTACTTCTTTTTTTTTGCAAAAATACCACTTTACATTTTCACAATGGGTGTGCTTGTATCTTAGTGCTCCATGACTTTTGCGGCTTCAGTGAAATTATATTTCGGTGAAAAAATATAATGATTGTGTGGCGATCTCAATCGATAGCAAAATTTGCTAGACAGTGTAAAAGTTGCACGATAGTAGAAAATTTGTCAACATTTGTAAGAAAATGTGACATCGACTCGATGTTGTCTCAGGAAAAATATCAAAACTTCATAAACCAACATGGGGAGATCAACCACTGGTGGGGATGCATGGATGTCTGTGACGAATAACGTGTATACAATTAGCGGCGCGTACATATGTAAAATAATCAACCAATAGCAAGACTGACTCAACCCAACTAACTAAAAGTAATCAAGCAATTTTCCTCTTCTACTACTAGTAAATAGAACTCCTTCACCAGGGAAGGACTCACAGCCATGTAGGTAAACCTGAGCAAGGAGTGTCTCAAGCGCTATGTAGAATTGGATCGTATATCATTTTGTGGCGGCATCGATAATTTCCCTCTTGGTAGCATGTCCTTATAGCAAGGTCGGTAAATGAACGAATGCTCGACACAGCAAGCGTGTTGCGAGTTGTCTTTATCAAGCTCGTCCTCGTCTCCTAGATACTGCATCCTCGACGTGTCGAGATGATACACTACCACCGCGCCGCTAAGAGCGAGGATGAGTGCATTCTTGTGTGGATGGAATCCCATGATACTGCAGTAGGCACCCTGTTCTACCGACTCATAGTGGTCGGCGCCTCCAACCATGTCGATGAAGTTGTCCTCATCAGAGTCCCATGAATATTCAGAGTCATGTGGTGTGGCCCAATCGTCCTCTGCGTCATCGTCGGACAAGCTGACTGGTCCACCATTGCTTCCAACAATCCTCCATATCATCTTGGGTTGTATTTTAAGAGAACGAATCATATGACCATGCAGGTTGAGGTCGGCGTCGTGTGCCAGTGCCCAACCTAGTTCTCCATTGGTCAATTCGGTTAGCATCCATACTCGAAGCTGTGAATTGTTAGTCACCACATAATGCACCCCTCTCTCATAGCTTGCTAAGACTGAATTTCCGGGAAGCGAGTAGCAGCTTTTTGGACCGCGGGGTTCTCCGGGAAGCTGGACCATATCATAAGTTCCCTTCGAGGGGTGTAGAATCACGAGGACGTTGTTGTGGCAATGCATATAGACAGACCCACACCAGTAATTAGATGAATGAAATGGACCCTCCTCGTAGCTCTCAGGCGTTCTGCTAACCATGTCGTAGAGGTGCCCCGATGCACAAAGTCCAGGTGTGAACTCTCGGTCCTCCCACAGCCCTGTGCATGAAGAGTACATTAACATTGACACCACTTTTTTCAGGGGTTCCTCGAACTCCTCTGCTTGTGCTTCCTCGAGCGGCGGAACCTCGCCTTGCGTTATAGTGGCTGATAATGGCTCCTTGAGCAAGCCACCCTCGGGAAAGCGGAACACATGGTAGTGAAACGACACGGCAGGGTCGAAAGCCAGGGATATGCCATGCCAGTAATACGGCGTCGATGGCTGCGGCAGACGAGTATACCGCGTTGTCGCCGGGTTGAGCACGTAATCGCCCCCCTCCTCGAGGAGGAGGAGGCCATTGCAGGACTGGTATACTATCGCCTGGTGCGGGTAGACGGGGCCCCTGAAGCCAGGCATGCCGCGATTGGCTGGCGGCGCAAAGAAGGATGTATTGGAGCGGCACCCTGTCTTGTTGACGAAGAGGCCGGGGAAGGCGCGCCGGGGGAAGTAGCGCTCAAGGGAGAGCAAGTGGTCGTTGTTGACTATGTCACGCCACGCGCGGCACACGCACTGGGACGCGCAAACGTCGCGCCCCGGCAGGCGGCGGAGGACGTCGAGGAGCACGTCGTAGGGCAAGCAAAAATGCTACACGCACGGACTCCTGGCTCACGGACTTCACGGACCTGCTGAGCTGTCCTGTTTTAATTGGCCTAATTAATCTCCTTCTCCTAATTAACCGCATCCCTCCTGATTTAACTGGTGGGCTGGGTGCTCAGCCCCGTAATGCTCCGTAACTGTCCGTGAATGTAGCAAAGCTCTAGGGCAAGCGCATGCCGTCGGTGGCTGCGTCCATCGTCGTGTGGATCGGTGGCAGATTCAATTGTTTGGATGCTACTACTAGTTTCCGCGGGCAGACGCACGCGCACAAGGAAACCTAAAATACGCGATGTGATGGCTGGGGAAAGAGACTTGGCCTCTACGGATTTGATGGGAAAGAGACTTAGCCTCTACGGCATCTAATCTGAAAAAAACTTAGCCTCTACGGCATCTTAAAAAACTTAACCGCTCCGGCAGTTTGCTTTTTTCTTTGGTGGGCAATGTTGTGTCTGTTTTAAGTCATGACAAACTTAACTGACCTACGAGTAGAACCCAAATAACACAGCAGCAGCAGCAGCAGCACGCCATCGTCCATCCCTAACAATTTTGCTCAGGCGAGGCCCAAATTCAATTCCTCTACTCTTAACTAAACAGATTCCGCTTCCAGGGTCACAAATGTTTTTTAATCACTAATTTTTTCATGTCGGTAAATATTCAACAATGCTTATCACAAGAACTTTTCTAATGTTTTTCCTTTTTTCAAATTTTTTTACTGTTCATCACAGATGCATAATCACCTGAGAGCTGAAGAACAGCACTTCCATGGAACAAACATAGTCATAGGCTGCAACAAAAGGAATATATCAACCGACATGATCCATCAATGAGATGGCCTAACAACAACACAGAAGGGATTAAGAAAATATGAATGCCCAAAAATATTTCCATCACCGGTGACAAAAATATACAACTATGTAGCAATGATTTCGCAAGGTCATAAGCACAATTCGTAAACCGTCTCACTTGGTTGTATCAGATGATCAATCAACAAGGACATATTTCCAGCTTAACAACAGACCCAAAGAGTCGAGATAACACAGACTGAGCGATAACAGCCAGCATTACACAGATGCCTTGAACAAGATCATCTCAAGCGAACATACATTGATCTTAGTTGTCATCATGGATGTAAGGGTAGGAATCATAATGAGCGGACGAATATATGGTGCGTAATGACCTCACCCAGCTGAAGACTGCACAAACATGAGAGCGAACTATAAGTTTGGTTCTGAGATGCCCTGACATAAATATAGACATGAAGGTCAGTCTGTTCAGTTAGCATTTTTTTTTTAAATAGAAGCAATAACATGGATGCAAATTCATCGTCTGTTGTTTTGCTTTGCTCTTTTAAGGGATCGAGTTTTAACAAGACGTATAGCCATAAGTTTTGATTAACCATCAAAGTATATGGACTTCTGAGGGCAACATATGAACACAGCCGTCACAGAGTCAGTTTGGGTGTTTCAAGTTTGAACACTTGGCTTTTAATTGTCACCGCAGAGGCTGCAAGACAAATTCGCAATGGTGTTCGACCGCCATCGACGCCGAGAACTGTTGCTGCGGGACGCTAGACGCTGGTGTCACTTGTGGGACGTGGATGTAGTGTTCGACACCGACGGCCACATGTATCTCGCACCGACGATACTTGCTATTTAGGGTTCCATCGACACTGAGGAACCCCCTAACTCGCTCGTCCCCGGGCGCGCCCTTTGGTATGGGCAACGGCGCCGGGACCGACGGGACCCACTGGCTCCACCATCTCTCCCCTCGGTGACCGGTGATCCACGATCGGCGACCCCTTGGCTTCTTCTTCTTCCTCTTCTTATTTTTCTTCGTCTCTTTTACTTCTTTTTGTTCATCTTTAAACTAAATGTAACCTAAACTCAACTATAAACTAAATGTAACCTAAAGTAAACTAAACTAAACTAATCTAACCTAAACTAAACAAACCTAAACTAAACAAACATAAACTAAATCTAAAAAACAGAAGAAAAAACAACTCACCACGAGGAGGGGCGGGCGGTGGCGGGGTGGGGCGGGCGGCCATCGAAGGGTGGGCGGGCGGTGGCGGCTCGGCACGGGCAGGGCGGGCGGCGGCGACGGGTGGCAGGCAGCGGCGGCTCGGGCTCGAGGCGGCGGGCGGAGTGTCGGCGGCGAGGCGGCTCGGCACGGGCGGCGGCGCGGGTGTGCTGAGGGGAGGGAGAGAGAGGGGTGGGGCTGGCCGCTTTTTAGTTTAGATCACAGCTCTTTGCCGCCTGGACTCTTTGCCGTCTGCTAGCAGGCGGCAACGAAGCTTTGCCGTCTGCTAGCGGACGGCAAAGAAAGTGCCCGTTAGGTGGTTCTCGCTAGTGGACCACCCTCCCTCTTTGCCGTCTGCTAGCGGACGGCAGAACTTCTATGTCGTTTGCTAGCAGACGGCAAAGAGGTGGCTGATGGCAAACACCCTCTTTGCCTTCAGCTCTTTCTTTGACGTCGGGTTTCTGTTAGCTGATGGCAAAGACCTTCTTTGCCGTCAGCTGTCTGACGGCAAATAGCTGACTGATTCCAGTAGTGATATCTTGTAATGGTTCAGCGGAGATTGCCCTTGTTCTGTACTCTGCCTAATGCATAATAATATTGTTTTTTGTTGTGTTGGATGATGGATCCGTTCCAAGGGAGCCAGAAAATAGAGATAGGGGGCAAGAACTAAAAGTGTAAAAATCATAGGATAGATATAGATACATATTATAGTACATATTGGAAGATCTAGAGTAGATTTCATATGTGTTGTGTTCACCCAGCTAACCAACGGCACGCCAAAATTTTGATGGAGGGATAAAAAAACGCCTCGTTAAAAAAACTGGTTTTGTAAACGGGGTGAGGCAGTGGAGCTGGGGAGACCCAACTAATTCAATCACAATCAAGCAGTGGCTATCGAACTCATGTACGCCAAATATTTGCTCGGTCACTTCGGGCTCTTACCTAAACATGCCCTAGATAATCAAAAATTACATGGCTATTTATTTAAAATTTGATTTATGAGACAGTATCATAGATCGAAATAAACTAACCATTTTTATCATTTGGTCGAGCTCATCCGTTTGGCCGGCCGGCCAGAATGCACCGTAGATCAACAGCATGCGCTTGCATATCTCCTTCCTTTCTCCACAGAGAGCAAGCAGTTGGCGGCCGGCGGCAGCCTCGGGCGCAGAAGCAGATTCGAAACGAAGCGATTACATGAGATCTTTTTTAACAGCTTGTTTGGTAAATTGCTGGGCAGGGGAATGGGAGTTTTCACAAGGGTGTTCATGGAGGGATTAGTGATGGAAAGTAGATTTTTACTCCCGTTCCTTTGTTTGGCATCAACATGGGATAAAACTCTGCTAACGAATTAACAGGTACCTCCTAGAAAGAAATAGGTGGGAATTGGCTTCCTCAACTCCCATTTTCCTTCTTACTTAAACTCCCATCCCCCCTAATCAAACATGCACTTTTAGTCTCGCCACCTCTCAACTCCCATTCCCCATATCTAATTCCCCCGAACCAAACACCCTGTAAGGGGTGATTAGAGGAGATCTAAACCTCAATTAAACTCCCATTCCCCCTAATCAAACGTGCACTTTTAGTCTCGTCACCTCTCAACTCCCATTCCCTATATCTAATTCCCCCCAAACCAAACACCCTGTAAGGGGTGATTAGAGGAGATCTAAACTGTGCATACGGGCGTATTGCTTCCGCTGTGGGCTGCTTTCCTCTTGGAAAAAGTACACGGGCCTTAGCTAAGGGAGCCCATAGAGGGGGGGGGGCGAAGCAAGCCACAGGCAGTTATAGCGACAAAATTTGGGAGCTCCTATTGAGCGCTTTAAGCGCCGCGAAAAAAGACCCGCAAAAAACCTAGGATTACGAGGACTCGAACTCGCATCAATGCGTCAACATTAGGTTCGGTTAACCACTACAACACATACATAATTGTGAACAATACCAACGCGAATACTTAAAGAACTATTGTTTCGCGTTATTTGTTACATAATAGAACTTTCATTTTTATATTTTTGTGAAAAAAAAGTTTTTCAAAATTTGAAAAAAAAATCATGAATTTGAAAAGTTCATCGTTTCTGAATATACTTCATCCAATTTGATAAGAAATGTTCATCTATTAGGAAACAATTCACCAATTTTGAAAAAAGTTCACAAAATGTGAAAGTTCATCGATTTTGGGAAAAATAATAAAATCTGGAAAAAAGTTCAGCGAATTTGAAAAAGTTCATAGGTTTTATAGAAAGTTCACTGAAGCTATAAATAAGTTCATGAATTTTCAAAATAGAGCACCAAAATTGAAAAAAAGTTCATCGATTTGGAAAATAGTTCACAAACTTGAAAATGAGTTCATCGATTTGAAAAAAAAGTTCATCGAATTTCAGGAAAAGTCCATCAAATTTGAGCAAAAGTCCATCAAAGTTGAGAAAAGTTCATCAACTTTAAAAAAAGTTCAACAAATTTAAAGAAAGTTCATCGAATTTGCAAAAACATCCTATTGTTAAAAGCAGTTCACTAAAATAGGTTCACTGATTTTGAAAACAAAATTTCATCAAATTTTAAAAAAACATCATCGATTTTGAAAAAGTTCACGTACTTAAGAAAATAAAACACATGAAAATCGATGAGGGGGGAAACCTGGAAGAAGAAAAAAAAAAGATAGAAATGAAAATGGAAAAAAGGGAAAAATAATAAAAGAAAACAGAGATGGAAGGAATGAAAGAAAGAAAGATTTGAAGCTTAACAGATATTGCTTCGTGGTGCGGTGGTTGTGCTAACGAAGTTTGAATGGTGAGGTCGCGGGTTCAATTTGTAGTGACGGTCTTTCACTTTTTGCAAATTAAGATATATGGTAATGGGCCAGTCCAGCGCGGGGCGCTGCAGGCGCCCGTTTGTAAATTTTAAATAGGATTTGCCAGAAAATTTAGCGAGCAAACTTATCGCTATCAAGGGGGCGATGCAATCATCAGGGCGGGTCTCGCCCCCCTTGAATCCGTCCCCGTTCCTCAGTGGGCCACGAGCGGGCTAAAAAGCTCGTGCGCCCATGTCTTCTCTTATATGTTTGCATTGGATGTAATTGAACCCTTGTAATCTGAGCAAAAATAGTAAAGAGTACATGCATAAACGTAAAAACAAGCCTTTTTCTGTCACGATACACTATGAGAGGAAATATAGGATAACATATTATCTCTGAAATCTAATCTTAGATTGCAACGTTGTAACACAACCTTTTTTGCATTTCAAAGCACCATCTTTGTGGGGAAGAGCCATGTTGTTCCAGAATCATCAGAAATCTTTGATGGGTTAGAAGTACCGAACTTCTTGTTCAACGCGTCGCCCATGTCCATGAAATGAATTACATCTTCCTCCACCTCTCCATAAGGTGCCGCGACAGACTTGGAGAAATTCATGCTAACGAAGAGTGCTCGACCGCCGCCTAGCCCTTCGATCAGTGGCACCCATGTGTGTGTGCTAAGGTCTGCTTGAAAAACATCCACTTTGAGAGTGACCCACGAACCATCTGGCTGGAGGTGTTGACGATGCTTCGCCATGAGTAACTTCCCGTCCGACGTGATGACACTAGTGCAGAACCGGGCTATAGCACCGGTTCTGTAACTGGCACTAAAGGGTGGGGACTAAAGGTCACCCCCCGAGTCCCGGTTCAACATGAACCGCCACTAAAGGGTCACCATGTGGCACGAGCCCTGCCGGAGGTTGGTAGACCTTTAGTACCGGTTGGTAACACCAACCGGTATTGAAAGGTTTAGGGTTTTGGGTTTATGATTTCTTTTTTCTTTAATTTTGTGTTTTCCATTTAATTCTTTTTCATTTGCTGGTATTTTATGATACTACATATTGTACACATTATGCATATATATAAATAGAATTTCTCATAGAATCGATCATATATATATCATCGAATGTCTCGCACCACCATTCACACATACACATGTATATATATACAATTTGGTATATACAATTTCACCTACATAGAGGCATTACTGCGGTGGTAGCGGGTAATGGAATTGTCCTTTGGGATCTATGACCTGGTCGAGCAAAAATCCCGATATTTCTTCTTAAATTGCTCGTACGCGATCCGCTGGTAGGAGCTTCTCCCGCACCTCCTTGAACTTTAAAGAAGGAGACCAAATATGCATGTATTAGTTATGTCTCTCTCTCTCTCTCTCTCTCTCTATATATATATATATATATATATATATATATATATATATATATATATATATATATATATATATTAGATATCGATAATAATGTAAAAATTGTGAATAGTGCTCTGGCAAACTTACCCATTGTTGTCTTTCAGATCTGCTCCTTTCGGACGTCATCGTGCGAATGTTCTCGCAAACATAGTATGCACATAAATCATTCCCCGACAACTGCTTCATGCACTTTATGAGAATAGAATTCAATCAGATAAAAATTAATCAAGCATGCTAACTAATGGTATTGAAACTAGAATTAAGCAGAGATGGTAGCTAGCTAGTACTACTTAATTAATTATACCTTGGGTCGATACGAATACAACTTTTGTTTCCATTCGCCTAGAACCTCTTTGATGAACTTTTGCCAAGCCCTGCCCGTCCGCAAAAAAATGAATAAAGGAGTTATTAGTTGATATCAGGAAATGACGAACTAAAGAGGCTGACATATAGTTTGATAATGATTGAAATTACCTGTTGACTATCCCATTCACGATTTCGTACTGCTCGACTGGTTTTGGTGAGTCCAAAACTTCAATTTCTCCATCTTCAACTCGAATGATTAACAAGATCCAATAGAAACTACATGCACACATGTTTGCATGTATAAATTAAGCGGGCATGTGCATAACACTCATCAACTACCCTAAACCATATACACTTACTAATTAACATCTAGCTAGTAAGCAAAAACAAAATTTGTAGTACAAGACAGTGTGACTCACATGAAGTTGTAAGGAAGTAGTATATCTCGATTGGTATTTAGGCGCTTCAAGAACTCTAGGAAGCTTTTCTCTGTTTCATCTCGATAGAATTCCTATGACCATGTCGTTTGATTAACGGTATTTGGGTCAATGAACCCAATGCCATAGCGTCCAGTTTTTTTCATTTCATAGACCTTCATTCTGCATAATACCACAGAAAAGAATATAGTGAGGATAATTACAGGTAATGATCAACGAGCACTACAGCTAGCTTGAGACTTAAATTACAGAAAGAAATCACTTACATACAATAGCAACTGACGATAGATTTATCGAGTGCGTCTTGATTGAATAACTGAAATAGTTCTGTAAACTCAACATATAGAGCATTCTGATGGTAGTAACACCACAGGAATCAGGAACTTTGTCATCCGCCACGCCTAACGGCAAAGGCGTACATGGCGTACGGCAAAGACCTTTGCCGTCAGCCAGTAGACGGCAACACGTCCTGCTGAACAGGCTACGGCAAAGGCCTCTTTGCCGTCTACTGGTGGATGGCAAAGATGAAAAGGGCTTTGTCGTCCGCTGACAAACAACAAAGAGCTTGGATGACACACGTGACAGGTCAGGTCCATTAAGTGGTTAACGGCGTGCTTTGTCGTCAGCCAGCGGATGGCAAAGATGCAAAGGCCTTTGTCGTCTCCTGGCTGACGGCAAATGTGCCAAATAGGCCAGCCCCTAATTCCCAGGTTGCAAAGTGTCTATATAGGCCCTGTTTTTTCTGTTTTTTCTTAAATTTATTCAATTTTGACATAATTTCACACATATATGTACACATTTTAAAATAATTTCAAAAATCATACCAACAATAAGTGTCCAACAACATATACACGTTTCCAACAACAAGAACATATACAAGTTTCCAACAACATTTCCATATATACAAGTTTGCAACAAGATATCCAACAACATATCCAACAAGTTTCCATAAATAAAAAGGAAGCACAAGCACAAGTAAAAGTTTGCAACAAGTTTCCATCAATGCTAGCTTCCTCATCTCAAGAAAATCTGCAAATTAGGAAAGATGAAATTTAGAAGAAGAAGAAGACTAGCTAGAAGAAAAATAATAATAATAATAATAATAATAAGAAGAAGAAGAAGAAGACTGCTTCTTCTTCTTCTTCTTCCTCCTCCTTCTTCTTCTAACTAAGGTAGGTAAAAATGCAATTTTTTAGCTACGGTAGGTAAAAATGCTTAGTGTGTAGGTCATTTTAGAGCTAATCTAGGTAAATAGGTCATTTTGGAGCTAACCTATGTAGTTATGCCATTTTTGAGCTAACTAAGCATATTTATTCATTTTGTAGGACAAAATGGTAAGTGTATGTCATTTTAGAGCTATCCTAATTAAAATCGGTCATTTTGGAGCTAAGTAAGGTTATTTTGTCATTTTGGAGGAAAATAAACGAATTATATGATAGTTTGGAGCTAAACCAAGGTTATTATGCCATTTTTTACCTCAGTGTGCTAATTATGTCATAAATGAACTAGCTAAGCTAATTATAGATCATTATTGAGCTATCCTAGGTTGTTATGCCATTTTATACCTAAGTGAGCTAATTATTGTTGGGGAACGTAGTAATTTCAAAAATTTTATTACGCACACGCAAGATCATGGTGATGATATAGCAACGAGAGGGGAGAGTGTATGTCCACGTACCCTCGTAGACCGTAAGCGGAAGCGTTATGACAACGCGGTTGATGTAGTCGTACGTCTTCACGATCCGTCCGATCCAAGTACCGAACGTACGGCACCTCCGAGTTCAGCACACGTTCAGCTCGATGACGTCCCTCGAACTCCGATCCAGCTGAGTGTCGAGGGAGAGTTCCGTCAGCACGACGGCGTGGTGACGATCTTGATGTTCTACCGGCGCAGGGCTTCGCCTAAGCTTCGCGACGATATGATCAAGGTGGAATATGGTGGAAGGGGGCACCGCACACGGCTAAGGAACGATCCGTAGATCAACTTGTGTATCCATGGGGTGCCCCCTGCCCCCGTATATAAAGGAGGGAGGGAGGAGGAGGCCGGCCCTATCTATGGCGCGCCATGGGGAGTCCTACTCCCACCGGGAGTAGGATTCCCCCTTTCCTAGTCCAACTAGGGGTCCTTCCATGTAGTAGGAGTAGAAGACTAGGAAAGGGAAGAGAGAAGGAGAAGGAAGGAAGGGGGCGCCCCCCTTCCCTAGTCCAATTCGGACTAGTCAAAGGGGAGGGGTGCGGCCACCCTTTAGGCCCTCTCTCTCTTTTCCCGTATGGCCCAATGAGGCCCAATACGAATTCCCGTAACTCTCCGGTACTCCGAAAAATACCGAATCACTCGGAACCTTTCCGAACTCCGAATATAGTCGTCCAATATATCGATCTTTACGTCTCGACCATTTCGAGACTCCTCGTCATGTCCCCGATCTCATCCGGGACTCCGAACTCCTTGGTACATCAAAACTCATAAACTCATAATATAAGCATCATCGAAACCTTAAGCGTGCGGACCCTACGGGTTCGAGAACTATGTAGACATGACCTAGAACTATTCTCGATCAATAACCAATAGCGGGACCTGGATGCCCATATTGGTTCCTACATATTCTACGAAGATCTTTATCGGTCAAACTGCATAACAACATCGTTGTTCCCTTTGTCATCGGTATGTTACTTGCCCGAGATTCGATCGTCGGTATCCAATACCTAGTTCAATCTCGTCACCGCAAGTCTCTTTACTCGCTCGTAATGCATCATCCGTAACCAACTCATTGGTCACATAGCTTGCAAGGCTTATAATGATGTGCATTACCGAGAGGGCCCAGAGATACCTCTCCGACAATCGGAGTGACAAAACCTAATCTCGAAATACGCCAACTCAACATGTACCTTCGGAGACACCTGTAGTACTCCTTTATAATCACCCAGTTACGTTGTGACGTTTGGTAGTACCCAAAGTGTTCCTCCGGTAAACGGGAGTTGCATAATCTCATAGTTACAGGAACATGTATAAGTCATGAAGAAAGCAATAGCAACATACTAAATGATCAAGTGCTAAGCTAACGGAATGGGTCAAGTCAATCACATCATTCTCCTAATGATGTGATCCCGTTAATCAAATGACAACTCTTTTGTCCATGGCTAGGAAACATAACCATCTCTGATAAACGAGCTAGTCAAGTAGAGGCATACTAGTGACACTATGTTTGTCTATGTATTCACACATGTATTATGTTTCCGGTTAATACAATTCTAGCATGAATAATAAACATTTATCATGAAATAAGGAAATAAATAATAACTTTATTATTGCCTCTAGGGCATATTTCCTTCAGTCTCCCACTTGCACTAGAGTCAATAATCTAGTTCACATCACCATGTGATTTAACACTAATATTCATATCTGTATATGATTAACACCCATAGTTCACATCGTCATGTGACCAACACTCAAAAAGTTTACTAGAGATGGTAGCTAGCTAGTACTACTTAATTAATTATACCTTGGGTCGATACGAATACAGCTTTTGTTTCCATTCGCCTAGAACCTCTTTGATGAACTTTTGCCAAGCCCTGCCCGTCCGCAAAAAAATGAATAAAGGAGTTATTAGTTGATATCAGGAAATGACGAACTAAAGAGGCTGACATATAGTTCGATAATGATTGAAATTACCTGTTGACTATCCCATTCACGATTTCAGATCGCTTTCATTGGTTTTGGTGAGTCCAAAACTTCAATTTCTCCATCTTCAACTCGAATGATTAACAAGATCCAATAGAAACTACATGCACACATGTTTGCATGTATAAATTAAGCGATGTGTATAACACTCATCAACTACCCTAAACCCTATACACTTATTAATAAATATTTAGCTAGTAAGCAAAAAACAGAATTTGTAGTACAAGACAGTGTGACTCACCCAAAGGTGTAAGGAAGTAGTATATTTGGATTGGTATTTAGGCGCTTCAAGAACTCTAGGAAGCTTTTCTCTGTTTCATCTCGATAGAATTCCTGTGACCATGTCGTTTGATTAACGGTATTTGGGTCAATGAACCCAATGCCATAGCGTCCAGCTTTTTTCATTTCATAGATCTTCATTCTGCATAATACCACAGAAAAGAATATAGTGAGGATAATTACAGGTAATGATCAACGAGCACTACAGCTAGCTTGAGACTTAAATTACAGAAAAAAATCACTTACAAACAATAGCAACTGACGATAGATTTATCGAGTGCGTCTTGATTGAATAACTGAAACAGTTCTGTAAACTCAACATATAGAGCATTCTGATGGTAGTAACACCACAGGAATCAGGAACTTTGTCATCCGCCACGCCTAACGGCAAAGGCGTACATGGCGTCTGGCAAAGACCTTTGCCGTCACCAAGAGACGGCAACACGCCCTGCTGAACAGCTACGGCAAAGGCCTCTTTGCCGTTCATCGTGGATGGCAAAGATGAAAAGGGCTTTGTCGTCCACGACAAACAACAAAGAGCTTGGATGACACACGTGATGGTCAGGTCCATTAAGTGGTTAACGGCGTGTTTTGTCGTCACCAGCGGATGGCAAAGATGCAAAGGCCTTTGTCGTCTCTGGTGACGGCAAATGTGCCAAATAGGCCAGCCCTAATTCCCAGGTTGCAAAGTGTCTATATAGGCCCTGTTTTTTCTGTTTTTTCTTAAATTTATTCAATTTTGACATAATTTCACACATATATGTACACATTTTAAAATAATTTCAAAAATCATACCAACAATAAGTGTCCAACAACATATACACGTTTCCAACAACAAGAACATATACAAGTTTCCAACAACATTTCCATATATACAAGTTTGCAACAAGATATCCAACAACATATCCAACAAGTTTCCATAAATAAAAAGGAAGCACAAGCACAAGTAAAAGTTTGCAACAAGTTTCCATCAATGCTAGCTTCCTCATCTCAAGAAAATCTGCAAATTAGGAAAGATGAAATTTAGAAGAAGAAGAAGACTAGCTAGAAGAAAATAATAATAATAATAATAAGAAGAAGAAGAAGAAGAAGAAGAAGAAGAAGAAGAAGACTGCTTCTTCTTCTTCTTCTTCCTCCTCCTTCTTCTTCTAACTAAGGTAGGTAAAAATGCAATTTTTTAGCTACGGTAGGTAAAAATGCTTAGTGTGTAGGTCATTTTAGAGCTAATCTAGGTAAATAGGTCATTTTGGAGCTAACCTATGTAGTTATGCCATTTTTGAGCTAACTAAGCATATTTATTCATTTTGTAGGACAAAATGGTAAGTGTATGTCATTTTAGAGCTATCCTAATTAAAATCGGTCATTTTGGAGCTAAGTAAGGTTATTTTGTCATTTTGGAGGAAAATAAACGAATTATATGATAGTTTGGAGCTAAACCAAGGTTATTATGCCATTTTTTACCTCAGTGTGCTAATTATGTCATAAATGAACTAGCTAAGCTAATTATAGATCATTATTGAGCTATCCTAGGTTGTTATGCCATTTTATACCTAAGTGAGCTAATTATTGTTGGGGAACGTAGTAATTTCAAAAATTTTATTACGCACACGCAAGATCATGGTGATGATATAGCAACGAGAGGGGAGAGTGTATGTCCACGTACCCTCGTAGACCGTAAGCGGAAGCGTTATGACAACGCGGTTGATGTAGTCGTACGTCTTCACGATCCGTCCGATCCAAGTACCGAACGTACAGCACCTCCGAGTTCAGCACACGTTCAGCTCGATGACGTCCCTCGAACTCCGATCCAGCTGAGTGTCGAGGGAGAGTTCCGTCAGCACGACGGCGTGGTGACGATCTTGATGTTCTACCGGCGCAGGGCTTCGCCTAAGCTTCGCGACGATATGATCAAGGTGGAATATGGTGGAAGGGGGCACCGCACACGGCTAAGGAACGATCCGTAGATCAACTTGTGTATCCATGGGGTGCCCCCTGCCCCCGTATATAAAGGAGGGAGGGAGGAGGAGGCCGGCCCTATCTATGGCGCGCCATGGGGAGTCCTACTCCCACCGGGAGTAGGATTCCCCCTTTCCTAGTCCAACTAGGGGTCCTTCCATGTAGTAGGAGTAGAAGACTAGGAAAGGGAAGAGAGAAGGAGAAGGAAGGAAGGGGGCGCCCCCCTTCCCTAGTCCAATTCGGACTAGTCAAAGGGGAGGGGTGCGGCCACCCTTTAGGCCCTCTCTCTCTTTTCCCGTATGGCCCAATGAGGCCCAATACGAATTCCCGTAACTCTCCGGTACTCCGAAAAATACCCGAATCACTCGGAACCTTTCCGAACTCCGAATATAGTCGTCCAATATATCGATCTTTACGTCTCGACCATTTTGAGACTCCTCGTCATGTCCCCGATCTCATCCGGGACTCCGAACTCCTTTGGTACATCAAAACTCATAAACTCATAATATAACTGTCATCGAAACCTTAAGCGTGCGGACCCTACGGGTTCGAGAACTATGTAGACATGACCTAGAACTATTCTCGATCAATAACCAATAGCGGGACCTGGGTGCCCATATTGGTTCCTACATATTCTACGAAGATCTTTATCGGTCAAACTGCATAACAACATACGTTGTTCCCTTTGTCATCGGTATGTTACTTGCCCGAGATTCGATCGTCGGTATCCAATACCTAGTTCAATCTCGTCACCGGCAAGTCTCTTTACTCGTTCTGTAATGCATCATCCCGTAACCAACTCATTGGTCACATAGCTTGCAAGGCTTATAATGATGTGCATTACCGAGAGGGCCCAGAGATACCTCTCCGACAATCGGAGTGACAAAACCTAATCTCGAAATACGCCAACTCAACATGTACCTTCGGAGACACCTGTAGTACTCCTTTATAATCATCCAGTTACGTTGTGACGTTTGGTAGTACCCAAAGTGTTCCTCCGGTAAACGGGAGTTGCATAATCTCATGGTTACAGGAACATGTATAAGTCATGAAGAAAGCAATAGCAACATACTAAATGATCAAGTGCTAAGCTAACGGAATGGGTCAAGTCAATCACATCATTCTCCTAATGATGTGATCCCGTTAATCAAATGACAACTCTTTTGTCCATGGCTAGGAAACATAACCATCTCTGATAAACGAGCTAGTCAAGTAGAGGCATACTAGTGACACTATGTTTGTCTATGTATTCACACATCTATTATGTTTCCGGTTAATACAATTCTAGCATGAATAATAAACATTTATCATGAAATAAGGAAATAAATAATAACTTTATTATTGCCTCTAGGGCATATTTCCTTCAGTCTCCCACTTGCACTAGAGTCAATAATCTAGTTCACATCACCATGTGATTTAACACTAATATTCATATCTGTATATGATTAACACCCATAGTTCACATCGTCATGTGACCAACACTCAAAAAGTTTACTAGAGTCAATAATCTAGTTCACATCACTATGTGATTAACACCCAAAGTGTACTAAGGTGTGATCATGTTTTGCTCGTGGAGAGAAGCTTAGTCAACGGGTCTGTCACATTCAGATCCGTTATGTATTTTGCAATTTTCTATGTCTACAATGCTCTGCACAGAGCTACTCTAGCTAATTGCTCCCGCTTTCAATATGTGTCCAGATTAAGACTTAGAGTCATCTGGATCAGTGACTTGTATCGACGTAACCTTTTACGACGAACCTTTTGTCACCTCCATAATCGAGAAACATCTCCTTAGTTCTCACTAAGGATATTCTTGACCGCTGTCCAGTGATCTACTCCTAGATCACTATTGTACTCCCTTGCCAAATTCAGAGCAAGGTATACAATAGGTCTGGTACATAGCATAGCATACTTTATAGAACCTATGACTGAAGCATAGGGAATGACTTTTCATTCTCTTTCTATTTTCTGCTGTGGTCGGGATTTGAGTCTTACTCAATTTCATACCTTTGCAACACAGGCAAGAACTCTTTCTTTGACTGTTCCATTTTGAACTATTTCAAAATCTTGCCAAGGTATGTACTCATTGAAAAAACTTATCAAGCGTCTTGATCTATCTCAATAGATCTTGATGCTCAATATGTAAGTAGCTTTACTGAGGTCTTTATTTTAAAGAACTCCTTTCAAACACTCCTTTATGCTTTGCAGAATAATTCTACATTATTTCCGATCAACAATATGTCATTCACATATACTTATCAGAAATGCCGTAGTGCTTCCACTCACTTTCTTGTAAATACAGGCCTTTCCAAAAGTCTGTATTAAATCATATGCTTTGATCAACTCATCAAAGCGTATATTCCAACTCCGAGATGCTTGCACCAGTCCATTGATGGATTGCTGGAGCTTGCACACTTTGTTAGCACCTTTAGGATTGACAAAACCTTCTGGTTGCATCATATACAACTCTTCTTTAATAAATCCATTAAGGAATGCAGCTTTGACATCCATTTGCCAGATTTCATAAAATGTGGCAATTGCTAACATGATTCAGACAGACTTAAGCATCGATACGAGTGAGAAAATCCCATCGTATTCAACACCTTGAACTTGTTGAAAACCTTTCTCAACAAGTCGAGCTTAGTAGATAGTAATACTACTATTAGTGTCCGTCTTCCTCTTGAAGATCCATTTATTTAACATGGTTTGCCAATCTTTGGGCAAGTCCACCAAAGTCCACACTTTGTTCTCATACATGGATCCTATCTCAGATTTCATGGCCTCCAGCCATTTTGCGGAATCTGGGCTCATCATCGCTTCCTCATAGTTTGTAGGTTCATCATGGTCTAGTAACATGAATTCCAGAACAGGATTACCGTACCACTCTAGTGCGGACTGTACTTTGGAAGACCTACGAGGTTCTGTAGTAACTTGATCTGAAGTTTCATGATCATCATCATTAGCTTCCTCACTAATTGGTGTAGGAATCACTGGAACTGATTTCAGTGATGAACTACTTTCCAATTCGGGAGAAGGTACAATTACCTTATCAAGTTCTACTTTCCTCCCACTCACTTCTTTCAAGAGAAACTCCTTCTCTAGAAAGGATCCATTGTTAGCAACGAATGATTTGCCTTTGGATCTGTGATAGAAGGTGTACCCAATAGTTACCTTTGGGTATTCTATGAAGACGCACTTCTCCGATTTGGGTTTGAGCTTATCAGGATGAAACTTTTTCACATAAGCATCGTAGCCCCAAACTTTAAGAAACGACAACTTTGGTTTCTTGCTAAACCACAATTCATATAGTGTCGTCTCAACGGATTTAGATGGTGCCCTATTTAACGTGAATGCAGCTGTCTCTAATGCATGATCCCAAAACGATATTGGTAAATCGGTAAGAAACATCATAGATTGTACTATATCCAATAAAGTACGGTTATGACGTTCGGACACACCATTATGATGTGGTGTTCCAGGTGGCGTGAGCTGTGAAACTATTTCACATTGTTTTAATTGAAGACCAAACTCGTAACTCAAATATTCGTCTCCGCGATCAGATCGCAGAAACTTTATTTTCTTGTTACGATGATTTTTTCCACTTCACTCTGAAATTCTTTGAACCTTTCAACTATTTCAGACTTATGTTTCATCAAGTAGATATACCCATATCTGCTCAAATCATCTTGTGAAGGTCAAAAAAATAACGATACTTGCCACGAGCATCAATACTCATTGGATCGCATACATCTATATGTATTATTTCCAACAAGTTAGTAGCTCGTTCCATTGTTCCAGAGAACGGAGTTTTAGTCATCTTGCCAAAAAAGGCATGGTTCGCAAGCATCAAATGATTCATAACCAAGTGATTCCAAAAATCCATCTTTATGGAGTTTCTTCATGCGCTTTACACCGATATGACCAAAACGGCAGTGCCACAAATAAGTTGCACTATCATTATTAACTTTGCATCTTTTGGCATCAATATTATGAATATGTGCATCACTACGATCGAGAGCCAACAAACTATTTTCGTTGGGTGTATGACCATTGGAGGTTTTATTCATTTAAGTAGAACAACAATTATTCTATGATTTTAAATGAATAACCGTATTGCAATAAACATGATCAAATCATATTCATGCTCAACGCAAACGCCAAATAACATTTATTTAGGTTTAACACTAATCCCGAAAGTATAGGGAGTGTGTGATGATGATCATATCAATCTTGGAACTACTTCCAACACTCATCGTCACTTCCCCTTCAACTAGTCTCTGTTTATTCTGTAACTCCAGTTTCGAGTTACTAATCTTAGCAACCGAACAAGTATCAAATACTCAGGGGCTACTATAAACACTAGCAAGGCACACATTAATAACCTGTATATCAAATATACCCTTGTTCACTTTGCCATCCTTCTTATCTACCAAATATTCAGGGCATTTCCGCTTCCAGTGACCATTTCCTTTGCAATGTAAGCACTCAGTTTCAGGCTATGGTCCAGCTTTGGGCTTCTTCGCAGGAGTGACAACTTGCTTGTCTTTCCACTTGAAGTTCCCTTTCTTTCCCTTTGCCCTTTTCTTGAAACTAGTGGTCTTGTCAATCATCAACACTTGATGCTCTTTCTTGATTTCTACCTTCATCGATTTCAATATCACGAAGAGCTCGGGAATCGTTTTCGTCATCCCTTGCATACTATAGTTCATCACGAAGTTCAGTAACTTAGTGATGGTGACTAGAGAATTCTGTCAATCACTATCTTTTCTGGAAGATTAACTCCCACTTGATTCAAGCGATTGAAGTACCCAGACAATCTGAGCACATGCTCACTAGTTGAGTGATTCTCCTCCATCTTTTAGCTATAGAACTTGTTGGAGACTTCATATCTCTCAACTCGGGTATTTGCTTGAAATATTAACTTCAATTACTGGAACATCTCATATGGTCCATGATGTTCAAAACATCTTTGAAGTCCCGATACTAAGCCGTTAAGCATGGTGCACTAAACTATCAAGTAGTCATCATGTTGAGCTAGCCAAACATTCATAACGTCTGCATCTGCTCCTGCAATAGGTGTGTCACCTAGCGGTGCATTAAGGACATAACTCTTCTGTGCAGCAATGAGGATAAACCTCAGATCATGGATCCAATCCGCATCATTGCTACTAACATCTTTCAACACAATTTTCTCTAGGAACATATCAAAATAAACATATGAAAGCAACAACGCGAGCTGTTGATCTACAACATAGTTTGCAAAATACTACCAGGACTAAGTTCATGATAAATTTAAGTTCAATTAATCATATTACTTAAGAACTCCCACTTAGACATACATCTCTCTAGTTATCTAAGTGATCACGTGATCCAAATCAACTAAACCATGTCCGATCATCACGTGAGATGGAGTAGTTTCAATGGTGAACATCGCTATGTTGATAATATCTACTATATGATTCACGCTCGACCTTTCGGTCTCCGTGTTCCGAGGCCATATCTGTATATGCTAGGCTCATCAAGTATAACCTGAGTATTCCGCGTGTGCAACTGTTTTGCACCCGTTGTATTTGAACGTAGAGCCTATCATACCGATCATCACGTGGTGTCTCAAAGACGAAGAACTTTCATAACGGTGCATACTCGGGAGAACACTTCTTGATAATTAGTGAGAGATCATCTTAAAATGCTACCGTCAAACAAAACATAATAAGATGTATAACAGATAAACATCATATGCAATCAAAATATGTGACATGATATGGCCATGATCATCTTGCGCCTTTGATCTCCATCTCCAAAGTACTGTCATGATCTCTATTGTCACCGGCACGACACCATGATCTTCATCATCTTGATCTATATCAATGTGTCATCACATGGTCGTCTCACCAACTATTGCTCTTGCAACTATTGCTATCGCATAGCGATAAAGTAAAGCAATTATTTGGCACTTGCATCTTATGCAACAAAGAGACAACTATAGGGCTTCTGCCAGTTTCCGATAACTTCAACAAAACATGATTGAGGGAGTCCTGGACTAGGGGGTGTCCGGATAGCCGGACTATCAATATCCGCCGGACTCCCAGACTACGAAGATAGAAGATTGAAGACTCCGGCTCGTGTCCGGAAGGTACTTTCCTTGGCGTGGAAGGCAAGCTTGGCGATACGGATATGTAGATATCCTACCATGGAACCGACTCTATGTAACCCTAGCCTCTCCGGTGTCTATATAAACCGGAGGGCTTTAGTCCGTAGGACACAACATTACACCTCAACAATCATACCATAGGCTAGCTTCTAGGGTTTAGCCTCCTTGATCTCGTGGTAGATCTACTCTTGTACTACCCATATCATCAATATTAATCAAGCAGACGTAGGGTATTACCTCCATCGAGAGGGCCTCGAACACAGGTAAAACATTGTGTCCCTCGTCTCTGTTACCATCCGCCTAGACGCACAGTTCGGGACCCCTACCCGAGATCCGCCGGTTTTGACACCGACATTGGTGCTTTCATTGAGAGTTCCTCGTGTCGCCACCGATAGGCTCGATGGCATATTCAACCATCAACACCGCCCGTGGTGAGACTTTTCTCCTGGACAGATCTTCGTATTCGGCAGCTTTGCACTGCGGGCCAATTCTCTTGGCCATCTGGAGCAGATCAAAAGCTACGCCCCTGGCCGTCAGGTCAGATTTGGAAGCTTAAACTTCACGGCCGACGACCGCGGAGATCTGATCTTCGACGGACTCGAGCCACAGCCAAGCGCGCCGCACTGTGACGATGGGCATGATCTAGCTCTGCCGCCGGACAGTGCTTTGGAGGCTGCACTCGAACCCACTCCGGCTATTAGCCCAGAGCCGATTGCCCATGACGAGGGCCGGTGGATAGACGCCGCCCTGGGGGCTTCAACATCTACAGCGATGGAGCCGAATACCAATCTTGTCCCCTGCGAAACTCGTGATCCCGAGGCGCCGGACTCCTCGCCGGACTCCGAGCCTCCCGCGCCCCCGCCAATTAAGCCAGATTGGGCGCCGATTATGGAATTCACCGTCGCGGACATCTTTCAACACTCGCCTTTTGGCGATATCCTGAATTCTCTGAAGCATCTCTCGCTATCCTGGCCGGACTATGGCCAGGACGGTTGGAGTTCGGACGACGAAGAAATTCGGAGCCCACCCACCACCCACTTTATAGCCACTGTCGAGGATCTAACCGACATGCTAAACTACGACTCCGAGGACATCGACGCTATGGACGATGACACCGGAGACGATCAGGACCCAGCGCCCATGGGGCACTGGAAGGCCACCTCGTCACATGACGTCTACATGGTGGATACCCCAAAAGAAGGGGATGGCGAAAAAGCAGCGGAGGAAGATTCTTTGAAGAAGCAGCCTAAACGCCGGCGTCAGCGGCGCCGCTCTAAATCCCACCACAACAAGAATGGTGATTCCGGCGCGGGAGATAATAACACTCCGGAGAGTGCCGAAGACAAACCCCTCCAGCAAGACTTAGCGTAGGAGGATGAAGAAGCAAGCCCTCACGAAAGGGCGGCAGAAGAAAAGGTCGAGGATCACAACTATATACCTCCCTCCGAAGACGAAACAAGCCCCAATGACGACGAACTCGAGGAGCCCGTCGAACAAGAGCTTTTCAAACGCAGGCTCGTCGCTACAGCAAGAAGCCTGAAGAAAGAAAAACGGAAGCTCAACACAGCGGAAGACGCGCTCCGAATAAGATGGAGCAAAGTACTCAAAACCACAGACAAACACGGCAACGGCCACCAATCGAAGAGCTACCAAGCGCAAGCCGCTCCTGCATTCGACGAGGAGGCCATAAAGCCCCCACCGTCCAATGGCCCGGCCAGGTCCATCTACGGACCCAAAAAGACAGCCCCAATAAGCAAAAGGACACATCAAGTGTCTGACGATAGCGGCACGCACAAGTACAGGGGCGCCGCACACCCATTATGCTTCATCGACGAGGTTTGGATCATGAATTTCAGCAGAGGTTTAAACCCATAAACATAGAAGCCTATGATGGAACAATGCACTCGGAGTCGGATAGAAGACTATATACTGCACATACATATGGCCAGAGGAGATGATCTCCACGCCATAAAATATCTACCCCTCAAGCTCAAAGGGCCAGCCCGTCATTGGCTCAAAAGCCTCCCAGAAAATACTGTTGGAAGTTGGGAAGAGCTCGAGGAGGCGTTTAGAGCAAATTTTCAAGGGACTTATGTCCGGCCTCCGGACGCAGATGACCTAAGTCACATAACCCAACAGCCCGGAGAGTCAGCGCGGAAATTCTGGAACAGGTTCCTTACCAAAAAGAACCAAATAGTCGACTGTCCGGACGCCGAAGCCTTAGCAGCTTTTAAGCACAATGTCCGAGACGAATGGCTCTCCAGACACCTCGGTCAAGAGAAACCGAGGACAATGACCGCATTAACAAGCCTCATGACCCGCTTCTGTGCGGGAGAGGATAGCTGGCTGGCAAGATGCAGCACCAGCGACCCGAGTACATCCGAGATAAGAGATGGAAATGGAAAATCACGGTGCAGAAAAGAGCAGCGCCGGAATAAAGAGAAAAGCCCAAAGAGCACGGCAGTCAACGCCGGATTTAAAAGCTCACGGCCAAATAATAAAGCTGAGCCCCTCAAGGATGACAGCGATGAACTGTCTAACCTACACAAAATCTTGGGTCGGATATGTCAAATCCACAGCACCCCCGGAAGGCCGGCAAATCACACCCACAGGGATTGTTGGGTTTTCAAACAGTCCGGCTGATTAAACGCCGAACACAAGGGGCTCGACGCGTCAAGCGAAGAAGATAAACCCCGCCAGCAGGGCACCGGAAAACAAAAAACTTTTCCGCAAGGGGTCAAAGCAGTAAACTCACTTTATGTGAGGATATGGAGAAACAGTGCGGCACTTCCTAAAAAGAGCCCCAAACGGTCCAATCAAGCAGACTGAAGAGATTGGATATGAAAACCAATCACTTTCGACCACCTGGACTACTCCAGAAGTGTTCGAAACGCGGGAAGGACTCCCCTGATTTTGAATCCGATCATAGACGGATTGCAATTCACAAACGTCCTAATGGACGGAGGCAGTGATTTAAACCTGCTATATTCAAACAAAATCCGTCGGATGGGGATAGACCCTACCAAAATTCGACACAGCCGCACTTCCTTCAAAGGAGTGACGCCAGGCCCTTACGCCAGGTGCATAGGCTTGATACTACTCGACGTCGTGTTCGGATCGCCGAACAATTTTCGACGCGAAAAGTTAATTTTCCATATCGCCCCATTTAAAAGGGAACATCAAGCACTATTGGGACGAAAGGCTTTTGTCCGCTTCAACGCCATACCGCATTACGCATCTCTTACACTTAAGATGCCCGGTCCACATGGCACCATTTCAGTGCGAGGGTCACTTAAAGAACCCGGACTCGGATAGACGAATCCGGACTAAGCAGGCTAGGGGCTCCCTAGCCGCATACCCTTTCACAAGGGGCTGCGCGCACAACCAACATCGGTTTCATATAAACCTAGCTTTAATTATTTACACTTATTCTTTGCATTATTTTCGCACGAAATGTTTTTAAAACTAAAATGTTCCCCTCTTTCCTACAGATGAACAACGTGCGTACCCGTCCAGGATAACGGCACAACGGAGACACAGGCGCAGACGTGCAGTAGGGACCCGTCGCAAGGATTCTTTTCAGATTAAGACCCTACGTAGACCTTTTTATTACTGTCTCTTGTTGCTAAATCTCCCTTGGCTTCTTCCTATAGCCAAGGCGGAGCCTGACGCTTTGGCATTGGCCGCGTCAGAAGACAATGCCCGTACCTGGACACAAGGGGCTTAGGGCATAATTCTGCCCGTTACCATAAAGTCCGAACACCTTCGGGAGTGTTCGGCGTCTCAAGTTGGGCATTATATGCATCAGCTCAATCATGTCTTTGGTCAAATGTTGGGTTTGCCCGGCCTCGTGTTTTGCTGCCTTACGCTCAGATCACCCGCTAACGCGGCACCAGGAGAACTATCGCGACAGTGCCCCAGCCGCCGGGCGAGCACCTCAAGAGAGAAAGCCGAAAACCGATGTCATGATATAGCGAGAGTCTGGTCACCACTTGATCGACTATCGGAATGTTTAGAATTCCCGCCTTGACGAAGGACCGCTTCGGTCAGCACATACGCACTCGAATCCGGAGATGTGCGGTGTCATCAGGGACTATATCGTAGCCCCACCTCGAGCTCCATTGGCTAAGTGAAAGAGATAAAGCATTATAGTCCGGATTGCCTCGTTCGCTACACTACCACCTCCTTATAACAGGACCGAGACGTCGGATTAAAGTGTGAAAAAGCGCTTATTTTGCGAACACCAAAGCACCTTGTGCAAGGGGTCAAGCCAAAGATCGCATCTTTCGGGTTATACATGTATACTTAAACGGCCGCAAGGAGAAGTATTACTACTTGGAAGCACAAGTATAAAAAGCATTCATACTATAATCATTGATATACAAGTTAATGCGCTCAATTGAACGGTACATTCTTTGAGCATCGCGACTTATTATACGAGCGCCACAAGATAACTTCCCCAAATAATGCTCGGCAGAAGCCGGTTCCCATCCGAACCTGGCAGCAACAGCGGTGGCATCCATCTCCGGACATCGCGCTTTACACGGGCGAGCCATCGCGCTCGATGCAGGCCGACTGTTTCATCTCCTTGATATGCGGCACCGCCAAGGAACTGCTGCAGAGGGTCAAGTAGCTCGTCGCCTTGGACCCTCTCGCCACACATGGGCCACGATGTCAGTCATAGCCAGCCCGGACAGTCTATTCAGTTCAGCCCATTCGGCCAACCTGTCCGACAGCGGAAGAGGGCGATCCGGACTATGGAATTGAGTCCAATATAACTCTTCCACCTCGTGATCCCCCTGGCTCCGGAAGTGCTTAACGGCGCCACCAGACTCGCAGCCAAGTCCATATACGGATCCTCCGAACTCCACTTGCCGCCAAATTTAGCGACTTGGCATCCATAAATCGGCGACGATAAGAAACGGCTTGCCACCGTGATTTCTCCGGCTTGGCGCAGCTCCTCCTTCATAGCCGCATTGCGTAACGGGCATCCTTGGCCGGCGGTGGCCTTCTTCAGTCTTCCCGCCCGATAGGCGCCTTTTCAAGAGCCTCGCTACGGTCGGTAGCATCCATTAAACTCTTGGCCAATTGCCACCTCCGCCGCTTAGGCAAAGGCGCAGCCTTTTCGACCTTCAACTCTTCGCCGCCCTCGCGGCAGTCAAGATCACTCCTTCGGCTTGCTCCTTAGCTTGTGCAAGCTCGGCCTCAATCTCTCCACAAAGAAAGACGCTCGTATAAACAGCATATAACTTATCGAGGAGGGCTTTAACCCACTCAATAAAGCGGCTGTGGAGAATTTATTTACCTTGCGACTCGTCAAGTCGCTGATTGACTAGTGCGATGTCAAGATCCGCCATGTCCAGATTGTCGACTCGATTCGGCAAAGTGATCAGTCCGCCGCCCTCGACTATCCGCCACCAGATCGTAACGGCGGTATTCATTACCGAGATGTTTAGATTTCGATCCTCTAAGACATCGTCGCCTTCGACAACCTACCGAGTCTCGGGGCTACTATCTATACAGGCGATTTTTATATATGCACAACTGTTAAAAACAAAGGGTACGCCATTTTCGTGATACCTCAAATCCCGCCAAGAAGCTCATGGCAGATCACGCATCCGCTTTCAGCGGACGAAATCCTTCCAATCACCACACGATTAACGCACGGTGATCTTACGAAATGGACGCCTCTCAAGCAAATTCTTGATTCTCCGGCCGGCTCGTGGGTGTTGAACTCTTTGGCCCTCCGACTCGGGATGCCCTCCGTGATTTACACTTGGGCTCGCTCGCCTCATCCGGCAGAGCGGCAGACGGAGGCGACGCTTCCATCATCTCCGGAAGAAGATCCCCCGAGGATGAACTCATCTTAGACGGCTGCAGATCCGAACTGCGATATAAATATTTCGGTTACCTACAGAAGCGTACGAAGATATTTCCTTATTAAACTTCTTCTTTCATACTCATGGCTCATTGGAGGGCTGGTCCTTGGGCGATGATTGCGCGTCCGGACTCTCTCCGGACGCCGGACCCCCCGGTGGGGATTTCTTCCCACGCTTAGGGGCTGGGACCTCCGGATCTTCGGAGGCGGTCCTCTTTTCCCTCTGAAGGGAGGGATCCTTGGTTCCCTCCTCTTCAGTCGCCCCTTTGGACGAAGTATTGGCTCCTTTATCTCCCCCGTCGCCCCCCTCTATGGGCGCAACCTCCAACATTCTGACCAGCACGGGCTCCAGTGCGGTCTCTGGGAGGGGGGCCGGACACCTTATCAGCCTTGATTGCGCCACCCATTCCTGTAAAGAACAAAGGGTCAGGAGACGATCTCTTGAAAGGCATACAAATAGAATGTCCGGGCTTTGAGCTATTTACCTGAGTATCCGGGCGATCGCGCTTAGTCCAAAGATCCTCGGCCAATCGAGACACGCCACCTGGGTCCAAGAACAGCTCAGACATCTCCAAGGGTGTCGCACCCATGAAATGCTGGAGGATACGAGGTCCCTCCGGATTGAACTCCCATAAACGGAGAGGACGACGTTTGCAGGGCAGGAGATGCCTAGTTAGCATGACTGCATCACCTTGACCAGGTCAATCTCCTTGTTTGGAGGTCTCGAATCCTGCCTGCAGTGCGGGCACGCCCTGACGGCCCCAGCTGAGCCCTTGGTTGACCCACGACATCGGTTGCCGTGGAGGTCCCGGCGAAAAGTGGGCGGCGGCTTTTGCTTGCTGCCCCTAGGAACGGTGATGTAAAACCACTCCTGCTGCCACAGTCCCTGTTCCTCTTGGAAGGAACCTTCGAGCCACGGGGCATCGACTTTCCTGCTTATGGTCGCCCCGCCGCACTCCGCTTGGCGCCCCCCGATCATCTTCGGCTCCACTTTAAATGTTTTCAGCCACAGGCCGAAGTTGGGAATGACGCGGAGGAAGGCTTCACAAACAATGATAAATGCGGAGATATGGAGGATGGACTCCGGAGCCAAGTCGTGGAAGTCCAGCCCGTAGTAGAACAAGAGCCCCCTCACAAAAGGATCCGTCGGGAAGCCTAATCCCCGACGGAGGTGAGATGCGAAGACAACGTATTCGCCGGGCTCGGGGGCTGGCACGGCCTGCCCTGGGGTAGGCAACCTGTGCGAAACTTTGTAAGCCAGTTACTTGGCCTCGCGCAACTTCAATATGTCCTCCTCCGTGACGGAGGAGGGCATCCACCGGCCCTGGAGGTCGGAGCCGGACATGGTTGTGGATCCGAAGCGCTCGAACTGGAGCTCTAGGTGTTGGAACCGGGGCGGAGGAAAGATTCGGCGCGAGGTTGAAAGACAAGGACATGCCTTGGTCCTCTTATAAAGGGGGAAGAAATACCAAGGGCCGTCTCCGTGACCGCTTGAGATTCCCTTCGATAGAGGAGGCGTGGCGACGGAACGGTTGGGTTACCCACGCACGTATTGATGAGGATCCCGAATAAAGGGAACACGATCTCGCTCGACAGACGTGTTAAGGAAACCGCTTCGCTAAACGTGCTGAGGCGGAATAATAAAACAATTCAAAACGAAGGCTTGGCTGCGGTGTGATGTCACGCCGCATAAATACGCCGCAGATTGGATCAAGATATGTGTTTTATTCTCTCTACGTTGGAATGTGGAATTTATTTTGCAGAGCCGGACACTATCCTGGTGTTCATTATCTCCTCCGGATTATTCAAAGGAGGAACCCGCCTTGCAATGCCGAACATTGTGCATGCCGGACTTATCGTCATTGAAGACTGGTTCAGGGGCTACTGAGGGAGTCCTGGACTAGGGGGTGTTCGGATAGCCGGACTATCAATATCCGCCGGACTCCTGCATCACGAAGATAGAAGATTGAAGACTCGGCTCGTGTCCGAAGGTACTTTCCTTGGCGTGGAAGGCAAGCTTGGCGATACGGATATGTAGATCTCCTACCATTGTAACCGACTGTGTAACCCTAGCCTCTCGGTGTCTATATAAACCGGAGGGCTTTAGTCCGTGAGGACACAACATTACACCTCAACAATCATACCATAGGCTAGCTTCTAGGGTTTAGCCTCCTTGATCTCGTGGTAGATCTACTCTTGTACTACCCATATCATCAATATTAATCAAGCAGGACGAGGGTATTACCTCCATCGAGAGGGCCTGAACTGGGTAAAACATTGTGTCCTCGCCTCCTGTTACCATCCGCCTAGACGCACAGTTCGGGACCCCTACCGAGATCCGCCGGTTTTGACACCGACAATGATCATCTCATACAATAAAATATAGCATCACGTCTTGACCATATCACATCACAACATGCCCTGCAAAAACAAGTTAGACATCCTCTACTTTGTTGTTGCAAATTTTACGTGGCTGCTACGGGCTTAGCAAGAACCGTTTTACCACGCATCAAAACCACAACGATAGTTTGTCAAATAGACTCCGCTTTAACCTTCACAAGGACGGGCGTAGCCACACTCGGTTCAACTAAAGTTGGAGAAACAGACACCGCTAGTCACCTGTGTGCAAAGCACGGCGGTAAAACCAGTCTCGCGAAGCGCACGCTGTAATGTCGGTCCGGCCGCTTCATCCAACAATACCGCTGAACCAAAGTATGACATGCTGGTAGGTAGTATGACTTATATCGTCCACAACTCACTTGTGTTCTACTCGCATATAACATCAAACCATAAAAACCTAGGCTCGGATGCCACTGCTGGGGAACGAGTAATTTCAAAAATTTCTTACGCACACGCAAGATCATGGTGATGATATAGCAACGAGAGGGAGAGTGTATGTCCACGCACTCGTGAGACCGTAAGCGAAGCGTTATGACAACGCTGTTGATGTAGTCGTACGTCTTCATGATCCGACCGATCCAAGTACCAAACGTACGGCACCTCCGTGTTCAGCACACATTCAGCTCGATGACGTCCCTCGAACTCCGATCCAGCTGAGCGCCGAGGGAGAGTTCCACAAGACGACGGCGTGCAGGACGATCTTGATGTTCTACGGCGCAGGGCTTCACCTAAGCTTCAGCGACGATATGACCGAGGTGGAATATGGTGGAAGGGGCACCGACACGGCTAAGGAATGATCCGAGATCAACTTGTGTATCCATGGGGTGCCCCTGCCCCGTGATATAAAGGAGGGAGGGAGGAGGAGGCGGCCCTATCTATGGCGCGCCATGGGGAGTCCTACTCCCACCGAGTAGGATTCCCTTCCTAGTCCAACTAGGGGTCCTTCCATGTAGTAGGAGTAGAAGACTAGGAAAGGAAAGAGAGAAGGAGAAGGAAGGAAGGGGCGCCCCTTCCCTAGTCCAATTCGGACTAGTCAAAGGGGAAGGGTGCGGCCACCCTTTAGGCCCTCTCTCTCTTTTCCCGTATGGCCCAATGAGGCCCAATACGAATTCCCGTAACTCTCCGGTACTCGAAAAATACCCAATCACTCGGAACCTTTCCGAACTCCGAATATAGTCGCCCAATATATCGATCTTTACGCCTCGACCATTTCGAGACTCCTCGTCATGTCCCCGATCTCATCCGGGACTCGAACTCCTTCGGTACATCAAAACTCATAAACTCATAATATAAGCATCATCGAAACCTTAAGCGTGCGGACCCTACGGGTTCGAGAACTATGTAGACATGACCTAGAACTATTCTCGATCAATAACCAATAGCAGGACCTGGATGCCCATATTGGCTCCTACATATTCTACGTAAGATCTTTATCGGTCAAACCGCATAACAACATACGTTGTTCCTTTGTCATCGGTATGTTACTTGCCCGAGATTCGATCGTCGGTATCCAATACCTAGTTCAATGTCGCCACCGCAAGTCTCTTTACTCGCTCAGTAATGCATCATCCCGTAACCAACTCATTGGTCACATAGCTTGCAAGGCTTATAATGATGTGCATTACCGAGAGGGCCCAGAGATACCTCTCCGACAATCGGAGTGACAAAACCTAATCTCAAATACGCCAACTCAACATGTACCTTCGGAGACACCTGTAGTACTCCTTTATAATCACCCGATTACGTTGTGACGCTTGGTAGTACCCAAAGTGTTCCTCCGGTAAACGGGAGTTGCATAATCTCATAGTTATAGGAACATGTATAAGTCATGGATAAAAGCAATAGCAACATACTAAACGATCGGGTGCTAGGCTAATGGAATGGGTCATGTCAATCAGATCATTCAACTAATGATGTGACCTTGTTAATCAAATAACAACTCCTTGTTCATGGTTAGGAAACATAACCATCTTTGATTAACAAGCTAGTCAAGTAGAGGCATACTAGTGACACTATGTTTGTCTATGTATTCACACATGTATTATGTTTCCGGTTAATACAATTCTAGCATGAATAATAAACATTTATCATGAAATAAGGAAATAAATAATAACTTTATTATTGCCTCTAGGGCATATTTCCTTCAATTATGTCATAAATGAAGTGGCTAAGCTAATTATAGATCATTATTGAGCTATCCTAGGTTGTTATGCCATTTTGTACCTAAGTGAGCTAATCATGTCATAAATGAAGTAGCTAAGATAATTATAGATCATTATTGAGCTATCCTAGGTTGTTATGCCATTTTGTACCTAAGTGAGCTAATTATGTCATAAATGAACTAGCTAAGCTAGCTATAGACCATTATTGAGCTATCCTAGGTTGTTATGCCATTTTATAGCTAACAAAGCATTTGTTAAAAAAACACTTGAGAAAACTTACCATAATCCGGAAGGTGAAGGGCCGGTCGGGGTTGCGCCATCGTGAGACGGAGAAGGATCGGTCGATCCTTTGTGGGAGGCGTGCTGCACGAAAGATCATTTGCAATGTTTAGTTAGCATGATGCAACTAAAATGTGAATACTAGTAACTAATGACCATTCAAATGAAACTCACCATGTCCGCTATAGCAATCTGGGGCATCGGCGGAGGGGTCTGGCCGGCTTTCTCACACACGGACTGCACTTTTTGTTTTCACGAGTTAGTCATATTAGTTAGTAATGAAACAAACATTGCGTGGATGATTTGGCTAGTATGCGGGAGAAACTTACCAGGAGGATCTCGTATAGGGCCCGATGACTGGCGTCGTTCTGGTTCCTCTCCGCCACAAGCTCCTGGGCCCTAGCCTCGATAGCGAGATCCACTGGCCGTGGTCGAGGCCTCATCTCGGGAAGAGACTTCGTCTGCCGCTTCTTGATCTCCGCGAGACTTCTAGGACAACGTATGAGCCCATCCCCAATGGCTACGTGGCCATGTTTCCTCCCATCACCAGATAGCATCACGAGCTCAGGATCAAAAGGACTCTAGCTCGGGTTGAAGTCCTCGCCTTTCATCTCCTCCCCCCAGTCTCTGTACCTCACAAGCTTGTTGTGGGAGGAGATGTTGGTGAAGCTATCTGGATGATTGAGGTCATCCTCTGAGAATGCCTTGGCCTTCTTGTACGGGGCACTATGGGCCATGGCATAGAGGTCGTACAGCGGCGGCACCTCCTTCTTGTTGTGTCGCGCCTGAAAGAGAGGAACAAGGTAAATTAGTAATTAAAGCTAGCATGAAGAATGAAATTGCATGAATCAAACCACATACTCAGCGATCCCCGTACTCAAACAGGTTGGAGCTCCCTTGATGGTGCGGCACACCTCGCATCTGGGCATGCTTGTCCCTGGCCTTGTTGTGGACGGCTAGCCATTGGGGAGAGCACCACTCATCCACCAACCTCTCCTAACAGTCCATCTTATCCGCACACTCGGGGGCACCTAAGTTAGACAAAGAGAAATTTCAGCGCTACGCCTATGAATCAAATCAAGGAAACTGGTACAAGGCCTTAAGAATAGGTAATTACCTTCATGTACTTGTCCTTACTCAGATACTTGAGGCGGCACTTCTTCTCCTACCTCCTGATGTTAGTCGAGGCGTAGTAGTCTCGGATAGCCTAGACCCGAGCCTCGTGTCGTGTGTTCTAAAGTAGGCCCTTGCACTCGACTTCAAGAACCATAGTTGCATCCGCCTCATGTTCCTCAAGACACATGTAGAACGTCTGCAATCAAACAAGACAACACTGATCATTAGTACAATCACTAGGTACTGTTGATTTTTAATTCTGTAAAGGAGAAATTACCCAAAATCGCCGTCTCACAATGTCGTCCACCATCTCGCACACGACACCGTCGACCATCTTCCCCAGCGGGGCCGGGGCAGCCTCGTCCAGCTCCCAGGTCAGTGCTAGCTGTGGAATCTCACCCTCACCGGGCAACGTGACCCACCCGCAGAAGTGGTGCTCGACTAGAGTACCAAGGACTTGGTTGGGCCTGCGGACACGATCTGCATGTATCCAACCCCTGCAGTATGACAAGGCCAACACATTAGATATTAATTTGAACAAACATGAAGGCAAAAGGTTAAAAAAGAGTAAATTAATGCACTTACTTCTCCCCGTTAGGCTGAATCAACCACCTCTGGTCGCGGGTCGCCGGCACGGACGGTAGCTTAGTACCACCACGCTGGTAGACCTTCTTGCCTTCCTCAACCCGCTCGCTCTCGCTGAAGCTATCCTTAGATAAGGTCTTCTCGACATCATCATCATGGTCGCTAGTCTCTGGAGTCACGTGTGACGAAGACTCTGGGACCCTAGTCTCCTGGGAGGAAGACTGTGGGACCCGAGTCTCCTGGGAGGAAGACACTAAGACCCGAGGCTCGGCGACCAGAGCCTCGTCGACCCATGGCTCGGCGACCAGAGGCTCGTCGTCCCGAGGCTCGTGGACCAGAGTCCGACACGGGTCCAGGTCAGATGGGTCCACCTGAGACGGAGCACTCCGGTGGTCTGGAGACTCAGCAGGGGGTGTCAGCGAGGAAGGCAGAACAACCTTCCTACCTCTCCCAGCACCCCGTCAACCTCTACTTGTACCCCTCTTCTTCCCCTGACCTCCTCTCTCGGACGAAGAAGAAGCGCCCGCCAAAGGTGCTAGGGGTGTGTGCTTGCTGTCTACCAGCGCCCTCTAAAGGTTCTGGGGCGGAATAACAACACCCCTACCACGCGCCGAGGTAGGAGGCTCGGAGCGCTCTCGACCCAAGCCCACCATCTGTCAACACCTGCAATGACAAAGAGTAGATCGCCCTCGACATCACCAGGGTCATCGCGGCTGATAGCACAATGCACAGCATACCGGGCACGCGTTTAAGTCCTTGTACTCACAGCGGTAGAGGATGCAGTCATTAGGGCATGCATGTATCTTCTGCACCTCTAATCCTAGAGGGCAGACAGCCTTCTTTGCTTCATATGTACTCTCGGCAAATTCGTTGTCCTTTGGAAGCATCTTCTTTAACATTACCAGCAACTTTCCAAATTCCTTGTCAGATACACCATTCTCTACCTTCCATTGCAGCAATTCCAGTGTGGTGCCCAGCTTTTTCTTGTCAGCTTTGTAATTCGGGTACAACAATTTCTTGTGATCCTCTAACATGCGCTACAACTTCTTCTTCTCCTTTTCACTTGCGCAGTTTCTCTTTGCATCGACAATGGCCCGACCTAGATCATCAGCGGGCTCATCTGATGCCTCTTCTTCAGCTTCTTCCTGCATTGCCGGCTCAGCTTCTTCCCCCTTTGTTGTACCATCATATTCAGGAAACCCATGGCCAGGATAGATGCCGTCGTCCTCTTCTTCTTCATTGTCTTCCATCATAACCCCTCTTTCTCCGTGCTTGGTCCAAACATTATAGTGGGGCATGAAACTGGACTCAAATAGGTGGACGTGAATGGTTCTTGACTTAGAGTAATTCAGAATATTCTTACAGCCAGCACATGGACAAGGCATAAAACCACCCCCCACCCCCGCTTGTTTGCCTCACCCGCAAGCAGAAAAGTATGCATGTCATTAATGAACTGGGGAGAGCATCGGTCATCTAACATCCATTGCCAGCTCATCTTCATTTACACAACACCGAAAAGACCAAATTAATACAAGTTCATACATAAAGTTCATACAACACTTATTCTCATAAAACAACATACAAATAACTCTCTAGCTAAACAATTTAAATGCAACAACAAATGCGATCAAGATCTCAACTAAGGTAACAATTGATCCAACAGCATAATGATACCAAGCCTCACTATTGATGGCATATTTTCTAATCTTACTAATCTTCAAGCGCATTTTCTCCATCTTGATCTTGTGATCATCGACGACATTGGAAACATGCAACTCCAATTCCATCTTCTCCCCCTCAACTCTTTTAAATTTTTCTTTCAAATACTTGTTTTTTTTAACTAAATTTAACCTCTCGACAATAGGGTCGGTTGGAATTTCCGGTTCACATACCTCCTAGATAAAAACATCTATGTCAAACTTGATGGGCATAATTTTTCATAAACACGAAATGCAACAAATAGTTATAAAAGGGAATATACCACATCCGAATCATAACCCGGACGAGGGCCGATGGGGACAGATATCAAAACCATGGCACTATGTATAACAAACAACGTATGGGTAAGATAATTATACAAGTAACTATATATCTAAATCACACAAACATGATTTTTTTTATATTAAAAATATAAGAACAAGAGGCTCACCACAACGTGGAGCCGGCGATGGGACGGTGCGAGCGATCGACAGTGGTTAGGACGGAGACAGGAGGGCACTAAGTAAACCACACCTATGAGGGAGTCCTGGATTAGGGGGTATCCGGACAGCCGGACTATATACATCGTCCGGACTATTGGAGCATGAAGATACAAGACTCAAGACTCCGTCCCGTGTCCGGATGGGACTCTCCTTTGCGTGGAAGACAAGCTTGGCGATCCGGATATTGTATTTCCTTCCTTGTAACCGACTCCGTGTAAACCCTAGCCCTCTCCGATGTCTATATAAACTGGAGAGGTTGGTCGTTAGAAGGCCGATCACAACTACAATCATAATCATCATAGGCTAGCTTATAAGGTTTAGCCTCTATGATCTCGTGGTAGATCTACTCTTGTAGTACTCATATCGTCAATATTAATCAAGTAGGAAGTAGGGTTTTACCTCCATCGAGAGGACCCAAACCTGGGTAAACATTGTGTCCCTTGCTTCCTGTTACCATCAGCCTAAGACGCACAGATCGAGACCCCCTACCCGAGATCCGCCGGTTTTGACACCAACATTGGTGCTTTCATTGAGAGTTCCTCTGTGTCATCACTGCAAGGCTCGATGGCTCCTTCAATCATCGTCAACAACACGGTCCAGGGTGAAACTCCCCCCCGGACAGATCTTTGTGTTCGGCGGCTTCGCACTGCGGGCTAATTCGCTTGGCCATCTGGAGCGGATCGACAGCTACGCCCCTGGACAATAGATCAGGTTCGAAAACCTGAACTACATGGCGGACATTCGTGGAGACTTGATCTTCGACGGATTCGGGCCTGTGCCAGGAGCACCGGACAGTCACGATGAGCACGACTTAGACCTGCTGTCGGACAATGTTCGGGATATCACCCCTGTAGTAGCCCCGGACCTAAATCCGGAGCAGGCTGCGTTGCCTAAGGACGGAGGGATGGACCCCGCCCCACAGGCTGCACACTCATCGGCGGTGGAGCCGAACACAGGTCTCACCTCTGTGGAGGCCTGTGACTCGGACCCCCGGACTCGTATCCGGTTGTTGGTTCCAGTCCACGCACTCCCGAGCCAGCCGAGCCAGGTTGGGCCCCGGTAATGGAGTTTACCGCTGCGGATATCATCCAGCACTCGCCCTTTGGCGACATGCTGAACTCGTTAAAATCTCTCTCTTTGACAGGAGGCTCTTGGCCGAACTATGTCTAGCTCGAGTGGGAAGCAAGCGACGAAAGAATTCGTTGCCCACCCACCACCCACTTCATTTCCACGGTTGACGATTTGACCGACGTGCTTGACTTCGACTCCGAAGGCATCGACGGTATGGACGACGATGAAGGAGAAGATTCAGAATCTCTGGGGCGCTGGACTACTACCTCGTCACACGATATATACATGGTGGATACGCCCGAGGAGGACGACAGCGACAATCCGGAAGATAAAACCCTCAGACAAAAGCCAAAACGACGACGCATATGCCGCTCAAAGTCCAGCAACAGTAAAAATAGCGACAAGAGCGCCAGAAAGATCGACATACCAGTCAACTCCGAAGGCAACAACGACCACATGGACCCAGGGATGAAGCAGGATGAGCCAGGTCACGCCGAACCCAGTTCGGAGCAGACGCCCGATCACAATGATCCTGAGGGACGAGTTCATCAAACCGCCCTAGGACAAGAACACAGTCCGAACGATGATGCATTCATCATCCCGGAAAAACGCGTGGAACGAGATAACCTCCACAGAAGGATTATGGCCACAGTGATAAGTCTAAAGAAGCAGAAGCAACGGCTAAAAGCCGCACAGGAAATGCTCAATCGCAGATGGAATAAAGTGCTAGACACTGAAGAAAGATACGGCGACGATCGTCACACAAAGAGCTATCCAAAACGCAAGCTACTGCCAGAATTCGACGATGAGGCTGTTTCACCAAAGAATAACACGACTAGGAGGCCAGACGTACCACTTCATAACCACAGCAGAGCGGCTACCGACGCCGCGCACGATCTACATGAGCACCTATATAAGAAAGCCGGCGCAGCCAGATCCATCTACGGATCTAAAGGACACACCCCAGCGAGGGACTATGGTCACCAAAACGATCATACTAACCAAATACCAGTTCGGAATAAACACCGGACACAACAATAGTCAACGGCATGCCACAACACGTCTAGATACAGAGGGGCTACTCACCCCCTGTGCTTCACAGAAGAAGTACTGGACCATGCATTTCCACAAGGCATACGACGGAACGACAGACCCAGGGGTCTGGATCGAGGATTTTATCCTGCATATTCACGTGGCTCGTGGGGATGACCTCCACGCCATCGAATACCTTCCCCTCAAGTTGAAGGGACCAGCTCGACATTGGTTGAAGAGCCTCCCCGAAAATTCAATTGGGAGTTGGGAGGAACTCGAGGATGCTTTCAGGGCCAATTTTCAAGGGATTTATGTCCGGCCTCCGGATGCGGACGATTTAAGTCACATAATCCAACAGCCCGGAGAGTCCGCCCGCAAGCTTTGGAACATATTCCTCACTAAGAAGAATCAAATTGTCGATTGTCCGGACGCCGAAGCGTTAGCAGCATTCAAACACAGCATCCGCGACGAGTGGCTTGCCAGACACCTCAGCCAAGAAAAGCCAAGGACAATGGCAGCCTTAACAAGTCTTATGACCCGCTTTTGCGCGGGTGAAGATAGCTGGTTGGCCCGTAAAGGCACCAGCGACCCAAGCACATCCGAAATAAGGGACGGCAACGGGAAGCCACGGCGTAATAAAAACAAACACCAAAACAAGGAAGAGAGCCCGGACAACACAACGGTCAATGCCGGATTCAGGGGCTCTCGACCCGATCAGTAAAAGAAGCCATTTAAAGGCAGTAAAGAGGGACCGTCCGGTCTGAATAGAGTCCTGGACAGATTGTGCCAAATTCATGGCACCCCCGACAAACCTGCGAACCACACGCACAGAGAGTGTTGGGTCTTCAAGCAGGCCGGTAAATTAAATGCCGAACACAAGGGAAGGGAAACACCAAGTGAAGACAAGGATGAACCTCGCTAGCCGAACACTGGGGGACAGAAAAAATTCCCACCAGAGGTTAAACCAGTAAACATGATCCACGCGACTCACACATCCACGAGAAGGCATGAACGCGCGCTTAGAGATGCGTACGATATAGGGCCCATCGTACCCACACCTAACTACTGGATGGCTTGTCCGATCACCTTCGATCACACGGACTGCCTAACTAGTATTCGACGCGGAGGATCAGAGGCCTTGGTGCTTGACCCAATAATCGACGGATACCATCTCACCCACGTCCTCATGGACGGGGGCAGCAGTCTCAATTTAATATACGAGGACACTGTCCGCAGGATGGGGATAGGCCCATCCAGAATTAGCCAAAGCAACACCACCTTTGAAGGGGTGATACCAGGCGTTGAAGCCTACGGCAGGGGCTCCGTCGTACTGGAGGTAACATTCGGCTCCCCAGGAAACTCCAGAAGTGAAGAACTACTCTTCACCATCGCACCCTTCCAAAGCGGATATCATGCATTGCTTGGTAGAACGGCCTTCGCCCGCTTCAACGCATTACCGCACTATGCCTACCTTACACTCAAGATGCCCGGTCCACGTGGCATCATCACCGTTAACGGAAACACAGAGCGCTCTTCACGCGCAGAGGAACACGCGACGGCCCTAGCGGCCGGACTATAAGCGGCCTCCAATATCAGAAAATATGACTGGTCATTAAGACCACAGACACGGTTAGACGAGTCCGGCAGCCCGGATAAAACTGAACCAGGGCACCGTATATGTAATCCCATAGAGGACACCAGGGGCTATAAATACTTAATATAGCCCCACACTTGGCTCAACCTTATTGGCAGGCCAACATCTTACACTTTTACTATCCATTGCATACTTGCGTTGTACTCTCCTACACGAGTTTTCTTTTTTACAGACAACATTCGCGCGATACCCTTCCAGGATACGGGACAACAGAGACAAAGGCACAGACGTACAGCAGGGCCCAGTTCAAAAGGTTTCTTTTAGATTAAGCCCCTGTGTAAACCTTTTCTATTGCCTCTTGTTGTTTAAACATCCCACGGGTTCCATACCCACAGAGGATACTGCCGTTATTGGCATTTCGCCATGATAGACTAATGCATGTACCTGGAAATACAGGGTTTATAATGAATGGGCATTCTTCAGCCCAATTTCTGCTATAAAGTCCGAATACCTTCGGGAGTGTTCGGCGTCACGAGTTTGGCCTTATATGCATCAGCTCCGAATCATGTCTTTGGTCAAATGTTGGGTTTGCCGGCCCTGGTTTGCCGCCTTTACGCCCGCTCTTATCGGCTAAGGTGGCCAAAGGAGAACTACTGCGATTGTCCCCTGGTTATTCCGGATGAGCACCTCAGTAGAGAAAGCCGAAAACTGACTGTCATGATATAGCGCAAGACTGTTCAACCACTCGAAGACTTACCGGAATCTTTAGGATTCCTCCGCATTAACGAAGGGCCGTTTCCCGGCCATGTACATATGCGCCCGTATTCGGATGCACGCAAAAGTACTAGCTGTCAAACTCCTATGGCTAAGTGAAAGTGTTACAGCTATATAGTCCGGTTGCCTAGTTCGACGTGCGATCACCTCCTTAATGGACCAAGACGTTGGACCAAGTGTGATTATGCATATTTTTTGCGAACACCCCCGCATTGTATGCGTGGGGGCTGAAGCCAACGACTAATAACTTTCAGATTTACACATAGACATAAAAACGGCCGCACAGGAGGCACAAATAATACTTTCGGGCACAAAGTATAAATATAGCCTCATAATCAAAATAACATTGTTTTTACAATGATTCGCTTTATCACTCGAACAATATATTCTTCGAGCATTGCGCCTCTATTAAGCGGGCACCTTCTGTTACCTGCTCCCAGTAGTGCTCGGCCGGCTACTGGCCTCCTGCCGGATTCTGGGTCGCTACAACGGTGGCCTCCATATCTGTCCAATAGGCTTTAACGCGGGCAAGAGCCATTCGTGCACCCTCTATGCACGCCGACCTTCTCATGGCGTCGATCTGAGGCACGGCCCCAAGGAATTGTTGCACCAAACCAAAGTAACTGTCCGGCTTAGGCCCCTTCGGCCAAAGATGGTCTATTACAAACCGCATTGCAAGCCCGGACAGCCTGCTATAGCAGCCATCTTCTCACTTAACGGCAGTGGGCGCGCGGGAGCATTGAATTGCAACCAGAAAAGCTTCTCCACTTCTTTATCACCTTGATCCTCGAAAAACTTGGCTGCATCAGCTGTACTCTTCGCCAAGTCCACATACGCGTCTGCAGGACTCCAGCGTCCATCCAGGGGAGCATACTTCGGATCTAAAAACTTCGTCTGCAGTAAGTAGGAGCCCCCAACCGCGATTTTACCGGCCTGTTGAAGCTCCTCCCATACACCCCTGACCTCGGTCCGCATCTCCTTGGTGGCATTAAGTGCCTTGTTCAGGTCGGCCGAACTAGCCTTATTCTCCTTTTCAAGGAGTTCATACCGGTCGACGGTATTTTTTAACTCCACTGCCATTTCGGCTATCTTTTCCTCGCTTCGGCGATGAGCAGCCTATTCGGCTCTCAATTCTTCGGCCGCCTTTAGGGCAGCCGCATTTCTAACCCGAGATTGTTCCTTGGCCTGGGCAAGTTCCGCACTCATGGCTTCCATGGCAGCAGCACCATCTACATTGCAAACACATTGCATTAATATTATGCCCTTCTCATATTTTCCTATACAACATAATAAGGAAAACAGAGCACATACCTTGTGACTCGTTCAGCCGCACGTTCACCAGCGTGATATCGGCATCAATAGATCCGATCTGCCTCCTTAGCTCGGCAACTTCAACGGACTGGTCGGCTGCCGGACCCTTAGATACCTGCGCATATGTACAACGCAATCATTATATGATCCCCCATTTGCCGCCTAGGGCGGGCAACCAGAGTCTCAGGGGCTACTATCCATATGGAGCACACCTAGCGCGTGCCTCACAGCCAAAAAATAGTGTATTTTTCACTACATACCTCAAAGCCTCGAGCAGGCTCAGAATGTTTATTCAAACCGCTTGTGGCGGATGGAAATCTTCTTGAGCACCGTGCTCATTAATGAGCGGTGCTCCTCCAAGAGCGCAGCTCGCTCGGAAAACTCACAAGATGCCCGGCCGACATAGAACTCTTTGGACCCTTCTCTCGCCCCCGTGGGAGCCAAACGCCTGTGCTCGTGGCGGTGGCGCGATAGCTTCCGGCCGGCAGATCCGGACTCCTCTGTGATGACACCTCGGTGTCGCCCGCTTCATGAGGCGGAGAGGTGGGTGGGGTCTCGCTCTCCATCATCTCCGGAGGAAGATCCCCCGAAGATGAACTCTGTTGAGAAGAGCTGCTAGCCGGACTGCAAAAGACGAATCCTGGTTATTGATCTCGGAGAAATGCAGTACCTTTGAATTAACGATTAACTTACAGCTCGGTTGAGGGCTAGCCCGTTGGCGGGCATGACGTGGCGAAGACGCCCGTCGGGGCAGAGCCCCTCAGCGACACTTTCTTCCCCTGTTTGGGCATCTTCGTCTCCAAGTCTTCGGAGGCGGCCCTTTTCTTCCCGCGCGGGGATGCGGCCTCGGATTCACCTCCCCGACTATCCTCCCTTGGGAAGGAAGCAATTCCCTGTTGGGGAACGTAGTAATTTCAAAAAATTTCCTACGCACACGCAAGATCATGGTGATGCATAGCAACGAGAGGGGAGAGTGTTGTCTACGTACCCTCGTAGACCGAAGCGGAAGCGATCACAACGTAGAGGAAGTAGTCGACGTTCTTCTCGCGATCCAACCGATCCCAGCGCCAAGCATTCGGCGCCTCTGAGTTCTTGACACACGACAGCTCGATGACGCTCCTCGGCTCCAATCCAAGAGAGCTGGGAGGAAGAGTTCCATCAGCACGACGGCGTGGTGACGATCTTGATGTACTACCGACGCAGGGCTTCGCCTAAGCACCGCTACGATATGACCGAGGTGGATTATGGTGGAGGGGGGCACCGCACACGGCTAAGAAACGATCTCAAGGATCAACTTGTGTCTTGTGTCTAGAGGTGCCCCCCTGCCCCCGTATATAAAGGAGCCAGGGGTAGGGGTTCGGCCGGCCAGGAGGGGCGCGCCAGGAGGAGTCCTCCTCCCACCGGGAGTAGGACTCCCCCCCCCCTTCCTTGTTGGAGTAGGAGAGAAGGAAAGAAGGGGAGAGGAGGAAGGAAAAGGGGGCTGCACCCCCTGTCCAATTCGGACTAGAGGGGCTGCGCCTTCTTCCTTTGGCCTCTCTCCTCTATTCCCGTATGGCCCAATAAGGCCCATATACTCCCCGGCGAATTCCGTAACTCTCCCAGATTCAAAAATACCCAATGACTCAGAACCTTTCCGAACTCCGAATATAGTCGTCCAATATGTCGATCTTTACGTCTCGACCATTTCGAGACTCCTCGTCATGTCCCCGATCTCATCCGGGACTCGAACTCCTTCGGTACATCAAAACTCATAAACTCATAATATAACCGCCATCGAAACCTTAAGCGTGCGGACCCTACGGTTCGAGAACAATGTAGACATGACCGAGACACGTCTCGTCAATAACCAATAGCGGGACCTGGATGCCCATATTGGTTCCTACATATTCTACGAAGATCTTTATCGGTCAGACCGCATAACAACATACGTTGTTCCCTTTGTCATCGGTATGTTACTTGCCCGAGATTCGATCGTCGGTATCCAATACCTAGTTCAATCTCGTTATCGCAAGTCTCTTTACTCGCTCCGTAATACATCATCTCACAGTTAACTCATTAGTTGTAATGCTTGCAAGGCTTAAGTGATGTGTATTACCGAGAGGGCCCGAGATACCTCTCCGACAATCGGAGTGACAAATCATAATCTCGAAATCGCCAACCCAACATCTCGCCTTTGGAGACACCTGTAGTACTCCTTTATAATCACCCGATTCGTTGTGACGCTTGGTAGTACCCAAAGTGTTCCTCCGGTAAACGGGAGTTGCATAATCTCATAGTTATAGGAACATGTATAAGTCATGGATAAAAGCAATAGCAACATACTAAACGATCGGGTGCTAGGCTAATGGAATGGGTCATGTCAATCAGATCATTCAACTAATGATGTGACCTTGTTAATCAAATAACAACTCCTTGTTCATGGTTAGGAAACATAACCATCTTTGATTAACAAGCTAGTCAAGTAGAGGCATACTAGTGACACTATGTTTGTCTATGTATTCACACATGTATTATGTTTCCGGTTAATACAATTCTAGCATGAATAATAAACATTTATCATGAAATAAGGAAATAAATAATAACTTTATTATTGCCTCTAGGGCATATTTCCTTCAGTCTCCCACTTGCACTAGAGTCAATAATCTAGATCACATCACCATGTGATTAACATCGATAGTTCACATCATCATGTGATTAACACCCATAGTTCACATCGCCATGTGACCAACACCCAAAGGGTTTACTAGATTCAGTAATCTAGTTCACATCGCTATGTGATTAACACCCAAAGAGTACTAAGGTGTGATCATGTTTTGCTTGTGAGAGAATCTTAGTCAACGGGTCTTTCACATTCAGATCCGTTATGTATTTTGCAATTTTCTATGTCTACAATGCTCTGCACGGAGCTACTCTAGCTAATTGCTCCCACTTTCAATATGTATCTAGATAGAGACTTAGAGTCATCAGATCGGTGTCAAAACTTGCATCGACGTAACCCTTTACTTATTTAACCCTTTTGTCACCTCCATAATCGAGAAACATATCCTTATTCCACTAAGGTAATTTTGATCGCTGTCCAAATGATCTACTCCTAGATCACTATTGTACTTCCTTGCCAAACTCAGTGTAGGGTATACAATAGATCTGGTACACAACATGGCATACTTTATAGAACCTATGGCCAAGGCATAGGGAATGACTTTCATTCTCTTTCCATCTTCCGCCGTGGTCGGGTTTTGAGTCTTACTCAATTTCACACCTTGCAACACAGAGCAAGAACTCCTTCTTTGACTGCTCCATTTTGAACTACTTCAAAATCTTGTCAAGGTATGTACTCATTGAAAAACTTATCAAGCCGCCTTGATCTATCTCTATAGATCTTGATGCTCAATATGCAAGCAGCTTCACCGAGGTCTTTCTTTGAAAACTCCTTTCAAACACTCCTTTGTGCTTTACTGAATAATTCTATATTATTTCTGATCCACAATATGTCATACATATACTTATCAGAAATGCTGTAGTGCTCCCACTCACTTTCTTGTAAATACAGGCTTCACCGTAAGTCTGTATAAAACTATATGCTTTGATCAACTTATCAAAGCGTGTATTCCAACTCCGAGATGCTTGCACCAGTCCATAGATGGATCGCTGGAGTCTACATATTTTGTTAGCACCTTTAGGATTGACAAAACCTTTTGGTTGCATCATATACAACTCTTCTTTAATAAATCCATTAAGGATTGCAGTTTTGTTATCCATTTGCCAGATTTCATAAAGTGTGGCAATTGCTAACATGATTCGGACAGACTTAAGCATAGATACGAGTGAGAAACTCTTATCGTAGTCAACACCTTGAACTTGTCAAAAACCTTTATGCATAAGTCGAGCTTTGTAGATAGTAACACTACTATCGCGTCTGCCTTCCTCTTGAAGATCCATTTATTTTCTATGGCTTGCCGATCATCGAGCAACGCCACCAAAGTCCACACTTTGTTCTCATACATGGATCTCATCTCAGATTTCATGGCCTCAAGCCATTTCATGAATCTGGGCTCACCATCGCTTCTTCATAGTTCGTGAGGTTCATCATGATATAGTAGCATGACTTCGCAACAGGATTACGCATCACTCAGTGCGGATCTTACTCGTTGATCTACGAGGTTCTCAGAGTAACTTGATCTGAAGTTTCATGATCAACATCATCAACTTCCTCACTATTTGGTGTAGATGTCTCAGAAACCGGTTTCTGCGATAAACTACTTTCAAGTAAGGGAGAAGGTACAATTACCTCATCAAGTTCTACTTTCCTCCCACTCACTTCCACTAGTAGAAAAGGGGGCAATGGTCCAGGCCGGTCCAGCCCATTAGTCCCGGTTCAATCCGTAACCGGACCAATGGGGCATCGGACCCGGTTCAGGAGCCCCGGGGCCGGCCGGGCCACGGGCCATTGGTCCCTGTTCGTTCGACCTTTTGGTCCCGGTTGGTGGGATGAACCGACCAATGATCCCCGCCTCTGCCCATTAACCATTCGTCCGGTTCGTGGCACTAACCGACCAAAGGAAACCCTTAGTCCCGGTTCGTGCGACCAACCGGGACCAATGGTGGTGTTATATATACCCCCTCGCAAGAGCAGAGCACACCGCCTGCTTTTTTCCGCCGAGGGGAGAGGGCTTGGTGGTGCTCTAGCTCACCTCATATGCACACAAGGTGTTCGATGGAATGCCCGAGCCAAACTACTTAAGGTTTCTCCTCTCCAAGCTCGACCGCCAAGCTCCATTTTCCTCCATATTTGTCTAGGTTTAGCGGTCCGTCACGCCCCATCCCGCCTTCAACGCCGCCGATCACCCGCACCGATCTCATCGGCGGCACCACCGTGGTGAGCCTCTTGTTCTTATCTTCTTTCCAAAGGAAAATATTCTTATTTGTATGTTTAGATAGATATATACTTGTATAATTTTCTTACTTTTATTATTGCATCTTATATAGTGCGATGGTTTTGGTATCCGCCTCGTCGGCCCTCGCCCCGCTCTATGATTCGGATGTGGTATATATTATCTTTTCATAACTATTGGTTCATTTATTATTTATGACAATTATGCCGACCAACGTGACATAGATTTTATTCATCTAGGAGGTTGTTGAACCGAAATTCCAACCGACCCTATTGTCGAGAGGTTAAATTTAGTTGAAGAAGAAAACAATTTGTTGAAGGAAAAATTAGAAAAATTGAGGAGGAGAAGATGATATTGGAGTTGCATGTTGCGGATGTCGCCGATGATCACAAGATCAAGATGGATGCAATGCGCTTGAAGATTAGAAAGATTAGAAAATATGCCATTCATACCGAGGCTTGGTATCATTATGTCGTTGGATCAGTTGTTACATTGGTTGCGATTATGATCGCATTTGTTTTCGCATTGAAATGTTTTACATAGTTTCAAAGTATGGTTTAATTAATTTAGATGCTCGCAGAGCTTTATGTTGTTAGATGAGAACTATGTATGTACTTTGGTTTTAATGTGATGATGAACTTCTATTAATTTGGTCACTTAATTAATTATCTATTCATGATCTCTAATGATTTTTGACACACTTAATTATATATAATGCACACAGATGAACCGCAATGGATGTACGGTTCAAGACACACCTCCGAGTACATTAAGGGCGTGTATAATTTTCTCAAGTGGCTGAGGCAAACAAGCAGAATGGTTTTATGTGTTGTCCATGCCCTATATGTGGGAATACGAAGTCTTACTCGACCGAAAATCCTGCACACCCACCGCTTTATAAGGGTTTCATGCCACACTATAATGTTTGGACGAGGCACGGAGAAATAGGGGTTATGATGGAAGACGGCGAAGAAGAAGAGTACGATGACAACTATGTGCCCCTGAATACGATGATGCTCCGGAAGATCAAGAGGAACCAGACGATGTGCACGATGATGCTGCAACGGAGAAGCTGCCAAGATCAAGAGGAACCAGATGATGTGCCCGATGATGATGATCTCCGCCGGTCATTGTCGATGCAAGGACGCAATGAGAAAGTCAAAAGAGAAGATGAAGTTCGATCGCATGCTAGAGGACCACAAAAAGGGTTGTACCCCAATTGCGAAGATGGCAACACAAAGCTAGGTACCGATCGAATTGCTGCGGTGGAAGGCAGAGAATGTCAGTGCTCGATAAAGGATTTGAGAAGCTACTTAAAATATTGAAGAAGAAGCTTCCAAAGGATAACGAATTGCCCGACAAGACATACGCAGCAAAGAAGGTCGATGCCCTCTAGGATTGAGGTGCGGAAGATACATGCATGCCCTAATGATCGTGATCCTCTATCGCAAAGGCGCATAAGGATCTGAACGATGCCCGGTATGCGGTGCATTACGTATAAGATCGACGAGATGACCTCGTGATGTTGACGGCGAGCCCCCCAGAAGAGGGTTCTGCGAAGGTGATGTGGTATGCTCCTATAATACCACGGTTGAAACGTCTGCTCGTAAACGGAGAGCATGCCAAGTTGATGCGATGGCACGTTGAGGACCGTAAGAAAGACGGAAGTTGAGAGCACCCACCGACGGGTCGCAGTGGAGAAAAATCGAGAGAAAGTCTTGGGATGAGTTTGCAAGTGAGCCAAGGAACGATGGTTTGCTTTAAGCGCGGATGGCATTAATCCTTTCGGGAGCAGAGCAGCAATCACAGACTCGCCCGTGACTCTATGTATGTATAACCTTCCTCCTTGATGTGCATGAAGCGGAAGTTCATTATGATGCCGTTCTCATCCAAGGCCCTAAGCAACCCGGCAATGACATTGATGTGTACCTAAGGCCATTAGTTGAAGAACTTTACAGCTGTGGAATGGAAACGTGTACGACGTGGGATGAGCACAAACAGAGGAATTTAACCTAAAGGCGTTGTTGTTCATGACCATCAACGATTGGCCCGCCTCAAGAACCTTCGTGACAGATAAACAAGGGATACCACGATGCACGACTGCTTACTTGACATCGATAGTATATACCGCAAGCTGCGGGAAGAATGTGTACTGGCTATCGCCGATTTCTTCCGACCAACCATCAATGTCGAAAGAAAGGCAAGCATTTCAAAGGCGAGGCAGATCACCGGAAGAAGCCCGCCATGCGCATCGGTGATCACGCATTTGCTATGGTCAATGATTTACACGTAATCTTTGGAAAGGGTCCCGCGGACTAGCTGTTCCGAGGACGCCGAGGGACACGCACCCATGTGGAAGAAGAAATCTATATTTTGGGACCTACCCTCACCGAAAGACCTAGAGGTCCGCTTCGATCGACGTGATGCACGTGACGAAGAACCTTTGCGTGAACTCTGCTAGGCTTCTTGGGCGGTATGGGAAGACAAAAGATACAATTGAGGCACGAGAGGACCTGCAACGTTTGCACGAAAAAGACGGCATGCCTCCAAAGCAAGATGAAGGTCCTGCCGGCTATGCTTTTACCAAAGAAGAGAAGGAAATCTTCTTTGAATGCCTCGCTTAGTATGAAGGTCCCGACCGCTTTCGTCGAATATAAAAGGAATAATAAATATGGCAGAGAAAAAGTTTCGAACCTAAAGTCTCATGATCGCCACGTGATTATGACGCAATCGCTTCCGGTTGCATTGAGGGGCTTCTACCGAAAACGTCCGATTAGCCATTGTGAAGCTATGTGCATTCCTCAATGCAATATCTCGTAAGGTGATCGATCCGTAAACCATACCAAGGCTAAGGAGTGATGTGGTGCAATGTCTTGTCGGTTTGAGCTGGTGTTCCCACCATCCTTCTTCAATATCATGACGCACGTTCTTGTTCATCTAGTTGACGAGATTGTCATTCGGGCCCCAGATTTCTACACAATATGTACCCCTTTGAGAGGTTCATGGAGTCCTAAAGAAATATGTCCAGAATCGCGCTTAGGCCGAAGGAAGCATCTCCATGGGCCATCAAACAGAGGATGTCATCGGGTTTTGTGTTGACTTCATTCCCGGCCTTAAGAAGATAGGTCTCCCTAAATCGCGGTATGAGGGGAGACTGACCGAAAAGGCACGCTTGGAAAGGACTCAATAATATGCAGGACGGATATTCTTGGTCTCAAGCCCACTACACAGCTTCTACGTAACTCTACCTTGGTGACCCCAGATGTCGATGAACACAAGAACATCAAGCGCTTCAAACACCCGGAGCAAAGGCGACGATCGGATTACATGTGAACACATCAGACTTTCAGCAGCTTGGTTGGAAGCACGACGAGGTGACAACACTGCTTGTGAGGAGCTGTACTTGTTATCCAGGGACCATCTTTGACCGTATTGATTTGGAAAGGATACGAGATAAATGGGAATACATTTTACACGATCGACCAAGATCAAAAGAGCACTAACCAAAACAGCGTGTCCGCTTTGATGCAACAACCGAGAGTGGAAAGGACACATATTATGGTTACATAGTGGACATATGGGAACTTGACTACGGACATGATTTTAAGGTCCCTTTGTTTAAGTGCAAATGGGTCAATCTGTCAGAGGCGGGTATGTAGACCCACAAGACGGAATGACAACAAGGATCTGAAAAATCTTGGGTACACCGACGAACCGCTCGTCCTAGCCAATGATGTGGCACAGGTTATCTATGTGAAGGACATGTCCAAGAGACCGAGAAAGAGAAAAGATAAGGAAGCAAATACATCATACGATGAGCCAAAGCGCCACATAGTTCTTTTCAGAAAAGGGACATCGTGGGAGTGGAGGACAAGATGACATGTCTCAAGATTATGAAAAGTTTCATGAAATTCCTCCTTTAAAGTCAAGGCTGACCCCAAAGATCCCGATAAACGATGAAGATTATCCATGGTTACGGCGCAATAAGCAAATGACACAAGCGAAGAAAAAGTGAAGACTTTCTCCGCAACTATTGTTCGCTTATGATACCATTATATTGTAATCGATGAGTATGATACCATTGTTCGTTTTGTACATGCACATGCTATGTGTGGGTCAATTTATGATACCATGCCAACTTTCAACTTTTTCAGAGTTCATTTGAAATGTCTTATGGTTCGCCATCGTAATAATTAAAAATAGCAACAATAAGTATTTTGTTGTAAGTAGAAACAAAATAAATTAAATAAAGCAAGAAAGAAAACAAAAAAAGTGTTTTCAAATTTGAAAATTAGTAATGGCACTAACAGAAAGTTTATAGTTTTCCTAAAACTAGAAGCAAAAAGATTTAAAAATAGAGCAAAAACAAAAGAAAATAAATAATGCAGAAAACAAAACAAAAAAACAACAATAAGTACTTTGTTGTAAGTAGAAACAAAATAAATTAAATAAAGCAAGAAAGAAAACAAAAAAAGTGTTTTCAAATTTGAAAATTAGTAATGGCACTAACAGAAAGTTTATAATTTTCCTAAAACTAGAAGCAAAAAGATTTAAAAATAGAGCAAAAACAAAAGAAAATAAATAATGCAGAAAACAAAACAAAAAACAACAATAAGTATTTTGTTGTAAGTAGAAACAAAATAAATTAAATAAAGCAAGAAAGAAAACAAAAAAAAAGTGTTTTCAAATTTGAAAATTAGTAATGGCACTAACAGAAAGTTTATAATTTTCCTAAAACTAGAAGCAAAAAGATTTAAAAATAGAGCAAAAAACAAAAGAAAATAAATAATGCAGAAAACAAAACAAAAAACAACAATAAGTATTTTGTTGTAAGTAGAAACAAAATAAATTAAATAAAGCAAGAAAGAAAACAAAAAAAGTGTTTTCAAATTTGAAAATTAGTAATGGCACTAACAGAAAGTTTATAATTTTCCTAAAACTAGAAGCAAAAAGATTTAAAAATAGAGCAAAAACAAAAGAAAATAAATAATGCAGAAAACAAAACAAAAAACAACAATAAGTATTTTGTTGTAAGTAGAAACAAAATAAATTATATAAAGCAAGAAAAAAATGCCACCCATCGGGCCGCCACGGCCTGAATACGATCGGTATCCCTATTTGGGCCAGATTCAGCCCGCAGAAGGCCAGAAGGTCCAACAGCAACGAAGGAGCAAGTAGGCCCATAAGCCTGCAGTTCAAAGGAGTTCAAGAGGGAGCGGCGGTGGGGCTTATAAACCATCGCGCCCTCTCAACTAGCGAGTGGGACTAAACTTTGGCCCGACGCGGCGGTAGAGGCCTTTGGTCCCGGTTGGTGGCACCAACCGACTAGGCTTTAGTCGGTTGTAGCCACCAACCGACCAAAGGTCGCAGCTTCCCGCCTTTGGGCTGCCGAATTGAGAGTGGTCCCGGTTGGTGGCTCCAACCGACTAAAGGTTGCATTAGTCACGGTTGGTGCCACCAACCGACCAACGCGCTTTGTATATAAGTGGCACTTTGCGTTTTGCATTTCATCGCCACATTCGCTTCGACGACGCCGAACGATCGACGCCGCCAGTTGCCCCGACGCCGCCCGCCGCTCCCGCCGTCGCCGCCGCTGTGCTTGCCGCTTCGCCTCGCCGTCGCCGCTGTCCTCCCGAGCGCTTCGCCGTTATCGCCGCCAGCTCTGCCTTGTCGCCGCCAGGCTCCGCCTGCGTCGCCGCTCCCCAGCGCCCGCGCTCTCGCCTCGCCGTCGCCGCTGCCGCCCGCCCGCTCCGCCACGCCACTGTGAGCCACCGCGCCGCACCGCCAGGGCTCTTTTTTTTTCATTTTATTATTTTAGTTTTTTTTCTGTTCATATAATGCATATATGTGTATGTGTATGTATATGTTCATATATGTTATGTATATGTTTCATTTTTATTAGTTTTTTTTCTGTTCATATAATGCATATATGTGTATGTGTATGTATATGTTCATATATGTTATGTATATGTTTCATTTTTATTAGTTTTTTTTTCTGTTCATATAATGCATATATGTGTATGTGTATGTATATATGTTCATATATGTTATGTATATGTTTCATTTTTATTAGTTTTTTTCTGTTCATATATGTGTATGTATATATGCTCTGTTCATATGTGGCTATATATATGCAAAAGATAGATTTTAGAAAAGTTCGTTTTTTTCTGTTCACAGATTTTTTTGTTGATATTAATTATTGTAGAATATGCAAATGTTGGTATATTCATATGAACAATGCATTAGGCAAAACCTTTGTTTTTTTTGGAATTTTCTATTTGAACATTTTTTTAAAACAAGCAATACTAAAAGAATGAGAGGAAAAGGAAAATAAGAAGAGGAAGAAAGGAGAAAAGAGGAGAGGAAGAAGAGGAGAAATAAATAAGAAGAGGAAAAAGAAGAAAAAGAAGAGGAGAAGAAGAAAGGAATAGAGGAGAAAGGAGAAATTCTATTTTTCTTCTTCTCCTCTATTCCTTTCTTCTTCTCCTTTTTTTTCTTCTTTACTTCTTCTTCTTCTTCCTTCTTCCTTCTTCCTCTTTTCTTCCTTTTCCTTAATTATTTTCCTTTCTCGAGGGAGAAGAAGAAAAGAAGAGGAGAAGAAGAAAGAAAGGAAAGGAGAAAGAAGAAACTTAAACACGAGGGGTGGTACCGATACCCCTCCCCGATATGTATATGTATGTCGCGTCGTTGTCAATATAATTAACCCCTCTAGATACAACTGCAGCACCCCCTCGGCCCTCTCGTCGACCAAAACTCTCGAGGACACCCAAACCCTAGAGAGAAAACGATGTTGAATAATAATTGACATGTTGTCAATATTTGCGTAAACTATGGAGCACTCCCGAGACGAAGAAATGGAAGCGATGTTGGGGAAATAATCGCAAATGGAAGTGATGATGTTGCGTCATTTCTCATCGACACCGCTGGTCGATGGATGAAGAAGAGGGCTATGATTATGATGGCTTCACTCATTAGTGCCGGTACAAGAGGAGGACTATGTTCATGATGGCTCCGTGACACAATGGAGGTACAAGACGAAGGAGACCGTGCCGAGCCGAGTCACCGAACCGAGTCCGCCAGGTATATATATATTAGTTAAGCTCGGCCGACAAGTTAATTGATGCATCCATTGTTTTGGTATATGTACACATATTAAGTAATCGTCGTCTTTCTTCCTTATAATTTCTAGCCCTCCGGATCGAGCACAACTTGCACGGAGACGAGGCCCAAGAAAAGTTGAGCTCGGATGAAAAGTTTGAGATCATAGAAATCGCTACCGACGGCGAACCGATTGAACCCAACCGACAAAGAAGGCATTTTCGCTCGGTGCGGGGTTCTTGTTAGGGACAGATCCCGATCAAGATCCAAAGAATGGTATAAGCCTGCTAAGGATGAAGACGCCGAGGTGTCTTATGTCAATGATATGCGTAAAGAAGATCTTTGGAATGAGTGAAGGCAAATTTCACCCTACCGCCAGAGGAGGATCCGGAGAAGCCGTTAAAGAGCAATTAATCAAGTCTTGTGCTCTTAAGAAGATGGCTGGCCTAATGAGGAGGTGGAGGAAAGAGCTGAACCAGTTTGTCAAGAAAAAGAGACACCAGAATTCATCGGCAAATATGAGAAGATCAAAGATCATCGCCCGCATTTGTGGCCCACATGACATCGGAAAAGAGTAAGAAGATGTCGGAGACAAACAAGAAAAATGCTGCGAAGAAGACGCTTCACCATCGCACGGGTCGTGGCTACCTCAAAGCCCGCCTAAGTGGTCCAAGGCTGAGCATGATCTCGCTTGAAAAGGGATCGAACTAGAGACGATCGCGCCGCCGACCGCTGCGGACTTGGTTCTTCGGGCTGGCGGAACCTTGGACCTCAGAATAGGCAAAGGTCGATGGACTAACGAGCAATCGCAAACACCAGTCAAGAAACTTCGACAATATATTGATGCTGCGCAGCGAGGGACGCTCCTTCCAAACAGGAGAAGGACGAGCTCACAATGGCCCTTGGGAATCCCGAGCACCCCGGACGGACACGAGGCATGCCAGCTCGCCCGTGGAAGGTTGGTTTTCCGGACGCAGGGGTTACAAAACCCACGAGAGGAGGAAGAAAGTGGAGCATGACCAAATGCAGCGCTGCTTGGAAGGGTAATGGGGCTAGAGGATCGAGAAGAGGAACGAGAAGCAGCAGATCGCAACAAACGACATGCCAAGATTCCCCGGTTACCCCGCCATCTCAGTAGCAGAAGCAGCGTTGCTTCCACCGAGCTGCTTCAGCGGAGCATGTCTTGATGGCTCTCGCCAGCTATCCCGTGGATGGTATCACGAGTCTCAAAATTGCCACATTATGGCGCGATGCATGAATTTGAAGGTCAAGGCGGCTGTTGGCCAAGTTTATCCTAGTGGACCCGCACAACTTATCACCGCCACCGATTCCGTATGATTTGCTAAGGTGATGGTTGATGAAATAACGGAGGGATTTGAGGACCTCGGCTTGAGCACCCTACCGTGAAGGGGAGACTAGGCTGGGTTTCGCTCAAGACTCCATGCCTATGGCGGAAGGAGCTCATCGACCTTCGGCTGGACGCCCGCCTCCTCCTCCTCATCCGCGAGTCAGGCACTCCGCCTCCTCCACCGCCTCCTCCTCCGTGAGTGACGATCAGGCACGCATGGCGGCACTCCGCCTCCACCGCCTCCTCCCCGCGAGTGAAGATCAGGCACGCGTGGCGGCACTCCGCCCTTTCTCCGGCGTGGCGGCACTCCGCCTCCTCCTTCTCCGCCTCGCCAAGAAGGGCGGAAGAGACCCGCCCCGCCCGGCTGCTCCGGACGCGTCAGTAGTCCTTCTCCTCCGCCTCGTAAGCAAGCACGAAGGAAGACAGACGCCGCAGCCGCCTCCGCTCGCTCCGGCGCCTAGCAGACAAGAAGAGAGAGGCAATACAGACACGGTCCACCTCTAAAGCCTGTAGAGAAGTTACCGTATGAGAGGAGCAAGGAGGAAAACGACACGATCGTGCAGTGACCCAAGTGAATGAGTTCTTTGAAGGGGTTAAAGCAAAGATACATCCACCTCCGGAGGAGAAGGTCGATCCGTGAAAGCAAAGCGCACTCTCAATGCCCCGAGGAAACCACCAAAGTCTCCGCCGAGAACCAACTATGAGCGACATCGAACAGATATATCTCCAAGCCAAGCGGTCGGGAACTACTATCACCGATAAAAGGTTAAAAGAACAACGGGCAAAGGGGAAAAAATTGCCCAGCTCGGCGAACAAGCACAGCAATCGTGCCCCCGCTGAATGTGTCTAATCCTCCGGGACGGTGGCGGTTATGGCAATCTTGAAGATTACCCGCCCGACGATGCACTTCCCGATTTCATGGAGGTGGACTTATTCAGATCTGAGTACGGAAGCCTCTCGTCAAAGATGAAAAGTCTCGACAACAATGATGCTAAGATTCCACAGTTGGTACATGAAAACCCGCAGAGAGTCCGAGGGGACGAACACTTTGTATCTGAATATTAAAGAGGAGCACGACCTCGCTTCAAATGATCTGTTGTCTATTCCATTTGAGGAGTTCTTCGAGTTCTTCAATCAAAAGGCCCTCGATAAATTAATGGTCTTTTGCTACTGCTCGTAAGTATTATTTCTGTCATTAGTCTTTATATATAGCTCGGCTCTTTCATTGCATGTATTTATAATTAATTATCCTCAATATATTATGCAGATTGAAGATCGTCGAGTGCAAAAAAATGAAATCTATGATATTGGGTTCATTAACACAAATATCATAGATGTTTTTCTGGTTGAAAAGCACGCCAAGAGGCCGAGGACAACTTGCTACAATCATTGATCAAAAATCAAAACAAAGATACCATACTCTTTCCTTACCACGGCCCGTGAGTGTTCTTGTCGTGTGCATATTCGGTTTTCCTTATTACTCGAGCGAGGTTAATGTAATTGATGAGTTATGCATGCGTGCAGGTTCCACTATATTCTTCTGGAGATTAAGCTTGAGCGTGGACTAGTAACCGTCCTAGACTACAGACGGAAAGATCCCAGCACCTATGCGGACATGACTGAAATGCTCAGCAAGTAAGTTCAATCGATCATTATCGCACCATATCGGCAACTTTTTGTTCATTTCCTGATATCTCAAGTAATAACAAATATTTTCTTTGTCTTGCAGGGTTTGGAAACAGTTCACCGCACAAGCTCCGGGACTGCCGAAGGAGCTGCGATATACATACCCGAAAGTAAGTACTATTGCGCCAAGATCTCCGCTGATTCTATAGCTATACTTTCATCAATGCCATTTATATAATGCTTCATTATCAGTTTGATTGACCTCTATTTCTCGTAAAGTGCTTGTGGCAGGAGGAAGGAATGATTTCGTGGATACTACGTGTGCGTAGTTCATCCACAACGCGACATTGAAAAACAAGCGGGCTACTCTAGAAGACAATATGAAGTGCGTAAGCAATAATATTCGCAATTTCATTTTATTACACCATCATTTCTGTTGAGTTTCATTCATATATATGTATTAATTAACCCCTTCTTCAAATTAATTAGACATGGCAGATGCGGATGAACTCCTACCACCAGATCGCATGAAAGCAATTCAAGAGGAATTGGCAGGATTCTTTCTTGAACACGCCATCAATAAAGCCGAGAATACCATGTGGAACTTGAATTCAAATGCTAGTGGTTTGTAATTAAGAGATCTTATATAGATTGTACATGTATGTAGCCAGTAAAACTTGTTGTTCGACCAATCTCTCGAGAAGGAGAGGTCGATCGATCACTTCTCTCGGTATGCATGACTTAACTTCAGATCAATGGTTCTCTCGATCACTTATGTATATATACTACGTGGCCGAGCAAGCACGAGACATAATTAAGAGAGGACACTTTCTCTATTAATTAGCTAGCTAATGTAAACACCTAAATTAACCCCCAAAACCCCCAAAACCCCCAACCCCCTCCTTTCAAAAAAACAAAAACCAGGCCATCGAATGCAGACACGTGAACGCCTTTTGGTCCCGGTTGAGCCACCAACCGGGACCAAAGGCCCTCGACCGGGCTCGGCACACAGGGCCACGTGGAGGCTCATTGGTCCCGGTTCGTGTTTGAACCGACTAATGGGTTGAGGTATTAGTAACGACCCATTAGTCCCGGTTCCCGAACCGGGACTAAAGGCCCTTGCGAACCGGGACTGATTGGTGGTTTTCTACTAGTGTTCTTTCGAGAGAAACTCCTTCTCTAGAAAGGATCCATCTTAAGCAACAAATATCTTGCCTTCGGATCTGTGATAGAAGGTGTACCCAACAATTTCCTTTGGGTATTCTATGAAGACGCACTTCTCCGATTTGGGTTCGAGCTTTTCAGGATGAAACTTTTTCACATAAGCATCGCAACTCCAAACTTTAAGAAACGACAACTTGGGTTTCTTGCTAAACCACAGTTCATGTAGTGTCGTCTCAACGGATTTAGATGGTGCCCAATTTAACGTGAATGCAGCTGTCTCTAATGTATGATCCCAAAACGATATTGGTAAATCAGTAAGAAACATCATAGATTGCACTTTATCCAATAAAGTGCGGTTACGATGTTTGGACACACCATAACATTGTGGTGTTCCAGGTGGCGTGAGCTGTGAAACTATTCCACATTATTTTAATTGAAGACCAAACTCAGAACTCAAATATTCGTCTCGCGATCAGATCGCAGAAACTTTATTTTCTTGTTACGATGATTTTTCCACTTCACTCTGAAATTCTTTGAACCTTTCAACTATTTCAGACTTATGTTTCATCAAGTAGATATACCCATATCTGCTCAAATCATCTTGTGAAGGTCGAAAATAACGATACTTGCCACGAGCATCAACACTCATTGGATCACATACATCGGTATGTATTATTTCCAATAAGTCAGTAGCTTGTTCCATTGTTCCGGAGAACGGAGTTTTAGTCATCTTGCCCAAAAGGCACGGTTCGCAAGCATCAAGTGATTCATAATCAAGTGATTCCAAAATCCCATCAGCATGGAGTTTCTTCATGCGCTTTACACCAATATGACCTAAACGGCAGTGCCACAAATAAGTTGCACTATCATTATTAACTTTGCATCTTTTGGTTTCAATATTATGAATATGTGTATCACTACGATCGAGATCCAATGAACCATTTTCATTGGGCGTGTAACCATATAAGGTTTTATTCACGTAAACAGAACAACAGTTTATTCTCTTACTTAAATGAATAACCGTTTTGCAATAAACACGATCAAATCATATACATGCTCAACGCAAACACCAAATAACATTTATTTAGGTTCAACACTAATCCCGAAAGTATAGGGAGTGTGCGATGATGATCATATCAATCTTGGAACTATTTTCAACACACATCATCACTTCACCCTTAACTAGTTTCTGTTTATTCTGCAACTCCCGTTTCGAGTTACTACTCTTAGCAACTGAACCAGTACCAAATACCGAGGGGTTGCTATAAACACTAGTAAAGCACACATCAAACACCTGTATATCAAATATACCCTTTTTCACTTTGCCATCCTTCTTTCCACCAAATATTTAGGGCAGTTCCGCTTCCAAAGGACCATTTCCTTTGCAAAGTGTAAGCACTCGGTTTCAGGCTTTGGTTCAGCTTTGGGCTTCTTCGTGGGAGTGACAACTTGCTTGTCAATCTACTTGAAGTTCCCTTTCTTTCCTTTGCCCTTTTCTTGAAACTAGTGATCTTGTCAACCATCAACACTTGATGCTCTTTCTTGATTTCTACCTTCGTCGATTTCAACATCACGAAGAGCTCGGGAATCATTTTCATCACCCTTGCATACTATAGTTCATCACGAAGTTCTACTAACTTGGTGATGGTGACTAGAGAATTCTGTCAATCACTATCTTATCCGAAGATTAACTCCCACTTGATTCAAGCGATTGAAGTACCCTGACAATCTAAGCACATGCTCACTAGTTGAGCGATTCTCCTCCATCTTTTAGCTATAGAACTTGTTGGAGACTTCATATCTCTCAACTCGGTATTTGCTTGAAATATTTAACTTCAATTCTGGAACATCTCATATGGTCCATGATGTTCAAAACATATTTGAAGTCCCGATTCTAAGCCATAAAGCATGGTGCACAAAACGTCAAGTAGTCATCATATCGAGCTAGCCAAACGCTCATAACGCCTCGTGATTTGCTCTCGCAATAGGTCCGTCACCTAGCGGTGCATTAAGGACATAATTCTTCGTGCAGCAATGAGGATAAACCTCAGATCACGGATCAAATCCGCATCATTGCTACTAACATTTTGCAACACAATTTTCTAGGAACATATCAAAATAAACATATGAAAGCAACAACGCAAGCTATTGATCTTAAAACATAATTTGCAAAATACTACCGGGACTAAGTTCATGATAAATTTAAGTTCAATTAATCATATTACTTAAGAACTCCCACTTAGATAGACATCTCTAGTCATCTAAGTGATCACGTGACCCAAATCAACTAAACCATAACCGATCATCACGTGAGATGGAGTAGTTTTCAATGGTGAACATCTTATGTTGATCATATCTACTATATGATTCACGCCGACCTTTCGGTCTCCGTGTTTCGAGGCCATATCTGCATATGCTAGGCTCGTCAAGTATAACTCGAGTATTCTCGTGTGCAAAACTGGCTTGCACCCGTTGTAGATGGACGAGAGCTTATCACACCCGATCATCACGTGGTGTCTCTAAGCACGATTTAACTTTGGCAATGGTGCATACTCGGGAGAACACTACTTGATAATTTTAGTGAGAGATCATCTTAAAATGCTACCGTCAATCAAAGCAAGATAAGATGCATAAAGGATAAACATCACATGCAATCAATATAAGTGATATGATATGGCCATCATCATCTTGTGCTTGTGATCTCCATCTCCGAAGCACCGTCGTGATCACCATCGTCACCGGCGCGACACCTTGATCTCCATCGTAGCATCGTTGTCGTCTACGCCACCTATTGCTTCTACGACTATCGCTACCGCTTAGTGATAAAGTAAAGCAATTACAGGGCGTTTGCATTTCATACAATAAAGCGACAACCATATGGCTCCAGCCAGTTGCCGATAACTTCGGTTACAAAACATGATCATCTCATACAATAAAATATAGCATCACGTCTTGACCATATCACATCACAACATGCCCTGCAAAAACAAGTTAGACGTCCTCTACTTTGTTGTTGCAAATTTTACGTGGCTGCTACGGGCTTAAGCAAGAACCAATCTCACCTACGCATCAAAACCACAACGATACTTCGTCAAATAGACTCCGTTTTAACCTTCTCAAGGACCGGCGAGCCACACTCGGTTCAACTAAAGTGAGAGAGACAGACACCCGCCGGTCACCTTTAAGCAACGAGTGCTCGAGCGGTGAAACCAGTCTCGCGTAAGCGTCGCGATAATGTCGGTCCGGCCGCTTCATCTCACAATACCGCTGAACCAAAGTATGACATGCTGGTAGGTAGTATGACTTGTATCGCCCACAACTCACTTGTGTTCTACTCGTGCAAAACATCAAACCATAAAAACCTAGGCTCGGATGCCACTGTTGGGGAACGAGTAATTTCAAAAAATTCCTACGCACACGCAAGATCATGGTGATGCATAGCAACGAGAGGGGAGAGTGTTGTCTCACGCACCCTCGTGAGACCAAGCGAAGCGATCACAACGTAGAGGAAGTAGTCGACGTTCTTCTCGCGATCCAACCGATCCCAGCGCCAAGCATTCGGCGCCCCGAGTTCTTGACACACATACAGCTCGATGACGCTCCTCGGCTCCAATCCAAGAGAGCTTCGGGAGGAAGAGTTCCATCAAGACGACGGCGTGGTGACGATCTTGATGTTCTATCGACGCAGGCTTCGCCTAAGCACCGCCACGATATGACCGAGGTGGATTATGGTGGAGGGGGCACTGACACGGCTAAGGAACGATCTCAAGGATCAACTTGTGTCTTGTGCCTAGAGGTGCCCCCTGCCCCTCAGATATAAAGGAGCCAGGGGGAGGGGTTCGGCCGGCCAGGAGGGGCGCGCCAGGAGGAGTCCTCCTCCCACCGGGAGTAGGACTCCCCCCCTTCCTTGTTGGAGTAGGAGAGAAGGAAAGAGGGGGAGAGGAGGAAGGAAAAGGGGGCTGCACCCCCTGTCCAATTCGGACTAGAGGGGGGCTGCGCCCCTTCTTCCTTTTGGCCTCTCTCCTCTATTCCTGTATGGCCAATAAGGCCCATATACTCCCCGGCGAATTCCCGTAACTCTCCGGTACTCCGAAAAATACCCGAATGACTCGGAACCTTTCCGAACTCCGAATATAGTCGTCCAATATATCGATCTTTACGTCTCGACCATTTCGAGACTCCTCGTCATGTCCCCGATCTCATCCGGGACTCCGAACTCCTTCGGTACATCAAAACTCATAAACTCATAATATAACCGTCATCGAAACCTTAAGCGTGCGGACCCTACGGTTCGAGAACAATGTAGACATGACCGAGACACGTCTCCGGTCAATAACCAATAGCGGGACCTGGATGCCCATATTGGTTCCTACATATTCTACGAAGATCTTTATCGGTCGAGACCGCATAACAACATACGTTGTTCCCTTTGTCATCGGTATGTTACTTGCCCGAGATTCGATCGTCGGTATCCAATACCTAGTTCAATCTCGTTACGCAAGTCTCTTTACTCGCTCCGTAATACATCATCTCACAGCTAACTCATTAGTTGTAATGCTTGCAAGGCTTAAGTGATGTGTATTACCGAGAGGGCCCAGAGATACCTCTCCGACAATCGGAGTGACAAATCCTAATCTCGAATACGCCAACCCAACATCCGCCTTTGGAGACACCTGTAGTACTCCTTTATAATCACCCAGTTACGTTGTGACGTTTGGTAGTACCCAAAGTGTTCCTCCGGTAAACGGGAGTTGCATAATCTCATAGTTATAGGAACATGTATAAGTCATGGATAAAAGCAATAGCAACATACTAAACGATCGGGTGCTAGGCTAATGGAATGGGTCATGTCAATCAGATCATTCAACTAATGATGTGACCTTGTTAATCAAATAACAACTCCTTGTTCATGGTTAGGAAACATAACCATCTTTGATTAACAAGCTAGTCAAGTAGAGGCATACTAGTGACACTATGTTTGTCTATGTATTCACACATGTATTATGTTTCCGGTTAATACAATTCTAGCATGAATAATAAACATTTATCATGAAATAAGGAAATAAATAATAACTTTATTATTGCCTCTAGGGCATATTTCCTTCATTCCCCCGGTCCGGATGCGCAGCATGTGAAGTTCGGCTTCACTGCCCTTTCCTTCGTCTTTCCCTGAGGGCATTTCGCTGAGCACCCGGCCAAGTATCTTGGCAACGGTTGGACCAGGCGAGCCTTCGGGAAGTGGCGCCGGACACCTGATCCTCTCCGCCTTGTTGAGCCATTCCTGGCCACGGAGGGTTTTTAGAATAATGACTATGACAAATAAAAACAAAGTGTCCGGTTTTAAGGTTACTTACTTGGGCATCTAGGCGATGGCAGCTTAGGCCCGCATCCTCGGTGGTGTCCGGACACTTTACTTGTGGTCCGAAGAATAATTTACACATCCCTTCGAGCTTCAGGCCGAAGAAGTGCTTAATAGTCCGCGGACCCTTTGGATTGAACTCCCACATCCGGAGAGGACGGCGTTTGCATGGCAACATCCGTCGGATTAGCATTACTTGAATTATGCTGACAAGGTTAATGTCCTTCTCAAGAAGCTCCCGGATACGGCTCTGCAGTATTGGAACATCACTGGTGGGCCCCCAATTTCGTCCTACTCCGGTCCATGACGCCAATTGCGACGGAGGGCCCGAGCGGAACTCGGGGGCGGCCACCCACTTTGTGCCTCTGGGGGGCGTGACATAAAACCACCTCCGTTGACATACATTGGATACTTCTGGGAAAGAACCCTCTGGCCATGGGGCATCGGCGTTCCTGCTTATTATGGCACCTCCGCACTCCGCACGTAGCCCTCGATCATCTTCGGCTTCACATTGAAGGTCTTGAGCCATAAGCCGAAGTGTGGAGTGACGTGGAGAAAAGCCTCGCACACAATGATGAACGACGAGATATGGAGGATAGCGTTCGGAGCTAGATCATGAAAAGCCAACCCGTAATAGAACATGAGCCCCCTCACAAAGGGATCAAGGGTGAGGCCCAAGCCGCGGAGGAAGTGAGGAACAAACACGACGCTCTCATTGGGCTCCGGTGTAGGGATGACCTACCCTGGAGCAGGAAGCCTGTGCTGGATGTCGGCCGTCAGATATCCGACCTCCCTAAGCCTCGCAATGTCCTCCTCTTGGATTGAGGAGGCCACCCACCGGCCTTGAGGGTTGGGTCCGGACATATTGGAGGATCTGGGGTGTTGGAGCTTAGGTCTCGGGTGTTAGAACTCGAGGTGCGATTAGGCGCAAGGGAGGTGGAAAAGAGGCATAGGCCTCGGCCCCTTTATAAAGGGGGTGAATATCAAGAGTCCTCAGCGTGACTGCTTGAGGCTTATCTAAAAATACACGGAGTCATGCCAACAGTCGTCGTGGGGTTACGCACGCCCATATTGATGGAAGATCCCGTAATAAGAGGAACACGATATCTGCTTTGGCAGGGCGTGCTAATAAAACCGCCTCGCAACGCTAGTCGAGGTGGGGCGAGAAATGCCGGTTCATGTTGGACCGGACCACGATGCAAGGGCACGACGTATGAAGATTGCCAGCAGATCAGATTTATGCTATGTTCCCTACAATAGTATGTGAGGATCATCTCGCAGATCCGGAGACGGTCTAAGTGTTTGATAATTACTTTGGAGTATTCGGAGATGGAACCCGCCTTGCAATGCCGAAGACAAGACTGCGCGCCGGACTCCTCGTCATTGAAGCCTGGTTCAGGGGCTACTGAGGGAGTCCTGGATTAGGGGGTATCCGGACAGCCGGACTATATACATCGTCCGAACTATTGGAGCGTGGAGATACAAGACTCAAGACTCTGTCCCGTGTCCGGATGGGACTCTCCTTTGCGTGGAAGACAAGCTTGGCGATCCAGATATTGTACTTCCTTCCTTGTAACCGACTCCGTGTAAACCCTAGCCCTCTCCGGTGTCTATATAAACCGGAGAGGTTGGTCCTTAGAAGGCCGATCACAACTACAATCATAATCATCATAGGCTAGCTTCTAGGGTTTAGCCTCTACGATCTCGTGGTAGATCTACTCTTGTACTACTCGTATCGTCAATATTAATCAAGCAGGAAGTAAGATTTTACCTCCATTGAGAGGGCCCAAACCTGGGTAAACATTATGTCCCTTGCTTCCTGTTACCATCAGCCTAAGACGCATAGATCGGGACCCCCTACCCGAGATCCACCAGTTTTGACACCGACAACCTACATATGCAAACTAAGAGTTATTTTGACTTCAAATTGCATATAAATCAAATACTACCACATATAATTCCTTCCAAAATAAAACCCACAAATCACTATACTTATAGAGCATTGCAAGAGCTAATCTAGCAATGGGAGATGAAAGGACAAAGTTGCTAACCTTTGTGATCACTTGGATGGATGGGGTGCCTTCAAATCTTCACAATTTTTGGCAAAATGGAGTGTGAGCTCGAGAGGAAGAGAAAGAAAACAGAGGACAGGAAAGGGGAAGAACAGAGCGCTCGGGCTGGAAGAGGGGGTTTATATAGGAAGACCTTTAGTACCGGTTTGTTAAACGAACCAGGCCTAACGATGAACTTCTAGTCCCGGTTCGTGGCATGAACCGGTACTAGAGGTGCTGGTGGGGCCGCAGCCTGACACCAGCCTGCCACAACCACTTTAGTCCCGGTTCGTGGCATGAACCGGTACTAATGAGCGCCGCCCACCTAGCCGTTGGAGCCGGCACTAATGGTCACATTAGTGCCAGTCCAGTTACAAACCGGGACTAATGTGCTTCACATTAGGCCCTTTTTCTACTAGTGTGAGGTGTCGGCTAATCGTGGTGATATTACCAAGTTCAGCGTCATGATCAAATACAACAGAGCAATTGATATTGGTATATGTCAAGTCATTGTGTTTTTCCTCTTCCTTCTCTTCATTGCAGTTTTCTGCATCGTCATGATCATCGCCCTCCTCATCAGAACTAGTCTGTGATTCATAATCATCATAGTGGAGCAATTTCTTGATGACACGTGTTCCCATTGCAACCATGGGCCTACCGTCTCCATCCAATGCAAGATCAAGAGGGATGAGATCCTCGGGCGAGGTGATGGCATACAGTTTATCACCAAGAAACACGATGTCAATGAGGTAGATATATGGAGTTGTCTGTGGCTCCGGCGACCACATGCCCTTCCCTCGCTGGAACACATGAGCGGATGCTTTCCTGTTTTTGGTGATGACGACGATGAAGTCATCGACCGTGGAGCGCATGAGGAACTTGCGAATGAAAGACCTGTCATCACCAACCATGGCGAAATTTACTCATAGGCTCACAACCCAAGGCAACTTCCACTTTAGACCTGTTGAAATATATTTTTCACAACCCAATGCCAAATTTAGGGTATAGTCCATTGGCAAATTAAACTTACAGTCATGGCAAACTGACTTTGAAGCCATGTCAAACTGACTTTGAAGCCATGTCAACACTTCCTCGACAAATCTTTCCAACCTTACTCCCATGGCAATTTAATTTTAATCCCATGGAAATTTAATTTTAATCCCATTCCATTTGATTTTTTTGCATGCAAAATATAACCTCCCAGCAACATCATTGTTTTAGAGATCGTTTGCCATGAAATAGAGATTTGTGCTCGCCACGTGAATGAACTATGCTCATGGCATTATTAAAAAAACGTCAATGTGCTATTTTTTTTGTTCTTTCTGAATTTGCAATTAGCTATAGGACATAAATTCAAAAATTGCCATCAAACACTTTTTTTGTCCATAGTCCGCCATTAACCAGAATTTGCTTAATTTCGTCGATAATGGCAAATTGAATTGCTCGACCATGGAAACAAAAGGTTGGGTCTGAGATGTCCTAGGACGGAATGTTGGCTGGTTATCGGGGTGGTCTTGATTTAGATGTACCGAATTTATTTAATTAGCATGATTTTTTGAGTTTCATTGATGGTACGGCTGCATAGAGGGGGCGTTTTCAGGGTGACGTGGTGATGATGCCACCCAACCCTTGCAAGAGCAAGGGCGGACGAAAGACAGCAAAGGCCAAGTCGGAGCCGCCTCCGCCCTTCAGCAGAGCACACGAGACGAGCTATTCCTCTTCCTCTTTGTTTCCCACTCACCAGATGGCGCGTGGGCCAGGTTTGACGGGGGACCGGGCCCACGAGTCAGCCACCTCCGGACCCGGCAACCCACCCTCCACCAGGCAATTCCAAACTGTTAAGCAAATGCCCTTAGCAGAGAGAGTTGGGCCGGCCCACTACTGGGTTTGCGTGATTACTTGGTTCGCTACTGTTCGTTTCATTGTTATTTTTCTTCTTCTTCTTTCGCGTTTTGGTTTTCAACTCTCTTTTTCCCAATTTCATTTTTCTGTTTTGGTTTCTTTATTTCTTTTTTTTTCATTTTTGGGGGTTGATTCCATTTTTTGCTTGTTATTTTTTAGTATTATACAAAATGTCCACCGCGTATTACAAAAATGTTCATTGTATATTACGAAAAAGTTGATCGTGTATGAAAAAATGTTTACCGTGTATTAAAACTCCTTTTTATGTGTATTTTAAAAAAATGCTCATCATATAGCGCGAAAAGGTTCAACGTGCATTACACAAAAATTTCAATGTGTGTTACAAAAGGTTGGCTGTATTAAAGAAATGGTCATCTCATATTTACGAAAATGCTCACCATGTTGTTGAAAAAACTCACCATAAATTACAAAAAAAAAAGTTCATTGTTCTCCATGTTATATTATAAACGTTTTTTATATTACAGAAAACTATATGTGAAAATAAAAAAATAAAAAAATCGAAGTTCAGAAGAAAATGGTAATAATAATAATCAAAAATTGGTTCGCTACAGCCGAATGAAATGTACTCCAGCTGTAAACAAATATAAGAGTGTTTACATCACTAGTTTTTTTTTTTTTTGAGAACTGTTTACATCACTAGTTTACGGACAGGAGCGTGTACTCACTAGTTTACAGCCGAATATACAGTTGCTCATACAGGGCCGGCCCATTTGTGCACGCCGTGTGCGTCGTCTGTTGGGCGTGGAACAGGGAGGGAGGGAGTCTCTCCCCTCCACCAACCCACCCGCGGGGCGGCTTGCGCAGCCCCGGGCCCAGCCGTCGGCCAGTCACGCTATTTAACCCAAGCAAGAGGAGGGGTAGGTGGTAGGTATCCGCGTCGGCATCGCATCGCACCGCACACCAACCAAACACTCGCCTGCCTGCCTTCCTTCCTCCCTTCCTTGTTCCTCGACGCACGCACGCAGATCTCATCCATCCAAGGCAAGGCAGGTCAGGTCAGGTCCCTCCCCATCCCCCCGAATCTTCCTTCCCCCCTCCCTTGTCCCCCGATCCCCCGCGTCGCGCCGTCGCCCAGTCCGGCCGTGGCTTCCGGCGGGGCGCTCGCTCGTCGGCCCAAAGAACCGGTAGCTTTTTTTCTTCTAGGCTGGGTTCGGCAGTGGCTTGATGAGATCCATGGCGGGGAGCAATCTAGCACTCTAGTTGACTAAGTAACGGGAGGGGGGAGCCAACTAGTTGAATTCGACATGCCTTGCCGGCTGACAGACAGACCACTAGTTGTCCTGCCTGCGCCTCTACTACTGTACCATGTGTTGTTCCTACTACTAGCTCTATTCTAGTTGGGGATGCCCTGTTTTCTCTGTTTTTTTTTTCCGCATGATAGATAGATGAAGCTCGGACCTAGATAGAAAAACCATACAACTAACTGCGGATGACAAACACTTTTCGCAATTTAATCTAAAATTGTCATCATGATCCTAGAAAATACTCCTCAAATAACTGTAAATTGTTTTGTTGCACGATTAGTGTTAGTTTAGATAAGCCACTGATGCTGGATGGTGGGTAATTGTCTTGTGTTGTGTGCATGTCGGTACTAGGCAGCTGTATGTTCGTGAGCAACAAGCATACAATTTGTGCCTCTGCTCTACTGTATTGGCCTCATGGGTCATGGCTGATTGAATTCACCCGGACTATAGCTTATTCCTTCAGCGTACTATCGCTTTCTCAAGTCAACTCAAGCAACAATTCATGTGGCTCGCTCAATCCTCTGAATATTGCATCTACTGAAATTGACATTCGTAACCTCGCATTCAGTTATCCACTGGCCATTTTCTGAAACCTCTATTCGCTGCAAACATTTACTCAGAGTGAAGCTTGTTCCTGTGTCTAGCATCATCATTTGGTTTTCGTTTGTATATACAGGCAGGCTTTAAACCTTTCTAGCGAGCGAGACATGCATAAATAAACTATCTAACTTTGTGTTTGGTGCATCTCTTTTCTTTTCAGGTACGACATGGCTCTCACCAGAATTGGTCTCGCTGGCCTCGCGGTCATGGGCCAGAACCTTGCCCTCAACATTGCCGAGAAAGGCTTCCCCATCTCTGTCTACAACAGGACAACGTCCAAGGTCGACGAGACTGTTCAGCGTGCCAAGCTAGAAGGAAACCTTCCTCTCTATGGTTTCCATGACCCTGCATCCTTTGTCAACTCCATTCAGAAGCCACGTGTCGTCATCATGCTTGTCAAGGCTGGTGCCCCGGTTGACCAGACCATCGCAACGCTCGCAGCACACCTGGAGCAAGGTGACTGCATCGTCGATGGAGGAAACGAGTGGTATGAGAACACGGAAAGGAGGGAGAAGGCCATGGAGGAGCGTGGACTCCTCTACCTCGGGATGGGTGTCTCCGGAGGAGAGGAGGGTGCCCGCCATGGCCCGTCGATGATGCCTGGTGGCTCATTGGAGGCTTACCAGTACATCGAAGACATTCTTCTCAAGGTGTCTGCTCAGGTCCCTGACAGCGGCCCGTGTGTGACATACATTGGGAAGGGTGGATCTGGAAACTTTGTCAAGATGGTTCACAACGGTATCGAGTACGGTGACATGCAACTGATCGCGGAGGCATATGATGTTCTCAAGTCGGTTGGTAAGCTCACAAACGGTGAGCTGCAGCAGGTTTTCGCCGAGTGGAACAAGGGTGAGCTCCTCAGTTTCTTGGTCGAGATCACTGCTGATATATTCAGCATCAAGGATGACCAGGGTGAAGGCTACTTGGTCGACAAGGTCCTGGACAAGACTGGGATGAAGGGAACCGGCAAGTGGACAGTGCAGCAGGCTGCCGAGCTCTCAGTGGCTGCTCCTACCATTGAGGCGTCCTTGGATTCCAGGTTCCTCAGCGGGTTGAAGGACGAGAGGGTGGCTGCTTCCAAGATCTTCCAAGGTGACTACAGCAGCGGCGAAACCGTCGACAAGGCACAGCTCATCGAGGATGTGAGGAAAGCTCTGTATGCCTCCAAGATCTGCAGCTACGCCCAGGGCATGAACATCATCAAGGCCAAGAGCACAGAGAAGGGATGGGGCCTCAACCTGGGCGAGCTGGCCAGGATCTGGAAGGGCGGGTGCATCATCCGCGCCAGCTTCCTGGACCGCATCAAGAAGGCGTACGACAGGAACGGCGAGCTCGCGAACCTCCTCATCGACCCCGAGTTTGCGCAGGAGATCATGGACAGGCAAGCTGCGTGGAGGAGGGTCGTGTGCCTCGCCATCAACAACGGCGTGAGCACCCCCGGCATGTCGGCGAGCCTGGCCTACTTTGACTCGTACAGGAGGGACAGGCTTCCGGCGAACCTGGTCCAGGCCCAGAGGGATTACTTCGGGGCGCACACCTACGAGAGGGTCGACATGCCGGGATCCTTCCACACCGAGTGGTACAAGATCGCCAACTCGAAGATCTAAGCTGCTGCTGCTCTGCTGAGAGATGGCCCATCAGGTTTCGTCTTGTCGGTAGGTATATCTTTTGTTGTTGAGTCCTTTTTCCTGTAGGGGAGAACTGCAGTTTAATTTTTATTACTCGGGTAATGAGTATGTCGTGTATTTATTTTCTATAAGGAGGTCCAGCCAGTATTCTCTCCACCAGTTCCATGTGGTTGATCAACCCTGAGGGAAACCACCACTGTTATTTGTCGGATTTCTGCCATGGTGAAATTTATATAGCATGAAGAAATAAAATACGTTTTCACATGCCTGTGTGTCCACTTATATCCGTTTTGTTTGGAAGAGAAGCATGTGTTGTTTGCCTAGCGCCCTGCCTGCCCTGTTTATGTTGTTATTACTGGATCATTTACAGCAGCACCAGACCTTGGATTTGTGTTGCATACTTGATGTTTTGAGCTGATTCTCCCACCCCTGGCTGAATCATCATCGTTCTGTCTGATGAGGCCGGCGTATGCCATTTTGTGTGTATCCGTGTATGGGCCAACCAAGCTACAGGATAAGGCGGGTTTGCTACTCTGCTTCATCTTTGGTGGTCTGACACGCTCATGTGTTGCACAGTCCGTGAAGTTGGCGACCTATCAGCTGGAGGACCTTTTTTTTTAGAACGAAGGCTCGAGAATGAGCCCGGCTTTGAATTAACAAAGCCATCAACCAGCCAGGAATTACGCTAACAAGAGCAGCCCAACGCCACTTACAAAGAAAATAAAACACGAGCGACCCAAAGATACATGGGTGCTGAAGATACAGCTTACAACACAATCCCAAACTACAAGCACCTAAACAAGATAGAGATGAAGAACCGCTTGAAGAAAGGACCGCCCTTGAAGCTCGAAACACCGGCGCCCAAGGAAACATCAGCGACAATGGCATCGCCGACTGCCTTGGCCACAAACATGCCAAAACTCCTGCACTGGACCAGAAAGATACCACACCTTCCTTCTCCCTCACCGAAGAGGGTCCCTACCCCCTCGTCCTGGCTCGAAGGACGCCGCACCGTCGAGCGAGGGATGAGTTCACCCTAGAACAAGGAAAGGCACGATCTTGGGGTAGCAGACACAGAACATTTGCTCGCATCCGTGTCCCAGCAACGGGCATACCTCACTTGGCATTTAAGCACAGACCTCAGGTGTCCAAACAAGAAGAGAGTAAGCTGCAGGAAACGGCACATCGGAGCTGAAGAAGCATCGAGCTTGCGGCGAACAACAGGGAAACAGATCATGCACAAGATGCGAGGGATATGGCCCTGGTGCTCATTGAGCTGCCACGTCTCTGTTGCCAGGAAGGGGAACACTTTCCTCTTCCACCCAGGCTCAAGGGAGCCGAGCACCGGCGAACAGGGGACGGCCAGCAAGCACCAAACTGATAATGGCAAGCCCGGCATCGCTGGAAACCACGTTGTCACACGGACCCCCGCTGCAATTGCAAACCTCGGATCTAGCACCGCACACCTACACCCTTCTAACCAGACGACGCCCCCAGGGAGGTTACGACGCTGAGCGCCGCGGCCGCCGAATCCGCAAGGGATTATAGGATTTAACCTTGGAACGGAGGGGAAGGTGTGGGAAGAGGGGATCTCGACGGTGCCTTCAAGAAGGGGAGCCGTGCCCGAGGGCCTGGCCACCGCCGTGGTCGGAGCCACCAACCAGTGATTTCTCCCGGTCCCGACAAACACCATCGCAACCAGCTACCAACATATCGGCAAAGAACACCGGCGCTACCACAGGTTGTGAGCGGGCTAGAGGAAAGAGGAGAAACAACCTTCAGATTTGAGGTCAGAGGGCCACCGGAGCAGCCCACCGACCACGCACCGAGTCCCCCGTCGTTCGCCGCCCGCGCGGCCGAGGACGAAGACCCACACCCGCGGGCGCGCCTGCCGCCCAGGCGCCGCCACCTTGCCAAATCCGGGGCCGCCGCCCCGGCTGCCTAGGCTCTCCACGCAGGTGAAGCCGCCAGATCCCCGCCGCCACCTTCATCGGTGTCACGCGCGCGTGCCGGAGGGCACCTCGGGCGGCGGAGGAGGGTAGGGAAGGGGGAGGGAGGGGCGGCGGCGGCGGTGGTTAGGGCAACCCCCGAGTTGCCTCAGAGGAGACGACGCGGGGGCGGGGGGAGGAACAAGCAGTAGCACAGCAGAGAGCAAGCAGCAAACTCGGCCTGGGTCAACACAACAGCATCGGCAAGTTCAGCTCCAAGCAAGTACGTACTGAAAATGAATTTACAGACCTCCAGGACATGAACAAAAAATCAACTTCGCCACGAGCAGATCAATCAACTAGTAAAACGCTCATTTTCCAGATCCATACCGGAGGGGAGGACTAGGTCATGCGGAGTTATGAATCTCAACTTCCACGCCAGCCCCAATGGAGGAGCGGAGGAGGTTGGTTGTATGGTAGTGCTTCATGACTTCTGTGGCTTCTGTGAAAAGATTTGTCGTTGAAAAAAAAGATGATTGTGTGGCGATCGTACATGTGCTGCAAAATCAATCAACAGCAAAATTTGTTAAACAATGTGCCATTCTCTCCATGCTAGAGATTTTGTCAACATTTGTAAGACAACCTGCCATTCGCTCCATGTTGTCACAAGAAAAATATCAAAAAAAAAAAAAAAACTTCAGAAACCAACATGAGGAGATCAACCAGTGATGGGGGTGCATGAATGTCTGTAACAAGTAACCCAGATACATTTAGCCGCGCATACACATCTGAATTAATCAACCTACAGCAAAACTGACTCAATTCGACTAACTGAAAGCAACCAAACTTTTTTTCTGTTCTAAACGACATAAAAAGAACTCCTTCACCAGGGAAGGACGCACATAGCCATGTTGGTAAGCCTATAAAGGCAAGGAGCATCTCAAGCGCTATGTATAACTAGATCGTATATCATTTTAAGGTGGCATGGATAATTTCCCTGTTGGCAGCATGTCCTTATAGCAAGGTCGGTAAATGAACGAGTCCTCGACACAACAAGCTGGTTGCGAATTGTCTTTATCAAGCTCGTCCGCGTCTCCTAGATACTGCATCCTCGACGTGTCGAGATGGTACACTACCACCGCGCCGCTAAGATCGACGATGAGTGCATTCTTGTGTGGATGGAATCCCATGATACTGCAGTAGACATCCCGTTCTACCGACTCATGGTGGTCGGCGCCTCCAACCATGTCGATGAAGTTGTCCTCATCAGAGTCCCATGAATATTCAGAGTCATGTGGTGTGGCCCAATCGTCCTCTGCGTCATCGTCGGACAAGCTGACTGGTCCACCATTGCTTCCAACAATCCTCCATATCATCTTGGGTTGTATTTGAACAGTACGAATCACATGGCCATGCTGGTTGAGGTCGACGTCATGTGCCAGTGCCCAACCTAGTTCTCCATTGGTCAATTCGGTTAGCATCCATACTCGAAGCTGTGAATTGTTAGTCACCACATAATGTACCCCTCTCTCATAGCTTGCTAAGACTGAATTTCTGGGAAGCGAGTAGCAGCTTTTTGGACCACAGGGTTCTCCGGGAAGCTGGAGCATATCATAAGTTCCCTTCAAGGGGCGTAGAATCACGAGGACGCTGTTGTGGCAATGCATGTAGACAGACCCACGCCAGTAATTAGATGAATGAAATGGACCCTCGTACCTCTCAGGTGTTCTGCCAACCATGTCGTAGAGGTGCCCCGGCGCACAAACTCCAGGCGTGAACTCTCGGTCCTCCCACCGCCCAGTGCATGACGAGTACATTAACATGGACAACACATTTTTCTTGGGCTCCTCAAACTCCTCCGCTTGTGCTTCCCCGAATGACGGAACCTGACCTTGCGTGCTAGTGGCCATTAATGGCTCCTTGAGCAGACCACCTTTCGGAAAGAGGAAAACCTGATAGTGCAGCGACACGGCAGGGTCGAAAGCCAAGGATACGCCATAGCTCCACCACGGCTTCAACGGCCGCGGCAAAGGGGCATACCGCGCCGTCGCCGGGTTGAGCACGTAATAGCCCCACTCCTGGAGGAGGAGGAGGCCGTTGCAGGACTGGAATACTGTCGCCTGGTGCGGGTAGACGGGCCCCCGGAAGCCAGACGCGCCGCGGGTGGCCGGCGGTGCGAAGAAGGACGTATCGGAGCGGCACCCGGTCTTGTTGACGAAGAGTCCGGGGAAGGCGCGCCGAGGGAAGTAGCGCTCAAGGGAGAGCCAATGATCGTCGTTGATGATGTCGCGCCACGCGCGGCACACGCACTGGGATGCGCAAACGTCGCGCCCTGGCAGGCGGCGGAGGATGTCGAGCAGCACATCGGAGGGGAAGCACATGCCGTCGCCGTCACCGGCTGGGTCCATCCTCGTTTGGATCGGTGGCAGATTGGATTGTTCGGATCGGACTCTAGTTTCCGTGGGTGGGCAGACGCTCGTATATGAGATGTGATGGCCGGGGTCAGGTTAGCCTCCCACGGATTTGATGGGCGTAGACTTAGCCTCTACGGCATCTGAAAAAAGCTTAATCGCTACGGCATCTTGAAAAAAAGCTTAATCGCTACGGCACCTTTAATAAAAACCTTAACCGCTACGGCAGTTTTTTTGGCGCGCTGTAGGCCGCATGAGAGCGGGACACGTGTTCCATCCGCTAAAATAGAACCTTAACTGACCCAGAATCCATAGCCGGAGTTTTTCTTTTTCTTTTTTAAAAACTGTTCATCCCAGATGCATAGTCATCCAGGAGCTGAAGAACAGCACTTCCGTGGAACAAATATAGTCATAGGCTGCAGGAGAAGGAATTGGATGATGTCAACCGACATCATCCACGGATCAGATGGCCTCACTAGTAGAAAACAGGGTACTAATCCTGGTTCCAGAGGAGATTATATTTTTTCTTTCGTTGCAACGCACGAGCCTTTTTGTTAGTAATGGTAAAGAGTATACATACATAAACGTAAAAAACAAGCCTTTTTCTGTCACGATACACTATGAGAGGAAATACATGATAACATATTATCTCTGAAAGCTAATCTTAGACTGCAACGTTGTAACACAACCTTTTTTGCATTTTAAAGCACCATCTCTAGGGGGAAGAGCCATGTTTTTCCAGAATCATCACAAATCTTTGACGGGCTAGAAGTACCAAACTTCATGTTGAACATGTCGCCCGTGTCCATGAAATAAATTACATCTTCCTCCACCTCTCCATAAGGTGCCGGAACAGACTTGGAGAAATTCATGCTAACGAAGAGTGCTCGACCGCCGCCTAGCCCTTCGGTCAGTGGCACCCATGCGTGTGTGCTAAAGTCTGCTTCAAAAACATCCACTTTGAGAGTGACCCATGAACCTTCTGGTTGGAGGTTCTGACGATGCTTTACCATGAGTAGCTTCCCATCCGACTCGATGAGGTGCCGGCAAATCATGGTGATATTACCAGGTTCAGCGTCCTGATCAAATACAGCAGAGCCATTGATATTGGTATATGTCAAGTCATTGGGTTTTTCCTCTTCCTTCTCTTCATTGCCGTTTTCTGCATCGTCATGATCATCACCCTCCTCATCAGAAGTGGTACGTGAATCATAGTAATCGAAGTAGAGCGATTTCTTGATGACACGTTTTCCCATTGCAACCACGGGCCTTCCGTCTCCATCCAATGCAAGATCAAGGGGTATGAGATCCTCAGCCGTGGTGATGGCATATAGTTTATCACCAAGAAATGCGATGTCAATGAGGTAGATATATGGAGTTGTCCGTGACTCCGGTGACCACACGCCCTTCCCTCGCTGGAAAACAATGAGCGGATGCTTCCTGTTGTTGGTGATGACGGCGATGAAGTCGTCGACCGTGGAGCGCATGAGGAACTTGCGTATGAGAGACCTGTCATGGGCGACCATGGCGTCGAGCTCAGGCAGCGGCAGAGACCTGTTTGAGAAGGGATTGTGCAAGACATAGTTGCGCACGACATGGCGTCTTGCGCCCTTCTCGGTGGTGTGCTCCTGGCCGAGGCCGAGGGCGAGCCAATCGTCGGTAGAGCCGACGCACCTGGCGTTGTCGGGGAGGCGGTGCACGTGACCGCTGTAGGGGGCCATGACGAACTTGAACGAAGCGGCGATCCACGGCAGACGCTCTTGGGGGCCATGGCAGAGCACGGCGGAGAGCCATGGACGGCAGATGGCGCCGTCGGCGCGGCAGCGGGGGCAGTTGGCCGGGTCAGGAAGGCTTCCCACCAGGATGCGGAGGAGCTTCCGCGCGAGGCCGCACCACTGCAGAATCGACGACGCCAGACCCATGTAGGAGGAGCGTGTTTCTCTTCTCTTTTTTGATTCGATCGTTTTGGTGTGCAGCGCTTGATTGATCATGTATATATAGCGTATTTTTCTTTTCTTTTGTATCGTATCCGTGTAGGATTAGTGTCCGTACGTGACCGCGACTGCAGTTTATACGAGTCCGCTAGGATTAGGTCTAGGTTTGTACTATATTAATTAGGACGCTGGGTTTTTTTTAGGGGTAACAACGGCGGGCATACACCACACAGGCTGCAAAGAGGACCACCATTGCTCGAATATTTGTTTGTTAGCTCTTCAAAAATTCTCAGCAAAAATAAATAAAACACATATATATGATATTGTTAGCTCTCGCCCTCTGAATTGGACCATCTGAATCCCTGGGAAATAATCCTTTTTTTAAGTCCAAGCGATATGATGCACATTCGTTCATCGAGGAACCACCGGCACAAACCAAGCACAAGAGTATACAAAAGATCAAGTTAAATGAGAGTTAGATCATCGTTATGGAACCCTTTTTGGAGACCAAGGCTGCCCAGCTGTGTTAGATAAATATATTGCAAAGCAAACTAAGGGCATTTCTAACCGATCCCCTATATCCGGTGAGCGATTTTACTCCGCTAACCGGCACCTAGCCGATCCCCTAACCGCAGTTAGCGGATTATATTTTTACTATGACCCCAAAAAATTCCCTATTTTTACTCCCGCGATAGGCGGCCGAGTAAAATGCCGCACCTCTCTCTCGCATCTGCGCCGCCGCTGCATCTTCGTCGACACGCCTCCCACCCGCCCCTCGCCGGTCCCGCCACTACCTCGTTCCATCCCTTGCCCTCTGCCGCCGTTCTCCCCGTCGGCCAGCCTGTTCGGCCCTCGTTGCCATCGCCGGAATCAAGGTGAAATGCCACCGCCGTCGTAAACTATATTCGTAATTTTGTTGAACATTCAAACTTATGTTTAGTTTCTATATGTGTGCTAATATGTAGTTGCAATTTATACTAGAATTGCAAAGATTAGAAAAACAAAATTTTACTCCGTTATATTTAGGGAATCGGCTAGGTCCGGCAAAAACTTAGTGGAGTATATATACTGCACTAAGCCTTGTACTTCATTAACTTTTAGGGGATCGGTTAGAGATGCCCTAACAGAGCACATGAAGTAGACACCATGACAGAGTAAGCATGCAGTTTAGTTCTGCAACAATCTTAATGTGACTACTGGTGAAAGGACATGGAGAATGTCTGCTTAACAACTCCAGCTTCGAACTTATTAATGTGAATATTTTAGCTTCAAAACTTCAGCCGCGCGTTTGGGTACCCGGAACATTACATAAGTTCCTAGCTAAGCTGAGCGACCTTGCCCTAGTTTGGACATGGAAGTTTCATGCCAAGGGCAAGAAACAAGGGACGTACTCCCTCCGTTTCTTTTTAGTCCGCATATAAGGTTTGGTCAAAGTCAAGCTTTTTAGAGTTTGACTAACTTTATATTAAAAAATATAAACATTCACAATATGAAATCAATATTATCAGATGCACCATGAAATGTATTTTCATACTATATAGTTTTAGTATTGTATATGTTCATACTTTTTTATATAAATTTGGTCAAATTTTGTGTAGTTTGACTTTGACCAAATCTTATATGCGGAGTAAAAAGATACGGAGGGAGTATATTACAGGTCACCCAAATGTGACAAATCGATCGACATACAAAAAAACTAATGTCGGCATGGGCGCACGTAAAAATTTGTAAGCATACGGATATGTAGTACGTACAGTAGTAGCAAAATTATCTCGATTCAACTGACTGGCTAAATGGAATAACCTAGCAATTGTGAAAACACACACACACACAGAGACAGAGAGAGAGAGAGAGAGAAAACACGATCCATTAGAATGGTGGTCAGGACAAATCTCCTGTCGGCAACGCATCTACATAGCAAGGTCGGTAAGGGAAGGAACGGTAGGTGCAAGAAGCTTGTTGGAGGTGGTCTTTGATGAGCTCGTGCTTATCGCCTAGATATTGCATCCTCGACGTATCGAGATGGTACACTACCACCATTGAGTGGAGTAAGAGGATGAGCGCATTCTTGTGAGGATGGAATCCCATGATTCTATAGAAATTCCAGAAACTCCATGCCAATGGTCCAAGATGGTCGACGTCCCCATCTACATGAATGAAATTGTCTTCGTCAGAGTTCCAGGAATGTTCAGAGCCACCTATACTCCTAGCATCTTCTACTTCATGTCCCCCCTCCTCCTCCTCTTGACCCTCATCCTCCTCTTTGACACCTTCGTAGTTTTCATCCTCGATATAATCATCATGACAATAATCCTCACTGCACATGCTTTCTCCATAGGACCTGTCTTCGAACAAGCTCACTAGCTCATCGCTACTTTCAACCACTCCCCATTTCACCCTCGGCTCTATTGTAAGATGGTCGATTATATGAACTTGTGGGTTGAGGCTGGCCTCGTGTGCCAATGCCCACCCTAGTTGACCATCTATCGATTCGGTTAGCTTCCATACTTTGAGTTGCGGCTGGTTGAAAGCCACGTAGTGAATCCCTCTTTCATAGCTTGCCAAGACTGAATTTTTGGGTAGTGAGTAAAATCCCCGGGGAGCTGGACCATATCATAAGTCCACTTTGAGGGCCGTAAGATCATGAGGGCACTATTCTGGCAATGTACATAGAGTGACCCGTGCCAGTACTCGGATGACCGCACCTTTTCATAGCTGTCGGCGAAGTGGTCACCGCGTCGTAGAGGTGCCCCGGGGCACAACATCCAGGTGTGAACTCCCTGTTCTCCCAGTGCCCTGTGTGCGAGGAGTACACTGTCAAAGGCACAACCTTTTCTTTTTGTTCCTCGACACCTTCCTCTTGCGGTTGCTCGACATGGCCCAAATCCATGTTTTCATCTTCATCTTCGGACAATTGCTCTTCTTTAAACAAATTTGGCAAGTACGTTTGCTCTAGGTCGACCCAAGTAGGTGGTTTCGGAATGTGTGGCGGGTACTCCTTCTGAAAAAGGAACACCTCATACTGCAGGGAAACGGCCGGGTCGAAAGCGAGGAACATCGCGTCGACGTGGCATGTCGATGACATCTTTGGGAGTGTCAGGTCAGCAAACCGCGCCGTAGCCGGGTTGCACACTAAGTAGCCTCTCCACCGGTCCTCGAGGAGGAGAAGGCCGTTGCATGAGTGGAGCACGGAAGCACGGTCGAGCAGGGAGACGGGGCGCCAGAAGTCGGACCGATCGGCGGCCCGTGTGCCCGGCGGTGGGGCGAAGAAGGCGGCGTCCGTGTGGCATCCGACCTTGGTGACGAAGATGCCAGGAAATACGTGTCGGGGGAAGTAGCAGGGGAGGAGGATGTCGTGGGCGTCGACGATCGCGGCGCGCCAGGTGCGGCAGACGCATATGGACCTGGCGAGGGCGCGTGCGGGGAGGCGGCGGAGGATGTCCAGGAGCACGTCGCAGGGGAAGCGGACGCCGTCGCCGCCGGCTTCCATGTTGATGAATCGGGGACAGGTACGCTGGAGGAAATAGATTTGATGCGAGGAACTCCTTCTCGGTTTGGACTTTCCTTTTCTCGGTCGGGGTCCGATATGCACTTGGTCTCTGCGGCATCGTTTTCCAGCACCCGTGGAAGCACGTATACACATCGGAATTCATTTTAGCTTGTTTGCTTTTTTTGCCACGTACGATAGGGGAAGACTGTTCATGATCTCTCTTGTATGGAAGCCAGAGCTTTTTCTAGAACCGAGCCACTTGTCCGTCATTAAAGATGAGTCCCTTTACAGTTGCAGTTGGTCTCTGCGTTAATGACGCAATGGGTAATTTAGTAAAGATAAGAAAGCAGGCACCAAGAAGCTCATGTTCAGTTAGGAAATACTCCCTCTGTTCCTAAATATAAATCTTTTTGGACATTTCAAATGGGCTACAACATACGGATGTATGTAGACATATTTTGGAGTGTAGGTTCGCTCATTTTGCTCCGTATGTAGTTATTTGTTGGGATCTCTAAAAAGACTTACATTTGGGAACGGAGGCCCTCCGTTCCTAAATATAAGTCTTTATAGAGATTCCACTAGGTGGACTGCATACGGAGCAAAATGAATGAATCTACACTTAAAATGCATCTATATACATCCATATTTGATTCACAATGAAATCTCTACAAAAACTTATATTTAGAAACGGAGGAAGTACAGTATAAGCGTTAACAGAATGGACTCCCGCAGCTAACTCGAAAAGAAAAATTAAATCGGAGGCAAAGGAGAGGAAATCGGCCTCACACATGGAAGCCTCGAAGAAGTGCCAATCCTTCCTCAAAGTAGGTAAACTGAAGGGAAACCGGCCTAGTTGTGGCCAAGTATGAGGCGGATCGGAATTTTTCAGAGAGCGATAAGTTCTGCCATTTTCTTCCTAAATCTGGGCCATTTTCAGGCGTACCTCGCTTCTTGGCCAAAGTGTGGGACAATGCCTCGCTGCATAGCCAGTGTGTGTGGGAGAAGACTATGGCTCCCACACCCTCCGAACGTTTGCCAGCCCCTTCCTCATCCAAGGTCGGGGCCTCCTCTTCGTCCTGCGGAAGGCCAGCCGCAATGCGGGCTGCACGCCGAGCCTTGGCGGCGCGCATTTTTGCTACGATCGTCGCTCGGCGCTCCGAGGTTAGCAAGAACATTCAAACCTAAAGTTCAAATCAAGATTGATTTGTATAACTGGATTTTCCCAAATACGGTATCACATTCCGTTTGATCCATATTAATAGTCACTCACTTAGTAAAACTTTATACTCCGATCCATATTAATTGTCGATGACTTAGTACAACTTTGTCGCTGACTATAAAGTTGTACCAAGTCAGCAACAATTAATATAGATTGGAGGGAGTATGTGAAATTAAGTTTTCTAAATATATCCGTGTAGCTTGTCAGAATTGTTCCATTCATAAAACATATGGTCTTGTATCTCACAAAAATAGTTTCAAATGGTCTAAATTTTTTCATTAAGTTTAGTAGATGTGTTCTGACATTCACGGAATTTCTTCATGCTGTTCACAAGAATAGTTTTGATAGTTCAAACGACGTGTTATGTGGCTCCCAGAGATATGTTTTGACAATCTTGTAGAATTTTTCTGTTCTTGTAGTTCCTGAAAAATACAAATGCATCTAAACAAAAAAATGTCAACAAAAAAACTTCATGATAAACAAGAATGATGAACCTATTTTGGGCTATGAGTACAAGTTTGTAACAAATAACGAGCATTTTTAGAGATCTGTTTAAAAAGCAAAATTAGTTATTTATGTTGAACACTTAGTTTTTTTGGATAAAACCACTTTTCAGTAGCGATGAACAAAAAAATCATGCTTCCTTAAAAAAATTGTTTTTAAAAGGGAAAATAAATATATAAATAGGAAATAGAATTGAAACAAGAAAACATTTAAAAAGTTATAAAAAATGAACCGGTGTCCATGTATAGATGGCGGCGACTCCCTGCAGATTGAATAAAGGTCTCCCCGCACTAGCCCCTGTTCCGGTGATGCGTCTAGCATCGTCGGTGGACGTGTGGAGGTGTGTCTCCGGCTGATCTGTCTTTGGTGGATTTGGTCCGGTATGTTCGTCGTTCGTCTATATTCCTGTGTCTCTAGCTTGGACCCTTCTGATCTACACTCTTCATCGGCGGAGGTTACTGTTCTGGTGTGTTGGTTCTATGGGGCCTTAACCCGACGACTTCCTGACTGTCTACTACAACAAGGTTTTTTTTTACTACAACAAGGTTTGCCCGGCACTGGCGAGGGAGGAGCGATGATAGCGGCGTGCCTTTCGCTCGCTTTAGTGCTTGTAGTCATTGCTAGGTGGTCTACGAATCTTATGTAATTTTTATTATTTTTAGTTTCCGTTGTACTACTATGATTGAAGATGAATATATTGGAAGTTTTTCTCGCAAAAAAAATCTTAACAGGCCTTATTCGAACACTAAAACAGAACAAATAGTTTTTGACTGAGCCCTACGCACCGAACAGGAGGGAGTACCTAATGACAAGCATTTTTTTAACACGACAAATTATGAGAGGAAATACAAGAAAACATATTGTTTCTGACATTTAATCTTAGAATGCAACATTTTAATGCAAACTTTTTTGTATATCAAGGAACCAGCTCCGGGGGGAAGAGCCATGTTGCTCCAGAATGCTCACAAATCTTTGACGGGCTAGAAGCACCAGACTTCATGTTGACTACATTGTTCGTGTCCATAAAATAAATTATGTCTTCCTCCACCCCTCCGTAAGGCGGCGAGACCGACTTAGAGAATTTCATGCCAAGGAAAAGTGCTCGACTGCCGCCTAGCCCCCTAGTCAGTGGCACCCAAGCGTGTGTGCTAAAGTCTGCTTCAAAGACATCCACCTTCAAAGTGACCCAAAAATAGTCTGGATGGAGGTGCCGACAATGCTTTACCAGCAGTAGCTTCCCATGCGACTCGATGAGGTGCCGGCTAATTATGGTGACAGTACCAGGTTCATTGTCATAGTGAAATTCAGCTGAGCAATTGATATTGGTCAAGTCATTGTACTCTTCCTCTTTCTCCTCTTCATCGTCATTGTCTTCTTCCTCTTCCATCTCTTTGTTCTGGTCGCCATTGTCATCTTCGGCCCTCCTCGCAAAAAGTTGTCCATAATTCATAACAATCATAATAGAGCGATTTCTTGATGACACGTGTTCCCATCGCAACCACGGGCCTTCCATCTGCATCCAATGCAAGATCAAGGGCGATGAGGTCCTCAGTTGTGGTGATGGCATACAATTTATCATCAAGAAACGCGATGCCAATGAGGAAGATATATGGTGTTGTGGGTGGCTCCGGCGACCACACGGCCTTCCCACGTTGGAACAAAATGAGCGGATGCTTCCTGTTGTTGGTGATGACGGTGATGAAGTCATCAACCGTGGACCGCATGAGGAACTTACGGATGAGAGACCCGTCATTGACGACGACGGCGTCGAGCTCAGGCAGCGGCAGGGGCCTATTTGAGAAAGGATCATGCAGGACATAGTTGCGCACGACGTAGTACTGCGCTTGGTCCTCGTTGTCTCTGGTGTGCTTCTGACCTAGGTCGAGAGCGAGCCACTGGTCAGGGGAGCCAACGCACGTGGCGTTGTCAGGGAGGGGATGGGTGTGAGTGTGTGACTGTTGTAGGAGGCGATGATGAACTTATCCCATCCGGTGATCCAAGGCAGCCGGCGTGCTAGGGGGTCATGGACGTCCACGGCCGTGCACCATGGACGGCAGACATAGCCGTCGGTACGGCAGCGGGCGCACTTGTCTTGATCAGGAAGGCTGCCAACCACGATGTGGAGGATCTTCCGCCCAAGACCGCACCATTGTAGAATCGAAGAGGCCAGGCCCATGTACAAGAGGCGTATTTTTCTTCTCTTGTTGATTCGACCGTATCTGTGGAGAGCAACTACTTGACGAGCGCTCATTCGCGAGCCTCACAACAATCAGCGCCATTAGATGCGCTCTCAACAGCCGCCCGCCACGTGTTGCACTCTCGGTGCTTCCTTCGGATTTTTTTTTATCTTTCCGCATGCGTTTTTGGTTTTCAGATGGATTTTTTCGGGGGTTTTCGACGTTTCGGTTTTCCACCGGTCTACTTTAACTTTTAGACCAACAAATTTCAAAAAATTATTTTTGCACGAAAAAGCTTGTTTTTTTTCACGAGAGGCACGGTTTTGCTTTCCCGAGAGTCACGGCGGTGCCTCTCGAAAACGGAAAAAACACGTTTTCTGTTTTTTCTTTTCGCGAGAGGCACGATTGTGCTTTCGCGAGGGGGCCGTGCCTCTCAAAAAGGAAAAAAAATTGTGTTTTCTTTTTTTCCTTTCGAGAGAGGTACGGTTTTGCTTCCGTGAGAGGCACGGTTCTGCTTTCGTGAGAGGCACGGCCGTGTCTCTCGGAAACGGAAAAAACGTGTTTTCTGTTTTTTTTTTTCACGAGAGGCGCGATTTTGCTTTTGCGAGTCGGAAACGAAAAAGACGCGTTTTCTCTTCTTTTTTTTGCTTCCGCGAGAGGCATGGTTTTTCTTCCGTGAGAGGCATGATTGTGACTTCGTGAGAGGCACGGGCGTGCCTCTTTCGGAAAGGGAAAAAACCCGTGCTCCTGGTTTGTTTTTTTCTTCTGGTTTTCTTCGTCAGTTTTTTTTTCATGAAAAAAATTCATCAAAACCTATGAACATGATATTTAGTTTTGAAGATCTCGACGCGAGAAATCCAACGGTGAAAACGGCTCGACTTTTGGACGCACGTTTAAGAGATAGAATGTTTTGAATAAACGGATCTACGAAAAAAGGGAAAACTCCCCGGTTGCGATAAGTGGCGCACATGCAGCGCGCCACTTGTCACAACCCGGGAAGGTGGGAGTGATCTTTACAATAAGTACTCCTCAAATAGTGATTTTAGTATTGGTGTGCAGCCTTGATTCATATACATATAGCACCAGAATGAGTACTCCTGAATTAGTGATTTTGGTATTGGTGTGCAGCCCAATTTGGTTTCTACTTTATAGAGTAGTAGTACTAGTTTGAGTCATGTTAGAATTCATATCCGTGTTTCCATTAAATAAAAAGAACCATTAGTATCCGTGTACGATTTGTAGTTAAGTCGAGGGATACTACGTACTTCGTCGTGCTTTTGAAAACGAGTTGGTTTTCTATCTGAGTTCGATACGAGCACGTACGTCTAAGTTTGCATTGGGTCGGCTGTTCATGCCTATATTGAGAAAGGGAATCGTTTGGAATCGGCGCACCGGCCGAACGCTCGGCCGGTTCCCCTCGCTCGCTCGCTCTTTTTCCACGCACGCTAGGTGGGCCTCAAGCGAACATTTTTTTTCTTCTGTACTTCTTCTTCCTCACGCAAGCGCCTCCCCAAGCATGTCCCCTCCCCCCTCCCCCTCCTCCCGAGCTGCGATTGGGCCACCACAACCTCCATCGCCAGCGGCCAGGCTCCCCTCGCCGGCTGCCATGGCTACCTGCCGCCATGGCCAAATCCATCCCCTACCTCAAGCCTTCACGCAGGCGCATCCCCTCCCCCCCTTCCCCCTTCCTCCAGGGCTGCGATTGGGCGACCACGACCTCCATCGCCGGCGGCGCCAGCGCCTCGCTTTGCCGCCATGGCTGCCTGCCGCCATGGCTGGATGCACCCCGCGCGTACCAGTGTTGCAACCGTCACCTAAAACAGCTTCAACAGCTGTTGAAAAAAGCTTCAACCATAGACAGAAAAGCTTCAATGGAGCTGCACAACAAGGAGAAGCTGCAACCGCAGTTGGATTTTGTTACTACTGGCGAAGTTTTTTGCTACATCCATCAGGCGGAGCTGCGACCTCGCGATGATGACAACGACGATTTTTGTTGCAACCGTAGCAGTTTTTTGCTACTAACGCTGAAGTTTTTGCTACATCCATGTAAGGCGGAGTTGCGACCTCACGAAAGATGACAACAGTGTTTGTTTTTTCTGCAACCGTAGTTGTTTTTTGCCACCACCGCTGAAGTTTTTGCTACATCCATGTAAGGCGGAGTTGCAACCTCGCGAAAGACGACGACGGGGTTTGATTTTTGCTGCAACCGTAGTTTTTTTTTGCTACTACGGGTGAAGGTTTTTGCTGCAACCTGCATTTTGCCGTGCTACCATTGGCGTCAAGTTTTGCTACAACCGGAATCAACAGTTGAAAAAAAAAAGATTCAACTGGCGGTGTTTTTTGCTGCCACCGTTGATGAATTTGAAGGAAATATGCCCTAGAGGCAATAATAAAGTTATTATTTATTTCCTTATTTCATGATAAATGTTTATCATTCATGCTAGAATTGTATTAACCGGAAACATGATACATGTGTGAATGCATAGACAAACAATATGTCACTAGTATGCCTCTACAAGACTAGCTTGTTAATCAAAGATGGTTATGTTTCCTAACCATGAACAAAGAGTTGTTATTTGATTAACAAGGTCACATCATTAGTAGAATGATCGATTGACATGACCCATTCCATTAGCTTAGCACACGATCGTTTAGTATGTTGCTACTGCTTTTATCCATGACATATACATGTTCCCGTAACTATGAGATTATGCAACTCCGTTTACGGAGGAACACTTTGGTGCTACCAAACGTCACAACGTAATCTGGGTGATTATAAAGGAGTACTACAGGTGTCTCCAAAGGCAGATGTTGGGTTGGCGTATTTCGAGATTAGGTTTTGTCACTCCGATTGTCGGAGAGGTATCTCTGGGCCCTCTCGGTAATACACATCACTGAAGCCTTGCAAGCATTACAACTAATGAGTTAGCTGTGAGATGATGTATTACGGAACGAGTAAAGAGACTTGCCGGTAACGAGATTGAACTAGGTATTGGATACCGACGATCGAATCTCGGGCAAGTAACATACCGATGACAAAGGGAACAACGTATGTTGTTATGCGGTCAGACCGATAAAGATCTTCGTAGAATATGTAGGAACCAATATGGGCATCCAGGTCCCGCTGTTGGTTATTGACCGGAGACGTGTCTCGGTCATGTCTACATTGTTCTCGAACCGTAGGGTCCGCACGCTTAAGGTTTCGATGACAGTTATTATGAGTTTATGTATTTTGATGTACCGAAGAAGTTCGGAGTCCCGGATGTGATCACGGACATGACGAGGAGTCTCGAAATGGTCAAGACATAAAGATTGATATATTGGAAGCCTATATTTGGAGTTCGGAATGGTTCCGGGTGAAATCGGGATTTTACCGGAAAACCGGGGGGTTACCGGAACCCTCCCGGAGGCTATTGGGCCTTAGTGGGCCTCGAGGGAGAAGAGGAGGGGCCGGCCAGGGCAGGCGCGCCCCTCCCCTAGTCCGAATAGGACAAGGAGGGGGGAGCGGCGCCCCCCTTCCTTCTTCCCCCTCCCCCAATCCTACTCCAACTAGGAAAGGGGGGGGGGCACTAGTAGAAAACCACCAATCAGTCCCGGTTCGCAAGGGCCTTTAGTCCCGGTTCGGGAACCGGGACTAATGGGTCGTTACTAATACCTCAACCCATTAGTCCCGGTTCAAACACGAACCGGGACCAATGAGCCTCCACGTGGCCTCAGGCGCCGAGCCTGTCGGGGGCCTTTGGTCCCGGTTGGTGGCTCCAACCGGGACCAAAAGGCGCCCACGTGTCTGCATTCCGATGGCCTGGTTTTTGTTTTTTTGAAAGGAGGGGTTGGGGGTTTTGGGGGTTTTGGGGGTTAATTTAGGTGTTTACATTAGCTAGCTAATTAATAGAGAGAAGTGTCCTCTCTTAATTATGTCCGTGCTTGCTCGATGCTACGTAGTATATATACATAAGTGATCGAGAGAACCATTGATCTGAAGTTCGTCATGCATACCGAGAGAAGTGATCGATCGACCTCTCCTTCTACGAGAGATTGGTCGAACAACAAGTTTTCTTGGCTACATACATGTACAATCTATATAAGATCTCTTAATTACAAACCACTAGCATTTGAATTCAAGTTCCACATGGTATTCTCCGCTTTCTTGATGGCGTGTTCAAGAAAGAATCCTGCCAATTCCTCTTGAATTGCTTTCATGCGATCTGGTGGTAGGAGTTCATCCGCATCTGCCATGTCTAATTAATTTGAAGAAGGGGGTTAATTAATACATATATATGAATGAAACTCAACAGAAATGATGGTGTAATAAAATGAAATTGCGAATATTATTGCTTACGCACTTCATATTGTCTTCTAGAGTAGCCCCGCTTGTTTTTCAATGTCGCGTTGTGGATGAACTCGCACACGTAGTATCCACGTAAATCATTCCCTTCCTCCTGCCACAAGCACTTTTACGAGAAATAGAGGTCAATCAAACTGATAATGAAGCATTATATAAATGGCATTGATGAAAGTATAGCTATAGAATCAACGGAGATGCGCGCGAAGAGTACTTACTTTCGGGTATGTATATCGCAGCTCCTTGGCAGTCCGGAGCTTGTGCGGTGAACTGTTTCCAAACCCTGCAAGACAAAGAAAATATTTGTTATTACTTGAGATATCAGGAAATGAACAAAAGTTGCCGATATGGTGCGATAATGATCGATTGAACTTACTTGTCGAGCATTTCAGTCATGTCCGCATAGGTCTTTGGGATCTTTCCGTCTCGAGTCTAAGACGGTTACTAGTCCACGCTCAAGCTTAATCTCCGAGAAGAATATAGTGGAACCTGCACGCATGCATAACTCATCAATTACATTAACCTCGCTCGAGTAATAAGGAAAACCGAATATGCACACGCGGTAACACTCACGGGCCGTGGTAAGGAAAGAGTATGGTATCTTTGTTTTGATTTTGATCAATGATTGTAGCAAGTTGTCCTCGGCCTCTTCGGCGTGCTTTTCAACCAGAAAAACATCTATGATATTTGTGTTAATGAACCCAATATCATAGATTTCATTTTTTTTTGCACTCGACGATCTTCAATCTGCATAATATATTGAGGATAATTAATTATAAATACATGCAATGAAAGAGCCGAGCTATATATAAAGACTAATGACAGAAATAGTACTTACAGGCAGTAGCAAAAGACCATTAATTTATCGAGGGCCTTTTGATTGAAGAACTCGAAGAACTCCTCAAATGGAATAGACAACAGATCATTTGAAACGAGGTCGTGCTCCTCTTTAATATTCAGATACAAAGTGTTCGTCCCCTCAGACTCTCTGCAGGTTTTCATGTACCAACTGTGGAATCTTAGCATCATTGTTGTCGAGACTTTTCATCTTTGACGAGAGGCTTCCGTACTCAGATCTGAATAAGTCCACCTCCATGAAATCAGGAAGTGCATCGTCAGCAGGTAATCTTCAAGATTGCCATAACCGCCACCGCCCCGGAGGATTAGACACATTCAGCGGGGGCACAATTGCTGTGCTTGTTCGCCGAGCTGGGCAATTTTTTCCCTTTGCCCGTTGTTCTTTTAACCTTTTATCGGTGATAGTAGTTCCGACCGCTTGGCTTGGAGATATGTCTGTTCGATGCGCTCATAGTTGGTTCTCGGCGGAGACTTTGGTGGTTTCCTCGGGGCATTGAGAGTGCGCTTTGCTTTCACGGATCGACCTTCTCCTCCGGAGGTGGATGTATCTTTGCTTTAACCCCTTCAAAGAACTCATTCACTTGGGTGCGCACGATCGATCGTTTTCCTCCTTGCTCCTCTCATACGGTAACTTCTCTCTGAGGCTTTAGAGGTGGACCGTGTCAGATTGCCTCTCTCTTCTTGTCTTTGCTAGACGCCGGAGCGAGCGGAGCGGCTGCGGCGTTGTCTTCCTTCGTGCTTGCTTACGAGGCGGAGGAGAAGGACTCTGACGCGCCGGAGCAGCCGGGCGGGCGGGTCTCTTCCGCCCTTCTTGGCGAGGCGGAGAAGGAGGAGGCGGAGTGCCGCCACGCGCCGGAGAAGGGGCGGAGTGCCGCCACGCTGCGTGCCTCGATCTTCACTCACGGGAGGAGGCGGTGGAGGAGGCGGAGTGCCGCCATGCGTGCCCGATCGTCACTCACGGAGGAGGAGGCGGTGGAGGAGGCGGAGTGCCCCGACTCGCGGATGAGGAGGAGGAGGCGAGGCGTCCATTCTGAAGGTCGATGAGCTCCTTCCGCCATAGGCATGGAGTCTTGAGCGTAACCCAGCCTAGTCTCCCCTTCACCGGTAGGGTGCTCAAGCCGAGGTCCTCAAATCCCTCCGTTATTTCATCAACCATCACCTTAGCAAATCATACCGAATCGTGGCGGTGATAAGTTGTGCGGGTCCACTAGGATAAACTTGGCCAACAGCCGCCTTGACCTTCAAATTCATGCATCGCGCCATAATGTGGCAATTTTGAGACTCGTGATACCATCCACGGATAGCTGGCGAGCCGTCAAGACATGCTCCGGCTGAAGCAGCTCGGTGGAAGCAACGCCGCTTCGCTGTGCCGAGATGGCGGGGTAACTTCGGGAAGCTTGGCATGTCGTTTGTTGCGATCTGCTGCTTCTCGTTCCTCTTCTCGATCCTCTAGCCCCATTACCCTTCCAAGCAGCGCTTTGCATTTGGTCATGCTCCACTTTCTTCCTCCTCTCGTGGGTTTTGTAACCCCTGCGTCCGGAAAACCAACCTTCCACGAAGCGAGCCTGGCGTGCCTCGTGTCCGTCCGGGGTGCTCGGGATTCCCAAGGGCCATTGTGAGCTCGTCCTTCTCCTGTTTGGAAGGAACGTCCCTCATTGCAAACATCAATATATTGTCGAAGTTTCTTGACTGGTGTTTGCGCGATTGCTCGTTCGTCCATCGACTTCGCCTCACATAGGTCCAAGGTTCCGCCAGCCCGAAGAACCAAGTCCGCAACGGTCTCGCCGGTAAGATCGTCTCTGGTTCGATCCCTTTTCAAGCAGATCATGCTCACCTTGGACCACTTAGGCGGGCTTTGAGGTAGCCACCGACCCGTGCGATGGTGAAGCGTCTTCTTCGCAGCATTTTTCTTGTTTGTCTCCGACATCTTCTTACTCTTTTCCGATGTCATGTGGGCCACAAATGCGGGCGATGATCTTTGATCTTCTCATATTTGCCGATGAATTCTGGTGTCTCTTTTTCTTGACAAACTGGTTCAGCTCTTTCCTCCACCTCCTCATTAGGCCAGCCATCTTCTTAAGAGCACAAGACTTGATTAATTGCTCTTTAAGCGGCTTCTCCGGATCCTCCTCTGGCGGTAGGGTGAAATTTGCCTTGACTCATTCCAAAGATCTTCTTTACGCATATCATTGACATAAGACACCTCGGCGTCTTCATCCTTAGCAGCTTATACCATTCTTTGGATCTTGATCGGGATCTGTCCCTAACAAGAACCCCTTGACCGAGCGTAAAATGCCTTCTTTGTCGGTTGGGTTCAATCGGTTCGCCGTCGGGCGCGATTTCTATGATCTCAAACTTTTCATCCGAGCTCAACTTTTTCTTCGGGCCTCGTGTCCGTACACTACAAGAAATATGTCAACTTATGACCTTTTGTTAGTGACCCTGGAAGAATTGGTCATAAATTTATGACCATTTTAGACCAATTGGTCAAAAGCTGCCTGGGGGGCTCTAAACCCTAAACCATAACGACCATTTTGGTCAGAAAGGTCATAATTTCATTAGAGAAAATGGTCGTAAAGCTAGTAGCATTGTCCACTGCCTCATGCCTACCTGATAACGACCAATATAAAATGGTCACTACACTTGAGTTTGAATGAATTGGGATGATTAGGCAGCCACCTCAAGAACCTCTCTTATGTGTCCTTTGTCTAGGTGTCATTTTTGCTTGAGTTTTAATATTCAACAGACAGACGGGCACACAATCGACAAAGGGACCCATTTGGCAGTGGTGCCGAGCGCTTAATTCGCCCAAAAAGATGCACGAGCGGGACTCGAACCCACGGCCGGCGCCGCTCGCTTGTTCGGTGTCACTGGGCTAGAGGGGATTGTTGCTAATGTATGGGTAGCTTTCTATATACTATACAAAACCAGGGCTCTCTCAGATCGGTGACAAGTGGGGCCTTCCGACGAGGTGGCGGCGGTGGCATCGAACAGAGCAACACTTATCGTTTTCTAGGTCTTCCGACCGGTGGCGGCGGCGGCGGCGGAAGCAACCAGCAAGCGCCGCCGGATGAGGGCGGGCGGCGGCCGGCCGCGGCGGCAAGCAACCAGAGGGGCCGCCGCCTTGCCCACGACCTCGCTGCAGGCGGGCGGAAGCAACGCAGCTGCTGCAGGGCGGGACAGGCAGCGACCTCGCCGCTCGCGTCCCACGCATGGGGACTCGCCGCCCGCCGAGCATGGGGAGTCGCCACCGCCCATAAGCAGACCGCCCACGATGCACCCTCTCATTCCCCTCCTCTTCCCCTCTCCTCTCTGTTGATGTAGATTTGTTAGGAGAATCTTCAGAGTGATTTGATGTAGGTTTGTTGTAAGCTTGGAAAAATCTCTTGGAAATGTCATTGATGAATTTGGTAGAAATTGTGAAGAGAATTTCTGTTGATGAAATTATTAGGAGAATTGTTGTTGATGAAATTGTTAAGAATTCTTTTGGAATTCAGTCAATTATTCTTGGTAAATTATGTTGTCGACAATCAATAGAACAGAGCTCGAGTTGGTCTTTCCCTGAAACAGGATCCTGGGGTTGATGTAGATTTGATGTTACACCTCTGAAATTTCAGCCTCAGATCTGTGAAAGGACCTGAATATTGATGTAGATTAGATGTAAACTAGGAAAACTCTCATTGATGTAGATTTGATGCAATCTTGGAAATGGCATTCATGTAAATTGACAGTGGTGTTATTGTTGGTGGTTTAACCAAAATAGTTCTTAGTGGCAGCATATATTGTTATTGTTGGTTGTTTAACCACCTCTGTTTTTTGTGAACCATCATGTTTTAGTTAGCTTTTCTTTTCTCTCATGTGAAATCTGTATTTCCATTTGAACTACTTTTTATTGCTCCCATGTGAAATCTGTAAACCATGTGAACTGGACTAAAGTAGTGAGGAATTGGAAATAGCTGAATGTTGTGCTTAGGCAGTTAGCATATAAACTTGGGTGCCTACCTTATTTTCTGGAATTTTAGCTTCCATTACTTCCATCCATTTTCATTAATTAATGTTGATGCACTTAGATTGATTTGCTAAGTTGCAACAATTTGTTGTCTTTGGCAGATGGATAGAAGCTGGATTAGACGAGGAGTTAGAAAGTTTTCGAAAGAACATATGAAAGGAGTTGATGATTTCATGGCATTTATTCGGGCAAATTTTGCCAACGATGCTCACATCCTTTGCCCATGTTGTGAATGCCTCAACCGTCCAAGAATGGCTCAAGGAAGAGTGGAAGATCATCTGCTTCTTAATGGGATGTCCAGCACATATGATAGATGGATATATCATGGAGAACCTTTAGACAGACAACCTCAACATTTTGAAGGCGTCTGAGGCCCCTCATATGATGGGTGGTGGTGATGCTGGCATTGATTTCATGGAAAAGGTTTTGCGAGATAATGCTGTTTTGGAGGAAGAGGATGGCCATGAAGATGATAGGATTCCTGACCTATTGAAGGATTTGTACGATGCTGAAGATCGTGCTGATGGACAGAAATCGTTGTTTGCTGAGGTGTTAGAGGAGGCGAAGCGCGCAGCTCATGAAGGGGGTAAATTTTCAAGATTTACCTTCACCGTGAAGTTACTCCACATCAAGTCTTTCTACCGGATTAGCAATGCCGCATTCAACGCAATACTCCATCTTTTGAGCTTGCAATTCCCTGATAGTTGTGTTCCCAGATCTTATGATGAAGCATTGAGCATAATCCGCAGGCTGGGGTTAGGTTATGTGTCAATACATGTGTGCCCAAATAATTGTGTCTTGTTTCAGAAGGATTTAGCAAAGCATGACAAGTGTCCAAAATGCAATGCATCTAGGTGGAAAGATGCTGATGGGAAGAAGTTAATACCGGAGAAGGTACTGAGGCACTTTCCCTTGATACCAAGGCTGCAGCGGATGTTCATCTCGAAGAAATCATCGCGTGAAGTACAAATGGCACAAGTGAAGCGGCAACACTGTGGACAATGAGTGAGCCATCCTGCGGATGGAGAGGCATGGAAAGTGTTTGACAAGATACATTTAGATTTTGGTGCAGATCCAAGGAACATAAAACTTGGCATTGCCACAGATGGGTTTAATCCGTTTGGGAACATGAGCACGTCTTATAGCATGTGGCGAGTTTTTGTGGTGCCGTACAACCTGCCACCATGGGCATGCATGGATCAGTCCAACTTCATGATGTCATTGCTTATCCCGGTCCAGATTCTCCGGAAAGGATTTTGATGTCTTTATGGAGCCCTCGAGAAGAACTGCTCCACTACGGACTGGTGTACCTACATACGATGCCTTGAGTCGGAAGAAAAGTTCAATCTCGTGCTGCGATCATATGGTCCATCCATGATTTCCGGCTCTGCACACTCTCGTGGGAGGATCACGGCGGGTTATCGAGCTTGTGTCCATTGTGACAAAGACCCTTGCTCAAAGAGAATAAGGAACAAGATCTGCTATATTGGGCACCGCCGCTTTCTTCCCGAAACCATCATTGGCGAAGAAGCAAAGATTTTAATGGTGAGAATGAAACCCGTGACAAGCCAGCTGAATTCACTAAAGAAGAGCTGGAGCAACAACTTGAAAAGGTGAAAGATGTGAGACCGGAAAGTGGCGAAGAAAAGAAAGCGTGAGGAAGGTCAATGTTGGGACCGGAGGTCTTGTTTGTGGGACCTGCCATCTTGGGCTGATCTGAAATTAAGGCATAATCTCGATGTAATGCACATTGAGAAAAACATATCGAGAATCTGCTAGGGACGTTTCGAACATTGAAGGGAAGACAAAGGACACGGTTAGTTCTAGGCTTGATTTGGAGGACATGGGCATAAGAGAAGATTTGCATCTACTGAGACAATGAAGATGAAGATTCATTTGAAATTCCACGAGCATGGTATACAATGAATAAAGAACAAAAGCTTGCATTCTGTGAATTCCTAAGAGCGGTGAAATTTCTAGATGGTTATCTTTGCTAACCTAGCAAAGTGTGTTACTTCGATGGATTCAAGCTTTCAAGATCTTGAAAACCCATGATTGTCACATCCTCCTCCAAAGGATTTTACGGCGGGCCTCGAGGAATCATGGACAAGGATATATATGAAGCGGTTCTTGAGCTAGGAAATTTCTTTAGAGAACTGTCTTTGCAAAACCACGAAGTTAAGCATCTGGAAAGACTTGAAAAAGAAATCCCAATTATTCTTTGCAAGCTCGAGAAGATTTTCCCTCCACTTTCTTCACCGTGATGGTCCATTTGGCGGTGCACTTACCCAAAGAGGCAATGCTTAGAGGCCTGTGCAATACGGTTGGATGTACCCAATCGAGCGAAGGCTGCTTACTTGTAAGCGTTATGTCTAAACACGGCAAGACACGAAGGTTCTATTGCTGAAGCATATGTCGTTGACGAGTGCTTGACTTTTGCTCTAGATACTTGGTGATGTGGAAACAAGATGGAACCGGCGGGCGTAAATAGAGAGCGATCGATTCGCAAAGTGGTGATGTCTCTGTTTTCAACCATGGTGTGAACTTTCTTGGAGCCTCACAATACTTGGAGGCTGGTGATGAGTATGACAGGATGGTTTTGTTTGTGCTCAAGAAGCTGCCGAGGTTCTACCATATATCGAGTATGTTATATCTTACGCACTCATTAAATAATTTTTTTTGCTTGGGTTGGCACCAGCCTAATGTTTTAATTCACATGTTTTGTTGGCATTGCAGAAATGCAAGGAAGAGTTAAACCAGGAAGAAAGCAATATCAATGTTGATAAAAGGGTTGCCAAGGTGTTTGCTAAGTGGTTTAAGAATCATGTGAGATCTTTAGCCACATGTTTTATGTTTTACGTGTTATTTACCCATTGTTAAATACCATTGTTTGCTAAATGGTTTATTTGTGCAGATTGGAAAGTTGCATGAGGAGAAGAAGGTCGATGATGATCTATTTGCTTTGGCATGCTTACGGATAAGCGGTGAGAGTGTATTCAGCATGCATTCTTCGACGGTGTCGATACCACACCGTTGACCGCGAGGAAAAAGGAAGACCGAGAATAGTGGAATCGTCCTTCGAGGGTCACATGATGGTGAGATCATTGACTTCTATGGTCGGTTGAGAAGCATCGTAGAGTTGCGGTACAACTCTAGTGGAGGCATCCATCGCTCGGTTGTCTTATTTATTGTGGATGGTTTGAGCTTGGTAGCAAGAAGAGGAGAGACTCTTTTGTCAAATATGATGGCCACTTCAAAAGCATCAACACCGCAAGGTGCTGGTATAAGAGTGATCCTTTATTCTAACAACACAAGCAACAATGGTGTTTTATCGCGGACACTCTTTTGCATGGAAAATGGCGAGTTGTGCAAAACTTTCAGCCTGAGACACTTGTGGAGTGTGACTGAAACTGAAGTGGAAAAGGGCCCCGTGATGGTGGACTAACATACCAAGATGATGACTCTCTACGGAAGTTCCGTTGCAAGCGATGATGACCCTATGGAAGTTCGGTGCAAAGCGAGTCTTGAAGGACCAGGGCGATGTGATCGTTGGTGCTGCAACAGTTGAAGGCATCAAGAAAAGAAGAAAGGTGGTAGAGGATGGACACGAAAGCGAGGATGAGGAAAACCGGACTGATCATACTATGCTGCAATATTGTAGTGATGACGAGGAAAACAGGAGTGGGCATAGAGTTCCTTGTTTTCAGATCGGCGACGATGAGTAGCGAATGGACATGAAGGTAAATTTGGTCTCCTTGGTGATCCTTCTAACTCTCTGTAGTGATCCTTCTTGTGCATATGCATGGTGATCTGATGTACTACAATTATCTCCGGTAGCAAAATGCTTGAAGATCCCGATGGCTGTAGTGGTGTGATCTGTGACAAAATGGTGATGAAAAATGCAAAACATTTGATTTCCTTGTGTAAGCATTTGATGTGATCCTGATGGTTGTAGTATTTTGTAAGCATTTTGGATGCAAAACACATTTTGGATGTGATCCTGATGGTTGTAGCAGATGATCCTGATGTACAGACAGAATATGATGTTGAACTGAAGATGTGATGTGATGTGATGTGATGTTGTTTTTGGTGAACTGAAGATGTTGTAGCAGATGCTGTTTTTGGTTGTGATACAGACAGAATATGTTTAGTTCAAGTTTTTGGTTGTTTTTGTACTAAAGATGTTTAGTTCAAGTTTCAGAACTGAAGATGTTTAATTCATGTTTTTTCGAACTGAAGATGTTTTGGTCAGAGCAACTGAATTTTGCATCATTTCACTATGAGCAAAAAAATAGGCGCGAGCGGGGACTCGAACCCACGACCGTGCGCTCGCTTCACTATGTTTGTACCATTGGGCTAGGAAGAGGTTCTTGATCATCTACTCTATGCCATCTCTTTTACATTAAACCGGGCAAGTATTTAACTCGGCAAGTCGCCACTCGACCCACTCACGACATGTGGACCAGTTTGCTACTCTGCCCGGAAAATACTTATTTCACTTATTTTTGTGCCAAAAATATGCGCTTAATTTGCCCAAAAATGTGCAAGCGGGACTCGAACCCACGACCGACGCTTATTTCAATGTGTTTCACCTTTGGGCTAGGAAGAGGCTGTTGCTTTTGTAATCTATGCCCACTTTTTAATATATCAAACCAGTCGGTAGCAAACACGAACTCGTCGATAAGTGGACCCGCTCCTCTCTTTTCCCCACTTCTCCTCACCACTCGACCGCTCCTCCTCTCCATCGACGGCGCCGCCCACCGCTGCCGGCTCCTTCCTCTCCCACCGCCGGCCTCCCCACCACTGTCGGCTCCTTCCTCTCCCACCGCCGCCGACTCCTTCCTCTCTCTCTCGAGGTATGCATCCTTCCTCTCTCTCTCCTTCCTGGTTGGATTAGTTTTCTGCTACTGGTTAGATTAGGGTTCTTGCCGTCGCCTAGATTGGATTAGATTAGATATGGATTGGATTAGATTAGGGTTTGATTTGGTTAGGGTTTGATTGGGACTGCATTAGATTAGATTAGGGTTGGATTATTAGGGATTGGATTATGTTTCCTCACAGATGTTCTGAATATTAAGTGAAAAAGAAGCTTGTCTCTGTACACATTGTTGTTTATTTTGCCTACTTCTTCTTGTTTCCTTTGAGATGAGATGTAGGATTTGATGAGTTGGCTAACATTTGAAATATTGTGAGTTAGTTTTGAAGAAATGAAAAGGTCTCACTTGTTATTCCTGGCAAAGGAAAAAGATAAATAGTTTCGGTTCTTGTGATCAGGAACAAGGATAGGTAAACCAGTGAAAGGGCAATGTTAGCTTGGATCTGCCGTTGCGTGTTGAGATAAGCAAACCTTTTCCGCGTGTTTTTCTTGAATTTCCATCTGGTTCAGAACTCAGAATTTATAGGCCGTTCTCGACATTGGATGTTGAATCCAATTGAGTGTGACACAGGAGTTGGAAAGATGCTCTGTATAAAACTGCCTCTGAAGGTTTTGCATGAGTGGTTTGATGGAGCAAGTTTTACAACCGATAGAGGCGACTATGATATCCTAGTTTTACAATTTCTCTCTGTTGTCTTGTGTATGGGCATGATATCCTACATCTCATCTCATCATGTTGGATGCTTCTAGTTTTATCTTGAGAAGCTGGAGGCATCATAAAAATTCTGTATGGTTCTATTGATGATGCATGAAGTATTTCCTGCTATAATTTTCTTGATCACTGCTTGTTGTTTTCTTGTGCTTGATAAACCCGAGACTTCTTTCTTGTGTAATATTGAAACTGTTGTTTTGTTGTACACTATTGGTCCATTTATAATAGATATGGTTCGGTCAATTTATAGTAGATTTTAGTGTTGTTGCTGTTGGTGGTCACCGATGATGATGTTGTTGTTGTTGATGTTGATGTGCTTGTTTTAGTGTTAGTTTACTATGCTATTGATGTTGATGTGCTTGTTTAATTTACAATGCTGCTTTTCGGATAAGTGAGATGGCTGGCTTGGGCGGTTTGAGTTCTTGAGTTCATAATTGAGAAATCTTGCGATGGCGGTATGTTTATCATCACTCATTTATTTATCATCACTCTGTTGTCTAGTGCTTGATTGCCACAATTAACCTTTGCTTGACCCTCGCCGCAGAGGCTGCCCGACAAGTTTGCGAAGATGCTCGCTTGGCCGTGAGCCCCACAAAGTGAAGCTGCGGGAGGCGGCGGCGGGCTTCACGTCGATGGGAAGTGTTGGTGGTGTTCGATGGTGAAGGCCACATGTACCTAGGGTCGGCTGGGAGCATTTCGCCGCGCCCATGAGCTACAGCTCGGGTACTTCCTTGTCTTCCGCTACGACGGCGACGCCATGTTCACCGTGAAGATGTTCGACAACACCATGTGCCGCATGTACTACCAAAGACGACGACGATGCCGATAAGCTCTCGCCTCTCTTCTTCTGTCCTTTTGGCTTCCTCTACCTGCACGACGACAACACCATGTTCACACTTTGTTGCATTTGGCCAGGCAATGGGAGCAGCACCGGGGATGACGAGGAGCAGAGCGGGGATGACAATGAGGAGCAGAGCGGGGATGAGGAGGAGCAGCCTATTCGCCGACGATTTAACATGCTATGGTGGTGGTGAGGGCGACCCTGCTATGGTGTTGGCGGATGGCGACCTTGCTATGGTGGTGGCGGACGGCGACCTTGCTATGGTGGTGGCGGACGGCGACCTCGCGATGGTGGTGGCGGACGGCGACCTCGCGATGGTGGCGGCGCTGCAATCCCACTTGGCGGCAGGACCATGCCAATTGTGGTAGAGGAGTACATCGCGTTGGGATTCGCCACTCTCAGCGCATCAGGTTGATGAAGGAGAAGAAGGAGGAGTGAAGGAGGAGTGAAGCTTGTTAGTGTAATATGAACATGTCAATGTTAAGTATGTCAGGTTTAATTTTGTGCATGTTCATGGATGTTCATCTAAACAAGTCATGTTTTTAACAATGAATATTCAGTTTGGTAATTGATGGGAATTGGAATTTTTTATGCATGTTCATGGATAAAAGATAAAATTATGGGTTTTTGTGCATGCTCCTGTATGAAACAATATAAGTTTCATTTTTTTTGAATGCTAAAAACATGACTCAATAGGCGTGCGTGCCCTCTTGAAGACAAGATAGGCGTGCGTGCCCTCTTGAAGCAAGGGGTAGGGCGTATGAGGGCCTCTACCAACGGTTAGGCACGAAGGTAGGGGAAAGGGACATCTATAAGGGGGCGTTTGGTTCAGTGGCTATTCCTAGATGGGATGGGGATAGCCAGTTTTTTGAAGGATACCACCTGTTTGGTTTGAAGGCAACCAAGGATATGGATAGCTAAGATGCTTGGAATATTCCTCTAAAAACTGGTTAACGAGAGCCGCCAAAATATGCCGGACGAGGGCAGCCATGCGCGCTTCGCCTCGCCCGCGTCTCACGCGATTTCTTTGCGGCGCCGGCCGGAGAAGCACAAAGACGGCAGTCCTCGTCCTCTCACCTTTTCCCTGTCTACCTGGGCTCTATCACCCGTCCCATGCGCGGTGTGGAGGCGGCCTCGGCATCTGACGGCATGGAGGCTACAGCTCGGGCGCATCCTCCGGTTTCCCTCTCTGAATTTCTACCCTGTGATCTGTTCCACTTGTTCCTCTACTCTATCAACTACGGATGAATTGCAGCTGTTTCTCATCTCCCTTGATTTGCTTTTCTCTCGAGCTGCAGCTTGTTGGTTCTGCGATTACGCTTTGTTCTGAGAGGAGAGATAGTTCAGCATGTTTTCTTGTGTATGCTACTGAAGTGATTATGTTGAACCATGCCATGTAACGATGGAATCAGTACTCAATATCTATATCCTAATTAAGAGTTGGGCCATGTAAGTAGTTGCCACTTGTCTGACTTTGAACTACTGAAATTGACACAATTGATGTTGTTTCCCTAGCTAGCCACTTCTTATCCTTCTATCCAAACAATAAAATGTGGTTATCCAACCTACCCCATCCCTCTCAACCAAACAACAAAATTGGCCATCCCCAACCACGTGGTTGAGGATATCCTTAGCTAACTCAACCTTGCCCATGAACCAAGCGCCACCTAAGATAGCCAACATCCGAGAGAGGAAGAGGAGGATATTGGCCAAGTCAAATGCATCAAGGACGGAGCGGACCAACTCCTCGTGAAGGATGAGGAGATTAAGCATAGGTGGCGGGAGTACTTGACAAGCTGTTCAATGGGGAGAATGAGAGTTCTACCGTTGAACTTGATGACTCCTTTGATGAGACCAGCATGCGTTTTGTGCGGCGAATCCAGAGTCCGAGGTCAAGGAGCGAGGTTTTGAAAAGGATGAAAGGCGGCAAGGCAATGGGCCTGATTGTATCCCCATTGAGGTGTGGAAAGGCCTCGGGGACATAGCGATAGTATGGCTAACCAAGCTTTTCAACCTCATTTTCCGGCAAACAAGATGCGGAGGAATGGAGACGGAGTATATTAGTACCCGGAGGTCGACGATGGAAGCCATTTTCTTGGTTCGACAACTCATGGAGAGATCAGGAGCAAAAGAAGGACTTGCATATGGTGTTCATTGACTTGGAGAAGGCCTATGATAAGATACCATGGAATGTCATGTGGTGGGCCTTGGAGAAACACAAAATCCTAGCAAAGTACATTACCCTCATCAAGGACATGTACGATAATGTTGTGACAAGTGTTCGAACAAGTGATGTCGACACTGATGACTTCCCGATTAAGATAGGACTGCATCAAGGGTCAGCTTTGAGCCCTTATCTTTTTGCCTTGGTGATGGATGAGGTCACAAGGGATATACAAGGAGATATCCCATGGTGTATGCTCTTTGCGGACGATGTGGTGCTAGTTGACGATAGTCGAACGGGGGTAAATAGGAAGTTAGAGTTATGGAGACAAACCTTGGAATCGAAAGGGTTTAAGCTTAGTAGAACTAAAACTTAGTACATGATGTGCGGTTTCAGTACTACTAGGTGTGAGGAGGAGGAGGTTAGCCTTGATGGACATATGGTGCCTCAGAAGAACACCTTTCGATATTTGGGGTCAATGCTGCAGGAGGATGGGGGTATTGATGAAGATGTGAACCAGCGCAGGCCTCCAGAAGCCCCAGTGCATAGCGGACGGCTAAAGCGTGCGGAGAATGTCAAGAGAGGTCGGGGTAGTCCGAATTTGACATGGGAGGAGTCCGTTAAGAGAGACCTGAAGGATTGGAGTATCACAAGAGAACTAGCTATGGGCAGGGGTGCGCTATCCATGTGCCGGAGCCATGAGTTGATCACGAGATCTTATGGGTTTCACCTCTAGCCTACCCCAACTTGTTTGGGACTAAAGGCTTTGTTGTTGTTTAAAAACATGACTCAAACCCTAGCCACGGACGGCCGCCGCAACGAAATCGGCCGGTTTTTGAAAATACAGTAAAAAACTCAAAAAATTCAAAAAAATGGCAGACCTCCGTATCACATCATCAAATGTGGCCTACCAACTAGCAAAAATACCAAACTTGCAATACCGGCATTTTCTTGAGCTACTCGGTATGATTTTAACCATGATTTCTACAAAGTTTACAAAAAAAAACCTATTTTTTTTCTACACCCAAACCCAAATTTTCCCCCCACACCAAAATTTTCCCTCCACAAAATTTCCCTCTCCCAAAATTTCCTCCACTCCCTCCACTCCCTCTCCCACTATCAGGTGGGACCCACCCCTACCTCTCCCACTAGCACGGGATCCCTCCCAAAATTTCCCATTCCTCCCCATTCCCTCCCTCTCCCTGAGCCGCCTTGCCGACGACCACTCCCTCCCTGCGCCACGCCACGCCCGCACCGCCACGCCGCACCGCACCGCCACGCCAGACCGCACCGCCACGAGCCGCCCCGCCGCCGACGAATCCACTCCCTTCTCCTCTCCCTCCACTCGACGACGGTTCGGTAGATCCCCTCTGGTCGACGAGCGGTGGCGGCACGACATCATCCACATCATCAGCGATCGGCGACGACGACAGTACCCTCTCCTCTCCCTCTCCCCTATGGTTCGGTAGATCCCCTCTGGTCGACCTAGGGTTAGGATTGGTCGATCTAGGGTTAGGATTCGGTCGATCTAGGGTTAGGATTCGGTTGATCTCTGAGCTCTGGTGGTTCTTGTTCATGTTCATTGGAGCTCCTGGTTCTTGTTCATGTCGATCTAGGGCTAGGATTCGTTTTCTTGTCGATCTAGGGTTAGGATTCGCGTCGGCTCCTCCTCCTGCTTGAACCCTCTTGATCCGAGCGTGCGCCAGATTCACTCATGGTGCTTGGCTTGGGTCACAGTTGGTTATGTTGCATGCGTGTCCTTGTGCACTTGTAGTGTTTGATCCCCCTCATGGTTTAGGGTTCATGTTGATGGAGAGGAAGTGCATGATTTTAGGGGATGGGGATGGATGAGGAGGTGGATGATGTTGCTTGTTTATTTCCCTTTGATTTCATCGAAAATGATGCCTTGTGCTGGCCCAAGATGTTGTAATATCGTTCTATGGCTGCCCATGATCTCGCTTTTGTACTTACGCAAGTCTTGTTGTTTCATGCTTTACTAGTGGAAACATCTAGTTGTTTTGAAGGTCCTCATGATATACTCGTCGGATAGTGGAAACATCTAGTGGAAACATCTGGTTTCGATCTTGTTGTTTCATGCTTTACTACGCAAGTCTTGTTGTTTCATGCTTCTTTGTCGACTGTCTAAGCATGTGTACATGACACTAATTCACTAGTTCATGTTCCTTGCTTGCTAACATACATATTGCTTGCAAGCATACATGTAATTAGGGTTTCCATTAGCAGTACTTGCTTGTATCGAGAGCACATGGAGAAGAAGCTACTTGCTTTCTTATTAATTAGGGTTTGTATCAATAGTATTTGCTTGCTTCTTTTCAATTTCCTTCAATGCTTGCTTGTTTCTATTAGTAGAACTTTGCTTGCTTGCTTGTTTAGTGTACATATATTTCCTTTGTACATGCATGCTTGTTTAGTGCACTTAATTAATAACAGTACATCCTTTGTATGTGCATGATGGTCCAAATGCTTTCCTTTATTGATACAAGTGCATCATTTTACATTATCCTGTTGTATATGATGTTGTTTATTCTATTTTGCAAGCACCACCTCAAGATCATCCATGGCAAGGGTGACAAGGTCAAGCATGAGGCCAACCGTTGGTATGCAACTTGCTCCTTGTGGTTATCTTGCCGTTTCATCAAATCGTGTCTTAATATGCTAAGTGAAATGTATTGCTGCAATCTGAATAAGCTGGCTTAATTGTGCTGTGTGTTGTTAGTCTTCCTTACGAATAACTAGGATTAAATGATAATAAAATTTCATAAGATATGTTTGGCTGCTGTCCATGCATTCCAAACATTCACCTAATAGTTATGTTTCCTGTATCATCGAAAGAAGAGCCTCTCACCGAGTACGAGAAGGTTAGGGCTAGAAATATCATGAGGAACAATCAGGTGTTCCGGTCCCTTGGCATCGGTGCAATAGCGTCGATGATTAGGAAAACAAAGGGTGTACAAGAAGGTAGAAGTGATGAGGTTCAAGAGGGTAGTGGAGTTATCGCGATGACCCAGTACAATCCTAAAGAGGATGAAGTTATTGATGGAGAGGAAGTGGATGATGTTGTAGTCAACAAGATTGTTAAGGTGCAAACTCTGTCTTGCTTGGAGGGTTGGGGTTACTGTTATTCTATGTTATTCCTTGTGCTCACATATTTATCTTGTGATCTAATGCTTTTTCCGTCTTTGTTCATACGAGGCAATGAAGGAATCTAGGAAGAAGAGGCCTGGTGTTAAGAAGGCGATCGACAAGAAGAACAAGAGCTTAGAAACATCTGCTGCAATGCCTCCGGGAAGGGTGATGGCCCCGCTCGGGACAAAAAAGAGGATCTGGAACACGATGAACCAGCCCTTGATAGAGTCACAAGGCGAAAGCAATGATGGCGATCGCGACGGACCATCGAGGAAAGTATCTGCGCATGGACTCTCGACCTCGGTGCAAGCGGGTGATGAGTTGCCGCCCATGGATGAAGGAACCACTCTCGGCATGGATGGAAGTGGCCCTGTCGCCTAGATGAAGCAGAACCATCTGCATTGATGAAGCGAGCCTTGCCCACAGACCTCAGCCCTGTTGCACCTTCTATTGACAGGCAGCTGTCATCAATGAAGAAGAACAGCAGCTTGTGCTTCAATCGAGCAAGTTGACCTTTGCAATGCTATCTTTTACTAGTGCATTTTCCAAATGGAATGATCATGTATGCTTTTGTCGATTCTGCATTTGTCGATTTCTATTCTAATTTATGAGTTCAGATTCATTTTCGGATGCAATGAATCCCAAGACTAGACTTAGAAAGGGCAGAGGGCTAGAGAGGATCACCAAGTCGCTTGGTAGCAAGGTGCCTATCCAAATTGCGAAGGATGATTCGTCGAGAGAAGCCTCTGCAGCAAAGAAAGCTTGCTTCGAGTGTGGACTCATTGCAAAAAGCCATCTTCGGTTCTTCCTCATTTCAAGCTATACAAAGAGATGCTTCTCTATTGGACAACTACATTGGGAAAGTTCTTTGTAAGCTACTTGTTTCATAGTTAATGCACTATCTATTTTCTGTTACACCTATGCATGATCACTAATATTGTTCCTACCTTGTTTGCTATGTTGGTAGGCAAATTTTGAGATGAACACGGACTCGGAGACCATCAAGACCTCGTGCAAAGATATTCTGCAGAAACATTCAAAGAACAGACGCCATCAGATCAAGAAGAAGTATTTTGATACCGTAGCCGCAAATAAAGTCAGCATTAAGTCTCCGGTGCCTGATCTAACGGATGGTGAATGGCAAGCTCTGGTGGAGATGTGGTCTACCCCAAGACACAAGGTTTGTCTCAGCTTTGTTTGATGCTTTATGTTCTGCACATGATATGCTAGTGCTAGATCATGCTGACAGTGTGCTTTTTTGTAGGAAACCTGTGTGTCGAACAAGATGAATCGAGAAAAAGTCGTGTACAATCACAGAACTGGTTCCAGGCACTACACAGCACACATTTTTGCCACTGTGAGAACTCTTCTCTAGAGACCTTACCGTTTGATCCTCATTGAATAACATTTCTGATTCTTGCTGAATAACATTTTGATTTTTGTTGAAAAACATTTGTAAAGAAGAGCGTAAGGGTGAGGAGCTGTCTGCGATTGACTTGTTTAAGGCCACCCACAACAGCAAGAAGCACGGGTTTTGGAGCGATCAAGACTGCTATAGTAAGTCACTCCATGCTTTGCCTGTTTGATTCACAGCCAGCTTTGATGCTTTCATGATTTGATGTTGTTTGATTGAGCCGATCAAGAACACACGCTATGTTCCATGCTTTGATGTTGTTTGATACTTCAACAAATATATCGTAACTTGCTGTAGCTATTTGATGCATTTTTTATGATATGATGAAATTTGATCTGAATGTTAGTTTGATGATCGGCTCACTCGGGAAGCCATCTTATATAGAACCACCATTCTAGGCTTAATGAAGTGATCATATTGTTCCAATTGCATGTCTCCAGGTCACTAGTGATCTTCTTGTATATATTTTGTGTGTTGGTTTGGTTATTTCAAATAATCCATTTGTGTGCTGGTTTGGTTTCTCCTGCTTGGTTGGTTTGCAAAATGTGAAATAGATCTCCCACTAATGCCTATCATTTTCCTCCATATGCTAGCTTGAGATGGAAAAAAATGAAGGACGCCTTGGTACCGAGAAGGTGAAGAGCCAAAGTCTGCTGTTCAAATTGTCGAACAAGTCCTCAAGACCGAAGTCAAGCAAAGCACATTCCTCGGGAATGTTGGGCTTGAGCAGAGCAAATCTAGGAACTACTCGGCAAAGTTCTTTGTTCATGTTCGTGAGCTTGAGAGAATTTGGAGAGGTCTGAGCTTCAAGCTGAAGTGATGCAAGAAGAATTGGCGGCAATGAAGATGAAGGCGGAAGAATCAAGCTGCACGCGACAAGGAACTTGAGCTGCTGCGCAAGAAGTCTCAAGAGCAGAAGAGCGGTTAGCTCACTTGATGGCGCTCTTCGAGCTAAGGTAGTTTGATTTGTCTTGTGAACCTCTTTGTCTTTGAGTGGGAGCTGTTGCATGTTGTTGACATTTGTTGCATTTTGTTGAGAGCTGAGAGCATTTTGAACACTGTGAACACAGGAGTCTGAGTGAGAGCATTTTGAACACGTGAACTGTGAAGTTATGTGATCTTGTGAACTGGACCACTTGTGAAGTTATGTGATCTTGTGGATCATTTTGTTTATTTTACTGTTAAGTTATGTGGATCACTAGTGCACTGGCTTGTGGATCACTAGTGCCTTTTCTGTCTATAGTTATGCAAAATGAGAAATGGGCTCTAAAAGGCCAAGGCCCAAACAAGAATTAGACCAAAAAGGCTTGGGCCTAAAAAAAGAAATATTGTAAGAAAAAATTTATAAAAGGCTTCATAACGAGAAAATAAAAGGCCAAGGCCCAATTAGAACTAGACTAAAAAGGTGTGGCCCAAAACAATAGTGGAATAAAAAAACAATTTCATCAGAAAAAGGCTCCATTCCCAGAAATTAAAAGGCCAAATTATTGGGCCAGGCCCATGCAGATAAGCAAAATAAAGAGAAAAAAATTAAAATTAAATGGGCTGAATTATTGGGCTTGGCCCATCAAGACGGCTGAAATGGACCGGGCTGATTCCATTTTACGACCTTTTCATTTGGTCAGTAATTCGCCACGTCGACTTGCCACAGTGGATCGGCGTGGTGTGGTCGGATTGCTAGTGACCAAAACAGTTGGTCGTTAAATCTCGACCTTTTGTTTTGGTGCATACGCGTTTGCGACCATTCCGAAGAAAGGTCGCTATAGTCGATTAATGACCCTCAGCTTTTGACCTTACATTTTTGGTCACAAAAGGTCGCAAATGAAAATTTGTGACCTTTCAGCGACCAATAGTGAGGGTCACAAGTTGACATATTTCTTGTAGTGGTACCGAAGTTGTGCTCGATCCGGAGGGCTAGAAATTATAAGGAAGAAAGACGACAGTACTTAATATGTGTACATATACCAAAACAATGGATGCATCAATTAACTTGTCGACAGGCTTAACTAATATATATATACTGGCGGACTCGGTTCGGTGACTCGGCTCGGCACGGTCTCCTTCGTCTTGTACCTCCATTGTGTCACCGGAGCCATCATGAACATAGTCCTCCTCTTGTACCGGCACTAATGAGTGAAGCCATCATAATCATAGCCCTCTTCTTCATCCATCGACCAGCGGTGTCGATGAGAAATGACTTAACATCATCACTTCCATTTGCGATTATTTCCCCAACATCGCTTCGCATTTCTTCGTCTCGGGAGTGCTCCATAGTTTACGCAAATATTGACAACATGTCAATTATTATTCAACATCGTTTTCTCTCTAGGGTTTGGGTGTCCTCGAGAGTTTTGGTCGGCGAGAGGGCCGAGGGGGTGCTGCAGTTGTATCTAGAGGGGTTAATTATATCGACAACGACGCGACATACATATACATATCGGGGAGGGGTATCGGTACCACCCCTCGTGTTTAAGTTTCTTCTTTCTCCTTTCCTTTCTTTCTTCTTCTCCTCTTCTTTTCTTCTTCTCCCTCGAGAAAGGAAAATAATTAAGGAAAAGGAAGAAAAGAGGAAGAAGGAAGAAGGAAGAAGAAGAAGAAGTAAAAAGAAAAAAAAAGAGGAGAAGAAGAAAGGAATAGAGGAGAAGAAGAAAAATAGAATTTCTCCTTTCTCCTCTATTCCTTTCTTCTTCTCCTTCTTCTTCTTCTTTTTCCTCTTCTTATTTATTTCTCCTCTTCTTCCTCTCCTCTTTTCTCCTTTCTTCCTCTTCTTATTTTCCTTTTCCTCTCATTCTTTTAGTATTGCTTGTTTTAAAAAAATGTTCAAATAGTAAATTCCAAAAAAAAACAAAGGTTTTGCCTAATGCATTGTTCATATGAATATACCAACATTTGCATATTCTACAATAATTAATATCAACAAAAAAATCTGTGAACAGAAAAAAACGAACTTTTCTAAAATCTATCTTTTGCATATATATAGCCACATATGAACAGAGCGCATATATACATACACATATATGAACAGAAAAAAAACTAATAAAATGAAACATATACATAACATATATGAACATATATACATACACATACACATATATGCATTATATGAACAGAAAAAAACTAATAAAATGAAACATATACATAACATATATGAACATATACATACACATACACATATATGCATTATATGAACAGAAAAAAAAACTAATAAAAATGAAACATATACATAACATATATGAACATATACATACACATACACATATATGCATTATATGAACAGAAAAAAAACTAAAATAATAAAAATGAAAAAAAAAGAGCCCTGGCGGTGCGGCGCGGTGGCTCACATGCTGTGGCGGAGGCTGGGCGGGCGGCGGCGACGGCGACGGGCGACGGGCGCTGGGCGCTTGACGGCGACAGCGACATGGCGGAGTTCTGGCGGCGACAGCAGAGAGCTGGCGGCGATGGCGGCCTTGAGGCTCGGGAGGACGGCGAGCGACGACGGGCGCGGGCGGCGTCGGCAGCAACTGGCGGCGTCGATCGTTCGGCGTCGTCGAAGCGATGTGGCGATGAAGCGCAAAGCGCAAAGTGCCACTTATATACAAAGCGCGTGGTCGGTTGGTGGCACCAACCGTGACTAATGCAACCTTTAGTCGGTTGGAGCCACCAACCGGGACCAAACCTCAATTCGGCAGCCCAAAGGCGGGAAGCTGCGACCTTTGGTCGGTTGGTGGCTACAACGGGACTAAAGCCTCTTTAGTCGGTTGGTGCCACCAACCGGGACCAAAGGCCCTACTTGTTGCCGCGTCGGGGCCAAAGTTTAGTCCCACCTCGCTAGTTGAGAGGGGCGTAGTGGTTTATAAGCCCCACCGCCGCTCCCCTCTTGAACTCCTTTGAACTGCAGGCTTATGGGCCTACTTGCTCTTCGTTGCTGTTGGACCTTCGGGCCTTCTGCGGGCTGAATCTCGGCTCGAAATAGGGATACCAGTCGTATTCAGGCCGTGGCGGCCCAAGAGGGTGGCATTTTTTTCTTGCTTTATTTAATTTATTTTGTTTCTACTTACAACAAAATACTTATTGTTGTTTTTTGTTTTGTTTTCTGCATTATTTATTTTCTTTTGTTTTTGCTCTATTTTTAAATCTTTTTGCTTCTAGTTTTAGGAAAATTATAAACTTTCTGTTAGTGCCATTACTAATTTTCAAATTTGAAAACACTTTTTTTTGTTTTCTTTCTTGCTTTATTTAATTTATTTTGTTTCTACTTACAACAAAATACTTATTGTTGTTTTTTGTTTTGTTTTCTGCATTATTTATTTTCTTTTGTTTTTGCTCTATTTTTAAATCTTTTTGCTTCTAGTTTTAGGAAAATTATAAACTTTCTGTTAGTGCCATTACTAATTTTCAAATTTGAAAACACTTTTTTTTTGTTTTCTTTCTTGCTTTATTTAATTTATTTTGTTTCTACTTACAACAAAATACTTATTGTTGTTTTTTGTTTTGTTTTCTGCATTATTTATTTTCTTTTGTTTTTTGCTCTATTTTTAAATCTTTTTGCTTCTAGTTTTAGGAAAATTATAAACTTTCTGTTAGTGCCATTACTAATTTTCAAATTTGAAAACACTTTTTTTTGTTTTCTTTCTTGCTTTATTTAATTTATTTTGTTTCTACTTACAACAAAATACTTATTGTTGCTATTTTTAATTATTACGAGGGCCGAACCATAAGACATTTCAAATGAACTCTGAAAAAGTTGAAAGTTGGCATGGTATCATAAATTGACCCACACATAGCATGTGCATGTACAAAACGAACAATGGTATCATACTCATCAGTTACAATATAATGGTATCATAAACAAACAATAGTTGCGGGAGAAAGTCTTCACTTTTTCTTCGCTTGTGTCATTGCTTATTGCGCCAGTAACCATGGATAATCTTCATCGTTTATCGAGGATCTTTGAGGTCAGCCTTGACTTTAAAGGTAGGAATTTCATGAAACTTTTCATAATCTTCAAACATGTACATCTTGTCCTCCACTCCCACGATGTCCCTTTTTCTGAAAAAGAACTATGTGGCGCTTTGGCTCATCGTATGATGTATTTGCTTCCTTATCTTTTCTCTTTCTCGGTCTATTGGACATGTCCTTCACATAGATAACCTGTGCCACATCATTGGCTAGGACGAACGGTTCGTCAGTGTACCCAAGATTTTTCAGATCCACTGTTGTCATTCCGTACTGTGGGTCTACCTGTACCCCGCCTCCTGACAGATTGACCCATTTGCACTTAAACAAAGGGACCTTAAAATCATGTCCGTAGTCAAGTTCCCATATGTCCACTATGTAACCATAATATGTGTCCTTTCCACTCTCGGTTGTTGCATCAAAGCGGACACCGCTGTTTTGGTTGGTGCTCTTTTGATCTTGGTCAATCGTGTAAAATGTATTCCCATTTATCTCGTATCCTTTCCAAATCAATACGTCATAATTGTCATAAATAATAAATGAACCAATAGTTATGAAAAGATAATATATACCACATCCGAATCATAGACAGGACGAGGGCCGACGGGGGCGGATACCAAAACCATCGCACTATATAAGATGCAATAATAAAAGTAAGAAAATTATACAAGTATATATCTATCTAAACATACAAATAAGAATATTTTTCCTTTCGGAAAGAAGATAAGAACAAGAGGCTCACCACGGTGGTGCCGCCGATGAGATCGGTGCGGGTGATCGGCGACGTTGAAGGCGGGATGGGGCGTGACGGACCGCTAAACCTAGACAAATATGGAGGAAAATGGAGCTTGGCGGTCGAGCTTGGAGAGGAGAAACCTTAAGTAGTGTGGCTCGGGCATTCCATCGAACACCTTGTGTGCATATGAGGTGAGCTAGAGCACCACCAAGCCCTCTCCCCTCAGAAAAAAAAAAAGCAGGCAGTGTGCTCTGCTCTTGCTGTGGGGTATATATAGGCACCACCATTGGTCCCGGTTAGTCGCACGAACCGGGACTAAGGGATTTCCTTTGGTCGGTTCGTGCCACTAACCGACGAATTGTTAATGGGCCAGGCGGGGATCATTGGTCGGTTCATCCCACCAACCGGGACCAAAGGTCCAGACGAACCGGGACCAATGGCCCGCGTGGCCCGGCGGCCCGGGGCTCACGAACCGGTCCGATGCCCCATTGGTCCGGTTTGGATTGAACCAGGACTAATGGGCTGGACCGGCCTGGACCATTGCCCCCTTTTCTACTAGTGGGGAGTCCTACTCCCGGTGGGAGTAGGACTCCTCCAGGCGCGCCTCCTCTAGGCGGCCGCACCCCCTTGCTCCTTTACATACGGGGCAGGGGGCACCCTAGAACACACAAGTTTGATCTACGGATCGTTCCTTAGCCGTGTCGGTGCCCCCTCCACCATATTCCACCTCGGTCATATCGTCGCGAAGCTTAAGCGAAGCTTCTGCGCCGATAGAACATCAAGATCGTCACCACGCCGTCGTCTTGTGGAACTCTCCCTCGACACTCGGCTGGATCGAGTCGAGGGGCGTCATCGAGCTGTCGTGTGTCAAGAACTCGGGGCGTCGAGATGCTTGGCGCGGGATCGGTCGGATCGCGAGGAGAAGCGTCGACTACTTCCTCTACGTTGTGATCGCTTCGCCGGTTTACGAGGGCGTAGACAACACTCTCCCCTCTCGTTGCTATGCATCACCATGATCTTGTGTGCGTAGGAAATTTTTGAAATTACTCGTTCCCCAACAAAGTGGCATCCGAGCCTAGTTTTTATGGTTTGATGTTTTGCACGAGTAGAACACAAGTGAGTTGTGGGCGATACAAGTCATACTACCTACCAGCATGTCATACTTTGGTTCAGCGGTATTCGAGATGAAGCGGCCCGGACCGACATTACGCAGACGCTTACGCGAGACTGGTTTCACCGCTTCGAGCACTCGTTGCTTAAAGGTGACTGGCGGGTGTCTCTCTCTCACTTTAGTTGAACTGAGTGTGGCTACGCCGGTCCTTGAGAAGGTTAAAGCGAGTCTATTTGACGAAATATCGTTGTGGTTTTGATCGTGGGTGAGATTGGTTCTTGCTTAAGCCCGTAGCAGCCACATAAAATTTGCAACAACAAAGTAGAGGACGTCTAACTTGTTTTTGCAGGGCATGTTGTGATGTGATATGGTCAAGGCGTGATGCTATATTTTATTGTATGAGATGATCATGTTTTGTAACCGAAGTTATCGGCAATGGCAGGAGCCATATGGTTGTCGCTTTATTGTATGAAATGCATCGCATCTGTAATGCTTTACTTTATCACTAAGCGGTAGCGATAGTCGTAGAAGCATAAGATTGGCGAGACGACAACGATGCTACGATGGAGATCAAGGTGTCGCGCCGGTGACGATGGTGATCATGATGGTGCTGCAGAGATGGAGATCACGAAGCACAAGATGATGATGACCATATCATATCACTTATATTGATTTGCATGTGATGTTTATCCTTTATGCATCTTATCTTGCTTTGATTGACGGTAGCATTATAAGATGATCTCTCACTAAAAATTATCAAGAAGTGTTCTCCCTGAGTATGCACCGTTGCCAAATTTCATCGTGCCCAGACACCACGTGATGATCGGGTGTGATAAGCTCTCGTCCATCTACAACGGGTGCAAGCCAGTTTTGCACGCGAGAATACTCGGGTTATACTTGACGAGCCTAGCATATGCAGATATGGCCTCGAACACGGAGACCGAAAGGTCGGCGTGAATCATATAGTAGATATGATCAACATAAGATGTTCACCATTGAAAACTACTCCATTTCACGTGATGATCGGTTATGGTTTAGTTGATTTGGATCACGTAATCACTTAGATGACTAGAGATGTCTGTCTAAGTGGGAGTTCTTAAGTAATATGATTAATTGAACTTAAATTTATCATGAACTTAGTACTGATAGTATCTTGCTTGTTTATGTTTGATTGTAGATAGATGGCTCGTGCTGTTGTTCCGTTAAATTTTAATGCGTTCCTTGAGAAAGCAAAGTTGAAAGATGATGGTAGCAATTATACGGATCGGGTCCGTAACTGAGATTATCCTCATTGCTGCCTGAAGAGTTACGTCTGGATGCACCGCTGGGTGCGAACTCTCTTCTTTGGAGCAACACCGGATGTTATGAGCGTCTGGCGAGCAAAGTGATGACTACTCTATAGTTCGGTGTGCCATGCTTTACGGCTTAGAACCGGGACTTCAACGGCGTTTTGAGCGTCATGGAGCATATGAGATGTTCCAGAGTTGAAGTTAATATTCTAACAGAATGCCCGGATTGAGAGATATGAAGTCTCCAATAAGTTCTATAGCTGCAAGATGGAGGAGAATAGTTACGTTAGTGAGCACATACTCGAGAATGTGCGGGTACTACAATCACTTGACGCAATTGGGAGTTAATCTTCCGGATGATTGTGTCATTGATGAATTCTTCAATCACCGCCACCAAGCTACAAAGGCTTCGTGATGAACTATAATATGCAAGGGTTAGTAAAGACTATACCGAGCTCTTCGCAATGCTAAAGGCTGCGGAGGTAGAAATCAGAAGGAGCATCAAGTGTTGATGGTCAATAAGACCACTAGTTTCAAGAAGAAAGGCAAAGGGAAGAAGAAGGGAACTTCAAGAAGAACAGCAAGCAAGTTGCTGCTCGGGAGAAAAACCCAAGTCTGGACCCAAACCTGAAACAGAGTGCTTCTCTGCAAGAGACTAGTCCTTTGGAGCGGAACTGCCCCAAGTATTTGGCGGATAAGAAGGATGGCAAGGTGAACAAAGGTATATGTGATATACATGTTATTGATGTGTACCTTACTAGAGCTCGCATAGCACTGGTATTTGATCTTGGTTACATTGCTAATATTTGCAACTCGAAGCAGGGACTACGGATTAGCGAACACGGCAAAGGGCGAGGTGACGATGCGCGTGGGAAATGGTTCCAAAGTCGATGTGATCGCGGTCGGCACGCTACCTCTACATCTACCTTGAGGATTAGTTTTAGACCTAAATAATTGTTATTTGGTGCTGCGTTGAGCATGAACATTATATCTGGATCTTGTTTGATGCGAGGCGGTTATTCATTTAAATCGAGAGAATAATGGTTGTTCTATTTATATGAGTAATATCTTTTATGGTCATGCACCCTTGAAGAGTGGTCTATTTTGATGAATCTCGATAGTAGTGATACACATATTCATAATGTTGAAACCAAAAGATGCAGAGTTGATAATGATAGTGCAACTTATTTGTGGCTTGCCGTTTAGGTCATATCGGTGTAAAGCGCATGAAGAAACTCCATCTTGATGGACTTTTGGAGTCACTTGATTATGAATCACTTGGCACTTGCGAACCGTGCCTCATGGGCAAGATGACTAAAACCCGTTCTCGGTACTATGGAGAGCAACAGATTTGTTGGAAATCATACATACTGAGATGTATGTGGTCCGATGAATGTTGAGGCTCGTGGCAGATATCGTTATTTTCTCACCTTCACAGATGACTTAAGCAGATATGGGTATATCTACTTAATGAAACATAAGTCTGAAACATTTGAAAAGCTCAAAGAATTTCAGAGTGAAGTTGAAAATCATCGTAATAAGAAAATTAAATTTCTACGATCGATCGTGGAGGTGAATATTTGAGTTACGAGTTTGGTCTACATTTGAAACAATGCGGAATAGTTTAGCAACTCACGCCACCCGAACACCACAGCGTAATGGTGTGTCGAACGTCATGTCGTACTTTACTAGATATGGTGTGATCTATGATGTCTCTTACAGATTTACCGCTATCGTTTTGGGGTTATGCTCTAGAGGCGGCCGCATTCACCTGAATAGAACACCGTCAAAATCCGTTGAGGCGACACCTTATGAACTATGGTTTAGCAAGAAACCAAAGTTGTCGTTTCTTAAAGTTTGGGGATGCGATGCTTATGTGAAAAAGCTTCAACCTCGATAAGCTCGAACCCAAATCGGAGAATGTGTCTTCATAGGATACCCAAAGGAGACAGTTGGGTACACCTTCTATCACAGATCCGAAGGCAAGACATTCGTTGCTAAGAATGGATCCTTTCTAGAGAAGGAGTTTCTCTCGAAAGAAGTGAGTGGGAGGAAAGTAGAACTTGATGAGGTAATTGTACCTTCTCCCTTACTTGAAGGTAGTTTGTCGCAGAAACCGGTTTACGAGACATCTACACCAAGTAGTGAGGAAGTTGATGATGTTGATCATGAAACTTCAGATCAAGTTCCGCAGAACCTCGTAGATCAACAGAGTAAGATCCGCACGAGTGAGTGGTACGGTAATCCTGTTCGGAAATCATGCTACTAGATCATGATGAGCCTACGAACTATGAAGAAGCGATGGTGAGCCCAGATTCCATAAAATGGCTTGAGGCCATGAAATCGAGATGGGATCCATGTATGAAAACAAAGTATGGACTTTGGTTGACTTGCCGAGGGTAGGAAAGCAATAGAAAACAAGTGGATCTTCAAGAAGAAGGCGGCGCCGACGGTAATATTATCGTCTACAAAGCTCGACTTATGCAAAGGGTTTCGACAAGTTCAAGGGGTTGACTACGATGAGACCTTCTCACCGTAGCGATGCTTAAGTCTGTCCGAATCATGTTAGCAATTGCCGCATTTTATGATTATGAAATTTGGCAAATGGATGTAAAGACTGCATTCTAAATGGATTTACGGAAGAAGAGTTGTATATGATGCAACGAGAAGGTTTTATCGATCCAAATGGAGCTAACAAAGTATGCAAGCTCCAGCGATCCATTTATGGACTGGTGCAAGCATCTCGGAGTTGGAATAAGCGCTTTGATAGTGTGATCAAAGCATTTGGGTTCATCTGAGACTTTTGGAGAAGCCTGTATTTACAAGAAAGTGAGTGGGAGCTCTGTAGCATTTACGATATTATATGTAGATGACATATTGCTGATCGGAAATGATATAGAATTTTGGATAGCATAAAGGATACTTGAATAAGAGTTTTTCAATGAAAGACCTCGGTGAAGCTGCTTACATATTGGGCATCAAAATCTATAGAGATAGATCAAGGCGCTTAATTGGACTTTCACAAAGCACATACCTTGACAAAATTTTGAAGAAGTTCAAAATGGATCAAGCAAAGAAAGGGTTCTTGCACTGTGTTACAAGGTGTGAAGTTGAGTAAGACTCAATGCCCGACCAACGCAGAAGATAGAGAGAAAATGAAAGATGTTCCTATGCTTCAGCCATAGGCTCTATCATGTATGCAATCTGTGTACCAGACCTGATGTGTGCCTTGCTATAAGCCTAGCAGGAGGTACCAAAGTAATCCAGAGTGGATCTTTGGACAGCGGTCAAGAACATCCTAAAATACGAAAAGGACTAAGGATATGTTTCTCGTATATGGAGGTGACAAAGAGCTCATAAATGGCAGTTACGTTGATGCAAGCTTTGACACGATCCGGAAGATTCTAAATCGCAGACCGGATCGTATTTACACTAAGCGGAGGAGCTGTCGGTTGGTGCAGTTCTAAACAAAGCGTCGTGGCGGGATCTACATGTGAAGCGGAATACATAGCAGCCGGAAGCAGCTAATGAAGGAGTGCGGATGAAGGAGTTCATATCCGATCTAGGTGTCATACCTAGTGCATCGGGTCCAATGAAAATCTTCTGTGACAATACTGGAGCAATTGCCTTAGCAAAGGAATCCAGATTTCACAAGAGGACCAAGCACATCAAGAGACACTTCAATTCCATCCGGGACTTAGTCCAGGTGGGAGACATAGAGATTTGCAAGATACATACGGATCTGAATGTAGCAGACCCGTTGACTAAGCATCTTCCACGAGCAAAACATGATCAACACCAAGACTCCATGGGTGTTAGAATCATTACTATGTAATCTAGATTATTGACTCTAGTGCAAGTGGGAGACTGAAGGAAATATGCCCTAGAGGCAATAATAAAGTTATTATTTATTTCCTTATTTCATGATAAATGTTTATCATTCATGCTAGAATTGTATTAACCGGAAACATGATACATGTGTGAATGCATAGACAAACAATATGTCACTAGTATGCCTCTACAAGACTAGCTTGTTAATCAAAGATGGTTATGTTTCCTAACCATGAACAAAGAGTTGTTATTTGATTAACAAGGTCACATCATTAGTAGAATGATCTGATTGACATGACCCATTCCATTAGCTTAGCACACGATCGTTTAGTATGTTGCTACTGCTTTTATCCATGACATATACATGTTCCTGTAAGTATGAGATTATGCAACTCCTGTTTATCGGAGGAACACATTGGGTGCTACCAAACGTCACAACGTAACTGGGTGATTATAAAGGAGTACTACAGGTGTCTCCAAAGGCAGATGTTGGGTTGGCGTATTTCGAGATTAGGTTTTGTCACTCCGATTGTCGGAGAGGTATCTCTGGGCCCTCTCGGTAATACACATCACTGAAGCCTTGCAAGCATTACAACTAATGAGTTAGCTGTGAGATGATGTATTACGGAGCGAGTAAAGAGACTTGCCGTGCGAGATTGAACTAGGTATTGGATACCGACGATCGAATCTCGGGCAAGTAACATACCGATGACAAAGGAACAACGTATGTTGTTATGCGGTCGACCGATAAAGATCTTCGTAGAATATGTAGGAACCAATATGGGCATCTAGGTCCCGCTGTTGGTTATTGACCGGAGACGTGTCTCGGTCATGTCTACATTGTTCTCGAACCGTAGGGTCCGCACGCTTAAGGTTTCGATGACAGTTATTATGAGTTTATGTATTTTGATGTACCGAAGAAGTTCGGAGTCCCGGATGTGATCACGGACATGATGAGGAGTCTCGAAATGATCTGGATTGAACCGGGACTAATGGGCTGGACCGGCCTGGACCATTGCCCCCTTTTCTACTAGTGGGGAGTCCTACTCCCGGTGGGAGTAGGACTCCTCCAGGCGCGCCTCCTCTAGGCCGGCCGCACCCCCCCTTGCTCCTTTATATACGGGGGCAGGGGGGCACCCTAGAACACACAAGTTTGATCTACGGATCGTTCCTTAGCCGTGTGCGGTGCCCCCCTCCACCATATTCCACCTCGGTCATATCGTCGCGAAGCTTAGGCGGCTCTGCGTGATAGAACATCAAGATCGTCCACGCCGTCGTCTTGTGGAACTCTCCCTCGACACTCGGCTGGATCGAGTCGAGGGCGTCATCGAGCTGTCGTGTGTCAAGAACTCGGGGCGTCGAATAATGGCGCCGGGATCGGTCGGATCGCGAGGAGAATGTCGACTACTTCCTCTACGTTGTGATCGCTTCGCCCGGTCTCACGAGTGCGTAGACAACACTCTCCCCTCTCGTTGCTATGCATCACCATGATCTTGTGTGTGCGTAGGAAATTTTTTGAAATTACTACGTTCCCCAACAGAATTTTGCTACAACCTTTAATAAGGGTGTCCGGCGGCGGCGCTGGAGTGCGAGCGGCGGGGCGCGCGACTGCAAGCTGCCGGAGCTGCAACAGGCGACTGGTGTTGACGGAGCCGCGACCATCACCAGCGAGGGGAGCTGCAACCCACGAGCAAAGTTTTTGCTGCATGTAGATCCCGGCGAGAAACATGAGAGAAGATGGCGGAGACCGGCGGCGAGCGCGGCGACCGGCGGCGAGCGCGGCGACCGGTGGCGAGCGCTGCATCCAGTAGCGGGGGCGGCGGAGAGAGAGGTCCAGGCGGGGGTGATGGCCGGCGGCCGGGAGAGGAGAGGAAGAAAGAGAGGGGGAGTCAACGCGGGGAATCGGACGGCTAATCGCGCGCATCCAACGGCTAGGGCTGGACCGGCCGAAACTGTTTGGCCGGCGCACCGGCGCCTAGCATCGCCCATTGAGAAATTGCTGTACGGACGACAGTTCCCGGACGAACTGTGGACGATTGGAGGATTCAACGGTGCCGGTCACTTCTGATCCATGCATCGACGGCCTGATGGGCTACATCGTCTGCGAATCGTCCAGAACTCGTCGGCTGTGTTGCAGCGTTCTCTGCGAACTGCGTTCTGCGCCCGACATGCACACGATGCTGCACATCTGACCATCGATACTGAAAACCAAATCACAGCGACACACACGACACAGTCTGTGTTGGAATAAGCCCCGGTGGTGCTGACCAGTGTGCGTGCTGGTCGAGCCGGGCACTTGTTCGGGGCCGTGCCGAGTCCGTAGGTATGTTCTCGGCTCTATAACACGTACGTGCGTGTATGCCCCGGTGGCGCGTGAGTCCGTGCGCAGTCTAGGTCCGGCAATGGTGTGCGCCATGGCTTGGCAAGTACTAGTTGCAGCATGCATGGAGTTTGTTGGCTGCGTGATAGGCCTAGTCCTTAGACGTTGGAGCGAACCAAGGAGAACTGGCTAGCTTAGTGTGTGTGTGTGTGCATGGTTAGTTAGTGGCCTCATGTGGTGGCCGGATAGTGCATGCGTCCGTTAGTTGGTTAGTGCGTGAGTGGCACAAAATCTGGGCAGGTTGTGCTCCAGCTAAGTGCATTCTTGTGTGTGCCCGTATGCTACTTAAGCACTCGTACTCACGCGTCTGTTTCATGGGAGTCCAGAGAAATAATAGGTCAAGATGCAGGCGTTCGTCGCCGGAAAATCCTTTGTGTGCTCCACTGTTCTTCTTCTTCTTCCTTGCGTTCTTGTCGAGAGAGAAAGAGTGAGCGTGCAGCTGGAGGTGTTCCGGACTCCAACAGGCTGGGCGAACTTTGCACGAAGCTGCTGACGTTCTCAACCGCGATTCCCTGCACTGCCAGCGCCTCTGCGTCCGACTATGTGGTGATCGCATTGCAGGCGGCGCATCTTACAGCGCCCGCTTCTCAGCTACAAAGTTGGTGTTCTCCGTGACCATGGCCGCCTCGGCCTCCTCGCTCGCGAGCTCACCATAGATTTGGCCCTCCGGCAGCAAATGCTGTTAACATCGGCTGCTCCTCCGCCATGATAGCGCTAAAGTGCGCCTGCGCCGGCTCTATGGTCAAGCCAGCTTGAAATTTGTTAAATTTTGTATTCGCATATTCTCTCCCAGTTGAGATCATCTCAACATGCGTGTTAAACATATGTCAAACATATTCACATAAATAATCTTATAAGCACTGAGGCACCTCAGTATTATGTTCCATAAGAGATATACCCAAGTCATGCCAAATAATAATCAATAAAGATGACAAAATACATCATTCCACTTATAGAAACAAGTGGACAAGTCCACACATCTGAGTGGATTAACATAAAGGAAAACACACTACGGAGCACGTATGATAACCTTGTGTGTTTCTCAAACTCACATGTATCGCATACAAATTTAGCTTTGCCCACCTTAGGCTGTGTTCGGTTCACATGGATTTGAATAGGTTTGTCAAGGATTAAACCTCGTACAAGTCAAATCCCCTCCAATCCCCTTGGGACAGGAGGGGTAACCGAACAAAGCCTTACACATTACATTTGGGAATACTTTCGTCATAGTATCAAAAGACACATGCCCCAACCCACAATGTACAAGTATATTGAATTAAAAGAAACATGCCCCAACCGACAATGTACAAGTATTAAATTACCCTCCTCTTCAGTTGCAACAACCATCAAATCAATGCAATGCAGACTACATCATCCATTGTGTTTCTGTCCAAGATTATAGCCCATTATGCCTGATGCCAATCCCAAGTCTCTTTCCAATCAGTCTCTCCTAGATCAAACAATTTTCACGATCAAGAGAGACCCGACAATTCATGTGATCACCCAAAGAGCTTACTGAGACCAAGTTAAACTGAAAAGGAGGGAACATATAAAACCGAAGATAATGTAATTTGATTGGAGTGTATTTAACTATAGCAGTGCCAAAGATTGTGCCATCTTCTGTATGTGTGTCTGGGTATGAATTCTACGATACGAACTCACTTGAAAAGCATGTGACATGCATAGATGCACCCGAATATAGTGTCTGTTTTGAGCTGGATTTCCGTATGGATGCCAGAGCTTGATTTGATGTACCTGGATCTGAGCGAGCATGATTTTCAAAGTTGTCATTGCTAGTTCCTTTCTTTTCGTCTATTTTCTTCAATCCTTAAACCTCCGTTTCAGCTTTGGCTCCTCTAATTCATTGGCTGAAATTTGAACCAAGTCCGATGCCGCCTCTTCCACTGCTGACAGATTGACAATGTAGCCCACTTTGCTTCTACAACTTTATGTCCACCTTTTTCATACAACTGTCCTCTGCCACGGTTAAACTTGCAAGTATTAGGGGGTGTTTGGTTCAGAAGTCCTAGGACTTTTTCTAGTCCCAGGGACTAATCAAAAAAGACTCTCTAGTAGAGTCTTTTTTTAGTCCCTGTAGAAAAAGTCCCTCCCGTTTGGTTCCTAGGGACTTTTTAGGGACTTTTTCTAGTCTCTGGGACTAAAAAGTCCCTGAACCAAACACCCCCTTAGGATTACGACTTAAGGACCTCGTTGACCACCAAGCACTCCCTTGTTTTCAGAAACCACAAATGTAAACTAAATCCAAGCATCATCCACAATTTCAGACTGATGGGCTGCTTATGTAATACAATCATTATAGTAGTTCTGTCTTGCTGTCAGATGAGATAATGGATAATACACTCATTTCAGGCCAAAAGTGACAAATCTCTTCTTTCCATTACTCAGAACTTGAAGGGTCTTTCCAATGGAACAACTCCACCCTGCAAAAGTGCGTGCACATAAGTTTCTATTTATTTTTTCCCTTAAATCTCGGGACACAATGTTACTTTGACAATAAATACAGTTATTAGCATACCTCTTTGTCCAACTTCAGCTCATCTGCTAAATCCAACTTTTTCTGAGCGTACTGAGCCATGTTCATTGCTTTATGCTGAACAAGAGAACCAGTTATATACAAACAACAATAATGGCCACATATAAATTCAGAGGGTTTTTCCTCAAAACAAAACAAATAATCATAGAGGATTCATCAAGACAATACCATACTGACAGATAACTTCCTAAACACATCCCGAGCTTTATCCTCTTCGGTCTACACAAAGGCCATATCAATATCAGCAACATATTGCAGTTAAATATGTATCACCATGTCAAACCTACAGTAACCTACTTACCTTCGCGTCAATGCCACCTTGTCGGACAACATAGTGCATCTAGAAAGATAAACAGATGAAATTAGATATTGGCAATATGTTGCATATTTCTTTTTGACAACAAAAAGTCACAGTTAGGGAGCCATACAAATCTGCACAACAGCCCCAAATTAAGACACCAACTTACGTATTCTTTTATTGTTGCGATGGCAGGAACCCCTTTCAGTTCACCATCTAGTCTCCTTTTGTGTACATCGAACTTGTCCATTTCATATACTTCCTTCACAGCATCCATATAACTTAACTGAAATATTTGTGAAACCATAAGAAAGATGCATAATCACAAAGCATGTCAGTAGTGCTCTATTACACAAATGTTTGATGAAGTAGGATGCCAACATTTTTCTTAGTGACACGCCTCCAGATCTCGAAATAGAGAAGATCTATGTCCTTGAGGGATGCATCTTTATCCATCTCAAGAATGTACTCCTGAATCAAATTGACCAGATTGTTACTAACACCAGCGATCAACGCCTCAATTAGCAAAAGACAAGATATCTTACATTATAAGCAAAAGCAGCTAAACGAACAGTCATATGGGGAAAGCCAGTTGCAATCTTCAATGCTTGCCTCCATGCTCTAGTATCCTTGTCAAACCACTGAAGTGAAAAGAAGTTAATCATCATGTGTATGTATATGGACTAATTTTGTGATTTCCTGGGGGGCATACTTACTTCCTTGGTGCTGCGATCCAGATGCAAATACTCTGTAATCCACTGTTCAAGATAGAAGTCTATCACTTTAAAACTATCCAGCCACTCGTAGTATTTTTAATTCCAACAGCTAGATCACATAATACATACCTTGATTTTCTTTGAAATTTCTGCATAGTACTTGACATAAAGAGCATCAATTTTATATGTATGATAACGTGAGCGGTACTCATCGTGATAGCGGTACAGGTTCCGACCGCTATAAGGCAGCTAAAAAAAAGAACACGAATTAGATGAAATGTCTGAAAAGGAACAAGAGTCCCACAATGGCTACATTGAAGTGAGATGACATACTTTTGTCTACAGAAGTAACTGACTAAGGATCCACATTTTTTCCTAGTAAAGTCTGGCTTGCTAGAAATAGTACCATGTCCATATATAATCAAATGACCTTTAACAAGTCAATCCACTGAGACACCGTCATCATATAATTCAGAAGCAATTCAAACGTCAACTAATTTCAGTAGCCAAAGTTACCAGCACGAAATCAAAGAGATAAGAAGTTTGAAGATAGCAATGTTTGTGAAAACATACAAGGTAACATAGCTCTGAGCCTTGGACTGCTCCCTACGGTCATAGAAATCATGATATTTTTGTGATCTAATACTGAACCTCAGCCTTAAAACCAAGGCAATCAAGGAGGCTCAAGAACCAAGTGGGAATGTGGGATACACTTCGTAGCAGTTCACTGTGAGTTAAGGTTACATATGAAATGGCTAAGAAGCAACCAATTTTAAGGGGGCACTAATAAAAATCAGCACCTAGAGTTGTCTGAAGTTTGAATAAACAGAAAATAACTGGCAAACTTTTCAAATCCAACACCGCAAGTACTATCATCCATTGGTGACCACAAAGCAAGGGCAATAGATAACTCAATGTTCATAAACCACAGCAAAGAATATGGTGATGCCAGTCATACAATCATCTTCTGTTCTAAAACAGTTTTAACTCGTACCACAAACTCATGGCTTAACTTTTTATACTAACGTTGCAGCTGTGGTTGGGGTCGATGAAGCAAAATGAACTACCTCATTGATTGCTGAATTTTGCGGTGTGTGTTGAAATGGTTTCTGAACACCTATGATTATGATTACCAAGGTAGTCAACTGGATGACTAGATGTTGATATAGACAGTACACTTACAAAATTACGAGGGGCAATCCGTTGGTAGTCATTCAATCCAGCTTTATAGGTGTCATCAGGATGTACGAACCACTCAAAACTTTCATCCTCCTCTAACCGCTTAAAGTACAACTCCTCACCAAGTTCATCATCAGTGTATTCATCTGGTTCCTTAAGCTCAAGTTCACGTGCGCACTCCGGCTTCAAAGCCTACACACAGATGATAGAAACATGAGATAAAATCATCCACACATATCAAACCAGAGGGCTGGATTTGCTACTATGGCACACAACTACTTCCTCCGTAAAGAAATATAAGAGAGTTTACAGAGGGAGTACAAATTTTAAGACATACGTGAATTGAAGTGAGCGGTGACTGATTGATACTGCATGTAGGTACCTTATAATAAGTAATGCGAAGGCGTCCAAGGCGCACTTCTATCTTGTCTTCTTCCTCCCATGACATATAAAGTGGCAGGTCAGTACGAGGAAGAGGAATGTTGGGACGCAAACGTTGGGCAAAACGGGTTTCGTCCTCCTCGCTGATAAGGACGTCCGGCCCGAAGCAATCCTGGCTTGTTTCTTGCGCCGAATCTGTTCTGAGCAGCGGCTCCATGTCTGCTGCATGAGGAATCGGATCTTGACCCCCTTGGATTGTGTCCTCCATGCCTCCATGGTCCTGGGCAGCGGCAGGAGCATCGGAAGATGATGGGGACAGGTGCTTGCGGCGCCTCTTATCCCCTGTCCATGCCTTGTTTGCCCCATCTCCATCGTCGGACAGTTGGCCAATCTGGACGGGCTTCTCGTGCAGCATCTCGATCAAACTATACGGCCGCGGGACGAGGGAGGAGGTCGAGCTGGGCGGCGGCGTCGATCTGCTGGCGAAGGAGACGTTTCCGGAGGCGACGGTAGGCGGCAGAGGACGTGGTCAAGGGGGTGGAGGCGGCAGTGGCGGGAGGTGCGTGGCGACGGCGATGGCTGCGGCGTGAAACCCTAGGCGCTTGTCTAGACGGTAGGCGCAGAGGACGTGGTCGGGGTTGGCTGAGGGGCGGCGGTGTGGAGGGGCGACGGGATGGGAGGCAGCGGCGGTGCGAGGTGGGACCGTGGGAGGCGACGGCGATGGCGTGAAACCCTAGCCACTTGTTTTTTTTAAGTAAAACATCCTCTTTATTTATTGGTATTGGTAATAATGGTTACATCAGCTATAAAAAATTTACAATATCGTTCATAGGTTCCTCAGATCAATTCCTTATCTCAGAAAATTTAGTTACTCTAGCAATTTCATGAGCTACTTTATTTGCCTTCCTATTACAATCTTCAAATCTAACTAACGGAAAATCACAAGCCATAAAATAACAATCATCAAACACAGCCGCCGCCGCTCCCGCTGTATGTCCTCCATTCTTCATCGTGTCGATTACTTCCATATTGTCGGAGTTAACAACAAGTCGGTTGCTTCCCGCCTTTTGTCCAAGTAATAAGCCAAAACGTAGTGCCATGGCTTCCGCTGTTAAAACATCTGCACATCAATCCATCTTCCAATTCCCTCCAACAATAAATCTTCCTTTATCATCTCTACTAAGTACAGCTCCTGCTGTGCCTCTAAGCATGTCTTGATCGAAAGAAACATTGACATTTAATTTCACAAAACCTAGAGGGGGTCTTGTCCATCCCTCTATTCTATTTGTTGCCTTGAATGATTGGGAAATAACATAGTTTGTTGTTATAGCACGGACTCCCGTCGAAATTTGGTATGCATCTTGGGTCTTCCCCTGATGGATTAGCGAACGTCTTTCCCACCATAAATACCAGGCTGTTATAGCGATCAGTTCGCGAACATTCTATATGCCCACTGTAGATAGCTCGTGTTCTGGAATAAGAAGTAGAAATTCGAGTACCGCCTCTCCGCACGATCGACCGCGCAAGCTTTTTTAATGGCTTCGTGCAATCCCAGTTTCTCCCACACCTCTTTTGCCTTTTGACACAAAAATAATAAGTGTTTAATATCTTCATGCCCGTTCGAACATGATGGGCAGGTGGGAGAAACTTTCATATGTCTATTAGCAAGTGTAACATGACACGGGAGGGTTCCATGCAAGGTACGCCAGATAAAGATCTTCACTTTTGGTGGACAAGATAATTTCCAAATCTTGCTCCAAATAATATTGACATTTGTTCCTCCCATGCCATCTGAGTGTTGCAATTTCCTCCCATGTTGTGTTTTCCATTCCTCCAGATAAGCAGAACGAACCATGAACAGTCCATTCTTTGTAAAACTCCAAGCTATGAAATCTGACATGTTATACGTGGGGAGGGGGATCGTAAGCACCCTCTGGACATCAATTGGCCACAACGTTTGTCTTACCAAATCTTCATCCCAGCAATTGTTGATTGGATCTATAAGATCATCAACTTTTGTTAGAAGCTGCCCTCTTCTAGGAGTGATAATTTTCCTATTGGCCCCATTCGGGATCCATGCATCTCTTCAAATATCAATATTCTGTCCATTACCAACTCTCCAAATATAACCTTTTTTGAGAGAATCCACTCTGGCCATAATGCTTTACCAAGTGAAAGAAGATCCCTTTTTCATACTCGCATTCATTAAATCTCCATCCGGAAAATATTTAGCTCTCAAAATGGTGGCACATATGGAATCAGGATTATCAGGCAGGCGCCACGCTTGTTTGGCTAACAAGGCCAGATTGAAACAATGTATATCTCGAAAACCCATTCCTCCTTGGTCTTTTGGTACATACATCTTCCACCATGCCATCCAATGATTTCTCTTCTGATTGTCTTCGTCACCCCACCAAAAATGTGACATCGCGTCAATGATTCCTTTACATATTGTTTTTAGGAATTTTAAAGACGAACATTGCATAAGTTGGGACAGCTTGTACAACCGATTTGTGAAGGATTTCCTTTCCTCTTGCTGATAGCAGTTTTTCCTTCCAACCACTGATTTTCATAACAATTCCATCTATTAAGAATTGGAAACAATCACTTTTTGTCCATACCCACACTTGAAGACAGACCCAAATATTTGTCATTGAGAGCTTCAGTCATAATGTTCAGAATAGTACATATATGCGCCTTATCTTCCACTTTCGTGTTGGGACTAAAAAAATATACTAGATTTTTTAACACTCACCATTTGCCCCGATGCAGCACAATAAGCATCCAAAACTGATTTCAGTGCCTCCGCGTTCATCGAATTAGCTTGCATCAGGATTAATGAATCGTCCGTGAAGAGGAGATTTGAAATAGATGGGGCATCTCTGCTAACTTTAATTCCAGAAATACTTCCATTCTCCTCTGCATTAGCTAAGAGTGCAGTCAGGCCTTCCGTACATAATAAAAATAAATATGGGGAGAGAGGGTCCCCCTGCCTCAGTCCTCTAGATGGTTTGAAGCTCTTTGTTTCTTCCGTGTTAAAACGAACCCGGTATTCCACCGAGGACACACATTGCATAACTAAATTCACCCAATCCTGCTGAAAGCCAAGTCGCTGTTGGGGAACACGGTAATTTCAAAAATTCCTACGCACACGCAAGATCATGGTGATGCATAGCAACGAGAGGGGAGAGTGTTGTCCATGTACCCTCGTAGACCGAAAGAGGAAGCGTTATGACAACGCGGTTGATGTAGTCGTACGTCTTCACAATCGACCGATCCTAGTACCGAACGTACGGCACCTCCGCGATCTGCACACGTTCAGCTCGGTGACGTCCCACGAACTCACGATCCAGCAGTGTCTCGAGGGAGAGTATCGTAGGCACGACGGCGTGATGACGGTGATGCTGATGCTACCGACGCAGGGCTTCGCCTAAGCACCGCAACGATATGACCGAGGTGGATTATGGTGGAGGGGGCACCACACACGACTAAGAGATCAAAGATCAACTTGTGTGTCTATGGGGTGCCCCCTCCCCCGTATATAAAGGAGTGGAGGAGGGGGAGGGCCGGCTCTCTACTATGGCGTGCCCTGGGGAGTCCTACTCCCACCGGGAGTAGGATTGCCCCCTTCCAAGTAGTAGGAGTAGGAGAGAAGGAAAGGGAAGAGAGAAGAGAAGGAAGGAGGGTCGCTGTTGGGGATATACATAACAGGTAGGCCCACGAAGGGTCGAAATATCATGAAGCATGGGGTCCACACAACATGTGGGTCCAGGTCAATTTCATACAGACACACTATCCACTCGGACAAGCAGCATACTATCCACTCGACCAAGCAACATACCATCCACTCGGATGACGGTTCATCACTCGACCGTACGACTCACTCGGATATACGAAGACCAGCAGGCAGCAAGGCAGTCGGCATCTTTCTAATAGTGAGGGCTTAATAGCGGGCTGGCATTATGGCATTCATACTCCACTTTGTAACATAGGAGGTGAGGGGGTGGCGCACTCTATATAAGCCACCCCCCACCACTAGACTAGGGGGGCCTCTTCTTCCACCTCTCTCTCTTTTCACCATTAGTCTCAGGACTTAGCTCAGGCATGGGGATCCGTTCCTCTCTCACACACACATTGTAATCTCCGGATATATACTCAGATAAAACAAAGCCTCTCCGGAGCACGAGACGTAGGGTTCTTATCTCCACCGTGAGAGGCCCGAACTCGCTAAAACCATCGTGTCACCCATATGCATCTCGATAGATCATGCTCCGTTACCCTATACCTTATTATTGTCGGAATCATTCCCACGACAGTTGGCGCCCACCGTGGGGCATGGCGTCTATCGAGCCATGATGCAAATGGTTTTTCCTTCAAACTTCAGCAGCGAATCAACTAACATCGCGAGAGAAATTGGCCGCTAGAGCTCTGGTCATCGCTCCATTCATACAAACAAAAAGATCAGGGAGTCCTATTCCATTCTATTTTGTTCTTTACAATCGATTTTTAATTTAACAATAGTTGTTCTTTTCTTCTGTATGTACATGCTTGGCCTTGAACAGCAAGTATGGCCTTGAACAGCTTACAGCGCGGCCGTGCCACCAAGCACCGTTCTGACGAGCGCCGTGGAGGCCGAGCTCATGGCCAGTCTGCCGTCGCCCGTCTTCTTCGTCGTTGACCACCGATGCCTGCACCATGTCAACTGCCGCCCGTCCGGCTTCGCTGACCTTTGGCGCATCCATCCGCGCCGGAACGATACCTCCAGCGATGTTCCCGGATCCCGCCTCCGGCCTGATGCCGATGTGATCCCCATGATGGAGGCGCACCTCCCGCCGGCGTCGCAGGCGCGCTGCACTCCTCCCTCATCAGCTTCTCCAGCATGGTCGCCGCGGCGTGCGCGCGGGTCTGGCGCGGCGCGGCAGTAGGAAGCCCGTCGCTCCTCCGGGCGCGGCGATTCTTCCCTCCGTCGCCGGCTGCTGGCCATGGTTTTCTTTTTTCCTTCAGCCATGCAAGGTTAGTGGGCTGCCTCTTCCTTGATTACGTGCATGAATATAAATGCGCCCAGTACAGAAAACGGAAGGACGTCTTCAACACCGGATTAATTAGCTGCGCCATGCAAGCTAACGGGAGGACGTCTTCAACACCGGATTAATTAGCTGCACCATGCAAGCTTTGCAATTAATCGGGCTCTGGACCATGTTTTGGAAAGCCACAGGCACCAGGTTCCAGCGCACACACACCCTGCGTTGCTTACAAGCCAGCCCAAATGCTCCTCCGAGCCGGTACTCTGGTACAGTCGGACAGGCATAAGTCTACACCCGAACAGGTATGGCTCTGTTGACTCGGACAGGTACGCCTGTGACTTACTCGGACGGATTCGTTCATTCGGAATTTCGGATAAATGCTACACTCGGCATGCCTCGTTTACTTGGAGACACGTCCAGGTTCATCCAGATACATTTTTCATGAAATCTGCATTCAGGCGACTAACATGCAGGCACTTGATCATTCGTGTGTTCCCACTCGGTCGGAAGCCTCCTCGACGACATGCTCAACTCGACCGTCCCATGCCGTGCCACTCGGTTGGACGCGTCCTCGACACTCGGCCACCCACGCGCCGTTACTCCGCGGGACGAGTCTACTTCACACGGCCGCCCCGCGCGCCATTACTCCGCGGGACGAGTCTACATCACACGGCCGCCCCGCGCGTCGTTACTCCGCGGGACGGGTCTACTTCACTCGGCCACCCCGCGCATCGCCACTCCGCGGGACGGGTCTACTTCACTCTGCCACCCCGCGCATCGCTACTCCGCAGGACGAGTCTACTTCACTCGGACGCCTCGCGCGTCACCACTCCGCGGGACGGGTCTACTTCACTCGGACGCTCCGCGCGTCGCCGCTTGGTTGGTCACCTCATCACCACTCGGTCGTTCCGTGCGTCGCCAATCGGTTAGTCACCCCGTGACACAGTTTTTACAATCTCATAAATGATTGTTATTCTTTTTTATATGCTCTAAATCCCCCAGTGGGTGACTTAGTTGCGAATCCGTCTCGCCTAAGTTTCAAAAAAATCCTACCGAGTGGACAGCAACCCTCCCACTCGGGGGCTTAGCTGCAATCCAGTACTCGCCTAAGTTTCAAAAAAAATCCTACCGAGTGGAGAGCAACCCTCCCACTCGGGGGCTTAGCTGCAGTCCAGTACTCGCCTAAGTTTCAAAAAAATCCTGCCGAGTGGAGAGCAATCCTCCCACTCGGGGGCTTAGCTGCAGTCCAGTACTCGCCTAAGTTTCAAAAAAAAAAAATCCTGCCGAGTGGAGAGCAACCCTCCCACTCGGGGGCTTAGAGGCAGTCCAGTACTCGCCTAAGTTTAAAAACACGATACAGGTTGGTCACCTCATAACCACTCGGCCGCCCCGTGCGTCGCTACTCGGTTGGTCACCTCATCACCACTCGACCGCCCCGTGCGTCGCCACTCGGTTGGTCACCTCATCACCACTCGGCCGCCCCGCGCGTCGCCACTCGGTTGGTCACCTCATAACCACTCGGCCGCCCCGTGCGTCGCCACCAGGTTGGTCACCTCATAACCACTCGGCCGCCCCGTGCGTCGCCACTCGGTTGGTCACCTCATAACCACTCGGCCGCCCTGTGCGTCGCCACCAGGTTGGTCACCTCATAACCACTCGGCCGCCCTGTGCGTCGCCAGCAGGTTGGTCACCTCATAACCACTCGGCCGCCCCGTGCGTCGCCACTTGGTTGGTCACCTCATCACCACTCGGCCGCCCCGTGCGTCGCCACCAGGTTGGTCGCCTCATAACCACTCGGCCGCCCCGTGCGTCGCCACTCGGTTGGTCACCTCATCACCACTCGGCCGCCCCGCGCGTCGCCACTCAGGTTGGTCACCTCATAACCACTCGGCCGCCCCGTGCGTCGCCACTCGGTTGGTCACCTCATAACCACTCGGCCGCCCCGTGCGTCGCCACTCGGTTGGTCACCTCATAACCACTCGGCCGCCCGTGCGTCGCCACCAGGTTGGTCGCCTCATAACCACTCGGCCGCCACATGCGTCGCCGCCAGCGAGTTGGTCACCTCATAACCACTCGCCGCCACATGCGTCGCCACCGGTTGGTCACCTCATAACCACTCGGCCGCCCCGTGCGTCGCCACCAGGTTGGTCACCTCATAACCACTCGGCCGCCCCGTGCGTCGCCACTCGGTTGGTCACCTCATAACCACTCGGCCGCCCTGTGCGTCGCCACCAGGTTGGTCACCTCATAACCACTCGGCCGCCCCGTGCGTCGCCACTCGGTTGGTCACCTCATCACCACTCGGCCGCCCCGCGCGTCGCCACTCAGGTTGGTCACCTCATAACCACTCGGCCGCCCCGTGCGTCGCCACTCGGTTGGTCACCTCATAACCACTCGGCCGCCCCGTGCGTCGCCACCAGGTTGGTCGCCTCATAACCACTCGGCCGCCCTGTGCGTCGCCAGCAGGTTGGTCACCTCATAACCACTCGGCCGCCCCGTGCGTCGCCACTCGGTTGGTCACCTCATAACCATTCGGCCGCCCTGTGCGTCGCCACCAGGTTGGTCACCTCATAACCACTCGGCCGCCCCACGCGTCGCCATCGGTTGGTCACCTCATAACCACTCGGCCGCCCCGCGCGTCGCCATCGGTTGGTCACCTCATCCCCACTCGACCGCCCCGCGCGCCTTCAGACAGCTAAGTCATTTTACATTCTGTTATTTTCGTCTTCCCGAGTATTCCATAATTCACACATCAGGTTCACTCGGAGGCCACACCACCGAGTGTACCTCTACGCTCGACTGCTTATTTTCACATACTTGCTTAGTACTGGTTATGTGACTCCCAAGTCCAACTTCCATTTTTTTTTTCGCATGTATCATTCACGAACACCATGTGTCGTTCTTCATTTCGAGTTTGCATCGGTCCTCCGGGGCTGCAACTCAGTCGAAACACTACACTTCCGTTTTATTTTAGCCAATATTCCAACGAGTTCAGTAGGATCTCTCGCTTCGACAAGTGCAAACGAATCCTTCGCTCTTTTAGACTTTTGCTGGTCAACCAGCAAGCCCCTTGCACTCCCAGCGGGTGTCTATGTGTGTTATTCACACAAATAATTTCAGCACACATCAAATTTCCTCAAGAAATTATTGTGTTGACTTGTGCCATTTTTTACACAAGTTACGCGATCACTCGACGGCCCTACGCGCCAACTTCATCGCTGCTCGGACTCGGTCACCATACTGGTCCTAGCGCACCACAACACTGACCTTGTCGCTCTGTTGACTTCAAACACGTCCGGCCAACCCCTCTATGGAATTCTCTTCATCGTATCAATGATATAGACCTCGTCGGGCATGAGACAGATAAGACTATATTAAACTTCACACTTCACTCTTTTGCGAGTTTGCCTCTTTCGAGCATCACTCGGAAGCTTCTCCTCATCTTTACCCAAATCCGACTCGATGAATTGCAAATCATCCATTCAAGACTATATTTCTCATATTCCGGCATGTTTGTTGTCGAAGCCTGTAGTATGCTCGGGGGCTATGCCGCACTCGGGGGCTGCACCTCATTTGAAATGACACTCGCCTGAGTGGTCGAGTACTTCATCACCGGTCAGATCCTTCACTTCAACAAGTGCATTCGATCCGCCACTTGGACAAGTTTTATAATCACCTAGATGCTCTGCACGCCATATTCTTTCCTACTCAGACTCAGTTGTCACGCCGGTCTTGTTGCGTCGCAACCACACTACACCAAACTCGTCACTACATAACCTTCGAAAGCATTTGACTAAGTCCTCCGAGGACCATTTTTCACCGTCCGGTGACACACGACTTCGCCTTAGCCGCTTCGCGCGCCGCCACTCGGTTGTGCACGTCTGCGCGTCACGCATCCATCCGATTGATTCAATTCCAGACAAAGATATTAGCCGTGCCAACTGCACAGAGGTTTACCGAGAGACTTAAACCCTCTGCCAGACTCATCTAGTCCGACAGAGGCTGGGGACTACACCGGTGGGTGCACTCAGCGTGCCCCCCGGAAGAGAACTCGAAAGAAACATTTTGCTCGATGCAAACCCATCTCAGTATTACTCGACCTCCGAGTCAGAGAAGAACAAGTTCGATCAGTACCAGCTAAGAAGAGTTTTAGTTCTCTCATACCCCCGCCGACTGCCCGCGATCGGCAGCGATCTCGGGGACTACACCCAGTGGGTGCACTCAGCGTGCCCCCACTGGAGTAATCTCCACTCGGTACGGCCTGACTAGTCCGAGTGATGAACAACAACAAAAAGACAGGCTCTAAGACTCCCACCGACGCCGCGATCGGCGGCGATCTCGGGGACTACACCCAGTGGGTGCACTCAGCGTGCCCCCACTGGAATGGTATCCACTGATGCAGTCCGCCCAACCCGAGTGACGGCCAAACAACAAAAAAGACACGTTCCAGGCGTGAAGAAATTCCGAGTAATCAGTTACTCGATGCAGGCCCAGCTCCAAATCACTCCAAAAAAATATTCTATAAGGCGAGTTTAACGCTCCTCCGTGGACCTGTTTTGAGCCTTCTTCTAGGACTCAAAGTGTGAAACTCACAAGTGTGGATCTAAAACCGACCCGTATTGACGTTCCTCCGGGATAAGAATGGCATCTCTCTAAGAGAGCAGTCCATGTGTCAATCTGGTTGCATAGATTTGATAACACACCCATACTCAGATCACGAGTTAAACCTCTCCCGAGAGATGAACGAATGTCACCAAGTTGCTCCTCGCAGACACTTACCTCGATCAGTCGGGAAGCATGGTGCCGGAATCCATTGAGATTTTGTTCAAACCTTGGTTTTACGAAAGTCTGACGACATGTCTTGGTATTTCTGTAATCACTCGGACCAAACTGTGTCTTACACCAACTCGTTCTGCAAAATCGCAATCGATTCGGGGGCTAATGTTGGGGATATACATAACAGGTAGGCCCACGAAGGGTCGAAATATCATGAAGCATGGGGTCCACACAACATGTGGGTCCAGTCAATTTCATACAGACACACTATCCACTCGGACAAGCAGCATACTATCCACTCGACCAAGCAACATACCATCCACTCGGATGGCGGTTCATCACTTTCGACCGTCGACTCACTCGGATATACGAAGACCAGCAGGCAGCAAGGCAGTCGGCATCTTTCTAATAGTGAGGGCTTAATAGCGGGCTGGCATTATGGCATTCATACTCCACTTTGTAACATAGGAGGTGAGGGGGTGGCGCACTCTATATAAGCCACCCCCCACCACTAGACTAGGGGGGCCTCTTCTTCCACCTCTCTCTCTTTTCACCATTAGTCTCAGGACTTAGCTCAGGCATGGGGATCCGTTCCTCTCTCTCACACACATTGTAATCTCCGGATATATACTCAGATAAAACAAAGCCTCTCCGGAGCACGAGACGTAGGGTTCTTATCTCCACCGTGAGAGGCCCGAACTCGCTAAAACCATCGTGTCACCCATATGCATCTCGATAGATCATGCTCCGTTACCCTATACCTTATTATTGTCGGAATCATTCCCACGACAGTCGCCGCCCCTCCCCCTAGTCCAATTCGGACTAGGCCTTGGGGGGCGTGGCCTATCCTAGGTAGCCCCTCTTTCTCTCCATTAAAGTCCACTAAGGCCCATATACTCCCCGGCGAATTCCCGTAACTCTCCAGTACTCCGATAAATACCCGAACCAGTCAGAATCTTTCCTATGTCCGAGTATAGCCTTCCAATATATCGATCTTTACTTATCGAACATTTCGAGACTCCTCGTCATGTCCCTGATCTCATCTGGGACTCCGAACAACCTTCGATACATCAAAACACATAAACTCATAATACCGATCATCACCGAACTCTAAGCGTGCGGACCCTACGGGTTCGAGAACTATGTAGACATGACCGAGACTCATCTCCGGTCAATAACCAATAGCGGAACCTGGATGCTCATATTGGCTCTTACATATTCTACGAAGATCTTTATCGGTCAAACCGCATAACAACATACGTTGTTCCCTTTGTCATTGGTATGTTACTTGCCCGAGATTCGATCGTCGGTATGTCAATACCTAGTTCAATCTCGTTACCTGCAAGTCTCTTTACTCGTTCTGTAGTGCATCATCCCTCAACTAACTCATTAGTTACATTGCTTGCAAGGCTTATAGTGATGTACATTACCGAGAGGGCCTAGAGATACATCTCCGACAATCGTAGTGACAAATCCTAATCTTGATATATGCCAACTCAACAAGTACCATCGGAGACACCTGTAGAGCACCTTTATAATCACCCAGTTACGTTGTGATGTTTGGTAGCACACAAAGTGTTCCTCCGGTATTCAGGAATTGCATAATCTCATAGTCATAGGAACATGTATAAGTCATGAAGAAAGCAATAGCAATATACTAAATGATCAAATGCTAAGCTAACGGAATGGGTCAAGTCAATCACATCATTCTCTAATGACGTGATCCCGTTAATCAAATGACAACTCATGTCCATGGCTAGGAAACTTAACCATCTTTGATTGAACGAGCTAGTCAAGTAGAGGCATACTAGTGACACCCTGTTTGTCTATGTATTCACACATGTACTAAGGTTTCGGTTAATAAAATTCTAGCATGAATAATAAACATTTATCATGATATAAAGAAATATATAAATAACAACTTTATTATTGCCTCTAGGGCATATTTCCTTCAGTCTCCCACTTGCACTAGAGTCAATAATCTAGTTCACATCGCCATGTGATTTAACACTAATAGTTCACATCTGTATGTGATTAACACCCATAGTTCACATCGCCATGTGACCAACACCCAAAGGGTTTACTAGAGTCAATAATCTAGTTCACATCGCTATGTGATTAACACCCAAAGAGTACTAAGGTGTGATCATGTTTTGCTCATGAGAGAAGTTTAGTCAGCGGGTCTGCCACATTCAGAGCCATATGTATTTTGCAAATATTCTATGTCTACAATGCTCTACACGGATCTACTCTAGCTAATTGCTCCCACTTTCAATATGTATCCAGATTGAGACTTAGAGTCCTCTGGATCGGTGTAAAAGCTTGCATCGACGTAATTTACGACAAACTCTTTTATCACTGATACGTCTCCGTCGTATCTATAATTTTTGATTGTTCCATGCCAATATTATTCAACTTTCATATACTTTTGGCAACTTTTTATATTATTTTTGGGACTAACATATTGATCCGTGCCCAGTGCGGTTCACATCATTGCATGTTTTATGTTTATGAGAAACCCCATATCAAACAGAGTTCAAACGGGATAAAAACGGACGGAGAATTATTTTGGAATATTTGTGATTTTTGGGAAGTAAAATCAACGCGAGACGGCACTACTAGGGAAAAGCGTATACACAGAATCTTATCAGCAGCGCGCTTGAAAATAACTCGTTGCTGCTAACTAGCAGTAGCGCGAAACATTGAAACTCGCTGCTGAGACAAATATAGCAGTAGCGCGTCCACCCAAAGACGCGCTGCTGCAATAATTTCTACGAGGCCGCCGCGAGGCTAGTTATAGTAGCAACGCGTTAAGATGACACGCGCTACTGCTACATAGCATAGTAGCAGCGCATTTCCCGGATAAGCGCTACTGCTAAGTTTCCTACAAAAATTTAGTCCCACCTCGCTCCGTGAAGAGAGTTTCTACCACCTTAAATATGTTACTTCTCGCACTTTGACAAGCACTTGATCTTCATTGAACTCTATGTGTAGAATTTGTGGCTGCAATATGAGTCTTCACCTGTTCCTAAACCGGTGAGGACTCATATTGTCAAATCAGATTGTACACAAAAAGATCGTTGATGATCAATGTGTATTTTTGCAGGCTGACACATAGCAGTAGCGCTTTACTGTGAAACGCGCTGCTGCTAGATAGGTTAGCAGTAGCGTGTTTTGCTGAAGAGCGCTACTGCTAAGCCATCCATCTCCCTCATCTCCTCCCTTCGGATCCACTCACACACAGCCACTCAAAATCTGCGCCGCGCGCCCCCGTCGCCCCTCTCCTCCGTCTGCGCCGCGCGCCCCCGTCGCCCCTCCTCCGTCTGCGCCGTGCACCCCGCCTCCTCCTCCTTGCTGGACTCGGTACCGGCCTCCTCCTCCGTCCTCCGTCTCCACTCGCCGCTGGCCGGCCCCTCCTCGCTCCGCCTTCCTCCTCCGTCCTCCCTCAACTGGCCGCGCCGGCCGGCCCCTCCTCGCTCCGCCTCCCTCCTCCGTCCTCCCTCAACTGGCCGCTCCGGCCGGCCCCTCCTCGCTCCGCCTTCCTCCTCCATCCTACTCTCTTCTCCCTCCTCGAGTCGCCCTCCTTCTCCCTCCTGCTCATATGCAACATTTTGATTTAGTTGATATGATTTAGTTGACTTAGTAGGCTAGTTGATTTAGTTGACTTAGAACATTTTGATTTAGTTGATTTAGTAGGCTAGTTGATTTAGTTGACTTAGAACATTTTGATTTAGTTGATTTAGTAGGCTAATTCATTTAGTTAATTTAGTTGACTTAGAACATTTTGATTTAGTTGATTTAGTAGGCTAGTTGATTTAGTTGACTTAGAACATTTTGATTTAGTTGACTTAGTAGGTTAGTTGATTTAGTTGACTTAGAACATTTTGATTTAGTTGATTTAGTAGGCTAGTTGATTTAGTTGACTTAGAACATTTTGATTTAGTTGATTTAGTAGGCTAGTTGATTTAGTTGACTTAGAACATTTTGATTTAGTTGACTTAGTAGGTAGTTGATTTAGTTGACTTAGAACATTTTGATTTAGTTGATTTAGTAGGCTAGTTGATTTAGTTGACTTAGGAACATTTTGATTTAGTAATCCTTTGCTCATATTGCTTTAGGAAGAATGGCGCCACCACCACCACCACTATGTCAACTGTGCAAGTCAAGATGCACCGGCAGCCTTGCAACTGGCAAGCTGTTCGCATCTACTTCCACCGAGTTTTAAGTCATCTTGTGTATGAAATTAGATGAAATGTAATAACAATTTTATTTTTAGTGTTGGCATTACTGCATTGTGTCATTTTGCTTATTTTACAGATCGTCCCATGCAATGTGAGGTTGAAATTCAACAAGTCGACAGGAGACTTTGTGACATCTGAGGCTCTGGGGGCCGTACACTATGGAGGTCGAGAAAGGGCGCAATATGTCGCATGATTGGAGGAGATGGATGGGCTGTTTAAATCGCTCGCATGCATCTTCTTGGTGGTGAGTTGATCAGCTTCAATTTCGGCGAGAAGACCCAAGCTAGCTGTCATTTATCTCAACCTGGTGGAAGATGATGAAGATGGCGAAGATGATGAAGATGATGAAGATAATGAGGACCCACTCGATGAAGATGATGAGGACCCACTTCATGAAGCCATCGTAGCTCAAAGAACAAGGCTGAGTGAGGAGGAGGTGTCCAACCTGTGGGACATAATTCCGCCACGCGTCTGACTTTGTCGGGTGCCATTCGTGACCCGCTTGACAAATACCATGGTTGATCGACATGATATGGTATGTTATACTTACAAATGCAAATTAATAGTGTGAATTACTTAGTGTACAGTCCAATGATATGGTATGTTGTGTGGAATCTAGTCGATGATATATATGTTTTAGTGTAGAGTTCGACCACATGCTTATTAATTGATATGTTTTTCTTATTCAGAAATTGGCAAAGAGCATATCTGTGAGTTATGGTATCGAGCCTGATGAAGAAGGCTCAGCTGGACTACGCCTTACTGCAAGGGGCTCCGTCACAACCTGTACATACCGCGTGGACACGGACGGTCGCACACACTTAAGCTCGGTTGGGGGGAAGAAATTACTCGATGGCGAGAATCTTCGTGTTGGACAGGCCATCCTAATTACTATCAGGAACACCAACCGCCCAGGCTTGAGGATGATGATTGTCTTCGACATCATCTAGAACTACATATGTGTGTGTGGCTATATCATCTAGAACTACATATGTGTGTGGCTATATCATCTAGAACTACATATGATGATCATCGTCGATATCATCTAGAACTACATATGATGATGGCCGTTGATATGACCATGTACTGCTTGAGGATGCATGTTGGCTATGCATGAAATTGTTATCTTAGTACTCCTCCCTTCGTTCCAAATTACTCATCGTGGTTTGAACTAAAACCACAACGAGTAATTTGGAACGAAAAAGTACTAAATACCTAGTAATGGTTTATGAATTTGATATCTACTAGCAGTACCTAGTATCTAGTATCCGAAAGGAGAACTGAAAGTGAAAGGAGAATTGAAAGGAATGGGGCGGTGGGAAAATGATGAAAGATATAGCGATAGCGAGGATGACGAAATCGCTACAACTAGTTAATAGTAGCGTTCGCAAAAAGCTGGCGATATAAATCAACGAGTAGCGCGGATTGGTCGGCGCTACTACTATGAGTTAGTTGTAGCGCCTTATTAGTAGCGCGGCCACCCGCGCTGCTGCTAGCCTTAAAACCCGCGCTGCTGCTAGCCTTTTCCCTAGTAGTGCGGTGCCCGAGGTGGCCACGAGACAGGGGCCCACGCCCACTCTAGGTGGGCGCGCCCCCACCCTCCTGGGCACCCCGTAAGGCGGCTGATGCCCTTCTTTGGCCACAAGAAAGATAACTTTTGGAAAAAGATCTGGGTGAAGGTTTCAATCCAATCGGAGTTATGAATCTCCGGATATAAAAGAAACGGTGCCAGGCGAGAATCCCGAGCGTAAAGCAGAAAGAGACAGAGAGATAGATCCAATCTCGGAGGGGCTCTCGCCCTCCCAAGCCATGGGAGCCAAGGACCAGAGGGAAAACCCTTCTCCCATCTAGGGAGGAGGTCAAGGAAGAAGAAGAATAAGGGGGGCTCGCTCCCCCTTGCTTCCGGTGGCGCCGGAGCGCTGCCGGGGGCCATCATCATCACCGTGATCTACACAAACACCTCTGCCATCTTCACCAACATCTCCATCACCTTCCCCCCTCTATCTACAGCAGTCCACTCTCCCGCAACCCGCTGTACCCTCTACTTGAACATGGTGCTTTATGCTTCATATTATTATCCAATGATGTGTTGCCATCCTATGATGTCTGAGTAGATTTTTGTTGGGAAATGTAGTAATTTCAAAAAAATTCCTACGCACACGCAAGATCATGGTGATGCATAGAAACGAGAGGGAAGAGTGTTGTCCACGTACCCTCATAGACCTAAAGCGGAAGCGTTAGCACAACGCGGTTGATGTAGTCGTACATCTTCACGACCCGACCGATCAAGCACCGAAACTACGGCACCTCCGAGTTCTTGCACACGTTCAGCTCGATGACGTCCCCTGTACTCCGATCCAGCAGAATGTCGGGGAAGAGTTCTGTCAGCACGACGGCATGGTGACGATCTTGATGTTCTACCGTTGTAGGGCTTCGCCTAAGCACCGCTACAATATTATCAAGGAGAACTATGGTGGAGGGGGTCACCGCACACGGCTAAGAGATCAAGAGATCAATTGTTGTGTCTATGGTGTGCCCCCTCCCCCGTATATAAAGGAGTGGAGGAGGGGGCCAGCCAAGGTGGGTAGTGCCCTAGGGGGGAGTCCAACCCCGACCGGGAGTAGGACTCCCCCTTTCCTATTAGGAGACGGAGAGGGAAGGAAGAGGAGGGAGGGAAGAAGGAAAGGGGGGCGGCCCGCCTCCCAATTCGGATTGGGCTTGGGGGGGGCTCCTTTGCTCCTTTCCCCTCCTTTCCACTAAGGCCCAATAAGGCCAATATACCTCCCAGGGGGTTCCGATAACCTCCCGGAGCTCCGGTATTGTCCCAATCTCACCCGGAACCATTCCGATGTCCAAATATAGTCGTCCAATATATCGATCTTTATGTCTCAACCATTTTGAGACTCCTCGTCATGTTCGTAATCATATCCGGGACTCGAACAACCTTGGTACATAAAAACTTCGTAAACTCATAATAAAAGCATCAGCGAAACCTTAAGCGTGCGGACCCTACGGGTTCGAGAACTATGTAGACATGACCGAGACACGTTTTCGGTCAATAACCAATAGCGGAACACGGATGCTCATATTGGCTCCTACATATTCTACGAAGATCTTTATCGGTCAAACCGCATAACAACATACGTTGTTCCCTTTGTCATCGGTATGTTACTTGCCCGAGATTTGATCGTCGGTATCCCAATACCTAGTTCAATCTCGTTACTGGCAAGTCTCTTTACTTGTTACGTAATGCATCATTCCGTAACTAACTTATTAGCTACATTGCTTGCAAGGCTTATAGTGATGTGCATTATTGAGAGGGCCCAGAGATACCTCTCCGAGCAATCGGAGTGACAAAACCTAATCTCGAAATCGCCAACTCAACATGTACCTTTGGAGACACTGTAGAGCTCCTTTATAATCACCCGATTACGTTGTGATGTTTAAGTAGCACACAAAGTGTTCCTCCGTAAGCAGGAGTTGCATAATCTCATAGTTGTAGGAACATGTATAAGTCATGAAGAAAGCAATAGCAACATACTAAACGATCAAGTGCTAAGCTAACGAAATGGGTCATGTCAATCACATCATTCTCCTAATGATGTGATCCCGTTAATCAAATGACAACTCATGTCTATGGTTAGGAAACATAACCATCTTTGATTAATGAGCTAGTCCAGTAGAGGCATACTAGTGACATTTAAGTTTGTCTATGTATTCACACATGTATCATGTTTCCGGTTAATACAATTCTAGCATGAATAATAAACATTTATCATGATATGAGGAAATAAATAATAACTTTATTATTGCCTCTAGGGCATATTTCCTTCTGTCTCCCACTTGCACTAGAGTCAATAATCTAGATTACACAGTAATGATTCTAACACCCATGGAGTCTTGGTGCTGATCATGTTTTGCTCGTGGAAGTGGCTTAGTCAACGGGTCTGCAACATTCAAATCCGTATGTATCTTTTAAATCTCTATGTCTCCCACCTGGACTTGGTCCCGGATGGTATTGAAGCGTCTCTTGATGTGCTTGGTCCTCTTGTGAAATCTGAATTCCTTTGCCAATGCAATTGCTCCAGTATTGTCACAGAAGATCTTCATTAGTCCCGATGCACTAGGTATGACACCTAGATCCACTACAAGAAATATGTCAACTTGTGACCACCACTATTGGTCACTAAAAGGTCACAAATTTCCATTTACGACCTTTTTGTGACCAAAAACAGAAGGTCAAAAGCTGGCGGTCATAAACTGACTATAGCGATCTTTAACAAAAGGTCGTTATCCTATGACCTTCTGTTTTGGTCACTAGCAACCTTCCCAGGCCACGTAGGCATCTAGCGTGGCAAGCAGATGTGGCACAAGATTCAGCCCGGTCCAATTCGGTGTTTATATGGGCCAAGCCCATTTATTCAGCCCATTTATATTTTTTTCGTGTCAATTTTTGGTCGATTTCATGGGCCTAGCCCAACATTATAGCCTTTTTATTTTTGGGCGGTAGCATTTGTTTCTCTTTTTTTAATGCATGCCAATTGTCAAATTCTGGTAAGTGGGTCCCAAATGCGATGTTCTAGTTTGTGGGACCCTACTGTCAAGGTCATGTTCTTTCATATTTCAATATGCAAATACAAAAAACAGACATAATATTTCAAATAATAGCAGGAAGCAATCTGCTACATCATATAACATACATAAAAATGTGATCAGCATCAAGTTTACAATTAGATAACACACATACAGCCCAAGTGTATCAGCCCAAGTCTATCACAGGAGCCCTACAAGTTCTGCTACATCATATAACACACATTACAAGTTACGCTACAAGGAGTTCATTACTCCCGAGAACTAGCTCAATGAGGTAAAACTATGCTTCATACAACTTCTTTGTCTGAATGAAATGCCAAGCATCGCACATTGTAGAACAAAATGTTTAGGGACAAAATAAAAGTAAATCGAACAAACAAAGTATCAAAAACCAAAGTATTAAAAACTGCGATAATTTACTCGTAGTTGGCGGTACACAATACCATGGTTTTAATATAAAATCTGAGCAAGTGTTTGGCTACAACATAGAATGCTATAAAATTTGTTGACTAGCCCTTAAGCGATCGCATCTAGCTAGGCGATGTGGCAGCCAATGCAAACACGAGCTAGCGGTTGTGTCTTGTTCTGTTATGTTAATCTAGCTAAGTAGGTTGGCTATCCCTTGCCATTCAGGTCCATATTAACGAAGCATACATAGGCGACAGATTTTGGCATGCCGAATTCTTCTGACAAACAAGATTGTTTGTCTAGTAAATTATTCATTAGGAACATCTCAGGTATACAAGAACGGGATAATGATTCATTATCCATATGAGGGTGACCTCCGTGGTGCAGTCAATAGATGGTCTAGCCACATATCAAATTTTACTTGATAGAGCAAGATGGAGTAACCCAAAAAATTAACATGGAAAGCAAATGTACTGCAAATGGCAGTTCACTAGAGATTTTCAAGTTAAAAATACTCCCATGGGTAAACAACGATGACACGGACGGAGTAAAGGATGGATGTTGTAAATTAATCAAGTAATTCTTTTTGTTCTCATATTTTTCACCATCTAAACCTTTGCCTAGAGCACTTACAAGATGACAGATTTAATTTTGCATAACACCTATGGATTCTTATCTTCTTGATGAGGGGCACATTTACAGCTAATTAAACACGATGAAAGGACCATCCAATTAAATTCCATTCTTATCTTCTTGATGAGGAAAGGCGAGAACATCCCAAAGCATATCTCAAGTTGATGAATTATTCTAGCAATAACCAACTTAGAAACATCCTCGTTGTTCCATTTAATCTTACTACAAGATAGTAGAAGAATCACTCTTGGTGAATCAAATCATAACAAATCAAGCAATAGATCAGGAGGCACATCGAGGCTGGCCATTTTCATTCTAGTAATTTAGAAAGAGGCGATGGGGAGCAGAACCTTGAGGCCTGTTATGGGGTTGTGTCGATGAAGGTTTGCCCTTTGGGCGGCATTGCAGCTCCACCACATGCAGCAGAAGCACCTCCAAGCTGCACAACATGTGGCGGCAGCTTTCAATGTTCACAGTGTGACATTTCAGATCATCATTACAGAATTTTATTTATTTATTTAAGACACAAGCAGCAAAGATCGTGTCTACCTTCGCATATATTTATTTAAGACACAAGCAGCAGGTCAATAACAATAGCATGACACGGTCAACACTAAGCAGTCTGCTTGAAATCAGCCCAACAAGTGACTATAACTATAGTCGTATGCAAGCAGAACTGTTTCTATTGAACTTCAATCATAGCTGCGACAAACTGAACTGCAATATTTATTTACAAGCGTAAATAATCTAGAACCAGTAGGAGGTTCCTCCACCGGTGCGGAGGCTGATCGGTGACCAGTCTTGGGAGGTCGATCACCGACCGCCGAGGCTTGTGAACAACGATTACTCTAGAAGTCCGGCTTAAGTAGTCAATTTTGGATGTATGAAATATAGATACTTGCGAGATATCAATAGTTGGATGCGTACTAATGATTATCTGTGACGAGACAATTATAAGGATGTATGACAACCCATTTAGATAAACACATATCAACATGAAAAGATTAAAAAAATAGTTATTAAATCGACTAATACTACAAAAACAGCAAAGCATTTAGTCCTAAACTAAATCAGATTAACGGTAAAAATAGACTAAATCAGATTAACGGTAAAAATAAACTAAATCATCGCCAAGCTATCATTAATCAATCTAGTTGAAGCAGGATAAGAAAAGTGAGCAGCAAATTCAAGCAATAAACTAAACCGATATAAGCATTTCTCTGATGTTGTATCGTAATACTTATATGTCACGACTGAGCGCTAATTCTGAGCTATAAAATTAGTTGGACCATTGGGTGTGACACTCAGTTAGTCTTGAGAATCCTGCCCACGGGAGAAAATTAGTTAGCCTAAACATTTAACCGCCAAGGGAGAAACTTGGAATGACTAAAATTGGGCCTCCTCAGAAGATGGGAGTTTTCACATAAGTTGCGGGTGAAGTTGCTGCCCACGGGAGGGACATATCCAGAAAAGCTCTCTAATCAGAATATTTCATCAAAGAGTAAAGGAAAATTATTCTACTGTTGCACTGCAAGGAGAATGCTAAGTTGAGCAAAGCTTCACACAGAAGCCCTCAGGCACATAAAGCAGCAGGAAAAAAAATTGAAGTCGCCACCATCTGGCTCTGCTAGTCCATCACCTGAACCGAAAATGTACCCATGGGGCAATTGAGGCAAGTCCCCAGTAAATGGTAAAAGCGAGAGAAATTTACCGGTCCATTGGCGCAGATTGAGTCAACAAGGAAAATATTTCATCAATCAGCGGGAAAACTAATTTTCTTTGTTGCGGCAAGATCCCTCAAGCACACAAATTAGCAGGAAATGATTTGAACTCGCCACCATCTGGTGCTGCTAGTGCCTTCTCTGCGAGGACAAATATCGAGGACCAAGCACTGTCCAGCCAGTACTACTAGCTTCATCGAGCGAACGAGCATCTTTGGGCGTGGTGGCGGGGCGGTGGGCACTTACGAGGTCTTCTTTGAAGGCGGCGCGTGGGCGGCGAGAGAAAGCGCTTCGCCGGCGGCGCGAACATGGCGCCCGCGCCGGGCGCCGCCAGATGGAAGCGGCCCTCCTCGTCCTCGGCGCGACCGTCTGGCGCCATGGGCTCTGGCGCGGTGCGGATAGGGGCGGCGGCGGGCGACTAGGGCTTCCTTCTCCTCTCCGACCTCTCGAGAACCTTCAGAATTATCCCTTGCCTCTCGCGGCGGCTGCCACGCTCTACCTCACGGCCGCCACTCCGCCGCTCTTCTTGTGCCTTGCGGCCTCCCATGAACCGACTTGAGCGCCATGGCGGCGTCGCCGGCACCGCCCTTGCCCTCGGGCACGGCGTGGAAGACAGCGCCCTTGGCACTGCATGCCGAGCACGGAGGCGGCCCCGAGGTCCGCCAGGTGAGCTGCACGAGGCGGCGGCGCCGCCTTGGATTGGGCGTTGTGCCCTCACGCTGACACTGCTGCGAGTTAGAGGGAGGAAGGGTGGGGTGGGGATTGGTTGCGGTTTGATTGGTTGCGGATCAAGGAGAGGAGGCCGCGAGGGGAGAGAGGAGGAAGGAGCAGAGCATGGGGATCTTGCGGAGGGAGGGAGGAGGAGCACAGACAAAGACGGAGGAGAGCGAGGGGATCTCGACAGATCTGGAAGAGGAGAGGAGGAGAAGAGAGCGAGGGAAAGAAATGAGGCGGGGGGTGGATGCAAACTGACCACAGGCCAGAGCTAGGGTTTCGGGGATGGTGTGGAAGGGCTGAGGACCGCCGTTGGATCGACGAACATCCGACGGTGTTCAATGCATGATCCGCGTGAGAGTTCACAGACCAATCAGAATCTGATCTGACGTTATGACCATCTAAATTGGTCAAAAATTAATTTTCTATTTTTCGAGTGCCTAAATTGAGTTTTTTTGTAAATGACCTACCATATATTTATTGCAAAATGGGACCAAATCATTTTTATAAAATACTAGGACATATTTAATGCACAATTGACCAAATGGTTGGGTGAAAAAAGTTTTGATCTACCTCTCGTGAAAAAGACAAACTGCCCTCGATTCAGCTGGAAATGGGTCAAATTTGAACTGTAACTGCCTCATAGTTTGCTCTTTATTTTTTCCAAAAATCATTTCTAGGTACATAAGTATCTATTTAATCATAGAAACACCAAAAAAATTCTAAGATTCAACCACTAGCTAGGAATGGTCAAGCCCGCCGTTTTGACCGCATTTTGAAAGCAGGCATAAAAATTCAAAAAATTCAAAAATTGGAAAACCTTCGCATTGTGTCATTATATGTGACCAAGTTTCAGGAAAAATAATAAACTTGTGTCGGTAATTATTTTAAAAAGTGTTCTCGAAAGGAGCTATCAAGCGTGAAGATTCATGGCTTTCAAGCCAAATGATCAATCTTATGGCCACATTCATGGCATAGTTTGTACAAATGATCTCATATTATGCACAAGGGTGCATCTTGGAATTCAAACAATGTTGCCTAAGGAAGTTTTCATTTGCTTTGGACGAAAAAACCATTTTCATTTTCCTAGTGCGAAAGGAGGTTTTTTGTGAAGGAACTACCAAATAATTGTTGCAAAATTGGACCAAATCATTTTCTAAAATACTAGGACATATTTAATGCACAATTGACCAAATAGTTGGGTGAAAAAGTTTTGATCCACCTCTCGTGAAAAAGACAAATTGTCGCCGATTTAGTTGGAAGCAGGTCAAATTTGAACTGCAGCTGCCTCATAGTTTGCTATTTATTTTTTCCAAAAATCATTTCTAGGTACATAAGTACCTATTTAATCATAGAAACACCAAAAAATTCCAAGATTCAACCACTAGCTAGGAGCAGTCAAGCCCGCCGTTTTGACCGCATTTTGAAACAGGCATAAAAATTCAAAAAAATCAAAAATTGGAAAACCTTCGCATTGTGTCATTATATGTGGCCAAGTTTCCGGAAAAATAATAAACTTGTGTACGGTAATTATTTTTAAAAGTGTTCTCGAAAGGAGCTATCAAGCGTGAAGATTCATGGCTTTCAAGCCAAATGATCAATCTTATGGCCACATTCATGGCATAGTTTGTTCAAATGATCTCATATTGTGCACAAGGGTGCATCTTGGAATTCCAAACAATGTTGCCTAAGGAAGTTTTCATTTGCTTTGGACGAAAAAACCATTTTTCATTTTCCTAGTGCCCGAAAGGAGGTTTTTTTGTGAAGGAACTACCAAATAATTGTTGCAAAATTGGATCAAATAATTTTTATAAAATACTAGGCCATATTTAATGCACAATTGACAAAATGGTCTGGTGTAAAAATTTTGATCCACCTCTCGTGAAAAAGACAAATTTCTGCCGATTAAGTTGGAAGCGGGTCAAATTTGAACTGCAGCTGCCTCATAGTTTGCTATTTATTTTTTCCAAAAATCATTTCTAGTTACATAAGGACCTATTTAATCATAGAAACACCAAAAAAATTCCAAGATTCAACCACTAGCTAGGAACGGTCAAGCCCGCCGTTTTGACCACATTTTGAAACGGGCATAAAAAATTCAAAAGAAAATCAAAAAATTGGAAAACCTTCGCATTGTGTCATTATATGTGGCCAAGTTTCCAGGAAAAATAATAAACTTGTAATACGGTAATTATTTTTAAAAAGTGTTCTCAGAAATGAGCTATCAAGTGTGAAGATTCATGGCTTTCAAGCCAAATGATCAATCTTATGGCCACATTCATGGCATAGTTTGTTCAAATGATCTCATATTGTGCACAAGGGTGCATATTGGAATAGCAAACAATGTTGCCTAAGGAAGTTTTCATTTTCGTTGGACGAAAAAACCATTTTCCATTTTTCGAGTGCCGAAAGGAGGTTTTTTGTGAAGGAACTACCAAATAATTGTTGCAAAATTGGACCAAATCATTTTTATAAAATACTAGGCCATATTTAATGCACAATTGACACAATGGTCTGGTATAAAAAATTTGATCCACCTCTCGTGAAAAGACAAATTTCTGCCGATTAAATTTGAAGCGGGTCAAATTTGAACTGCAGCTGCCTCATAGTTTGCTATTTATTTTTCCAAAAATCATTTCTAGTTACATAAGGACCTATTTAATCATAAATACATGGTTTGGTGGCGATACGTCGAGGTTTGGGCGGTGGCGAGGGCCCCAACTCTAGAGCGCGTGGCTTCGCATGCCCGCCGTGGTCATCAGCGTGACCGTGGCGTTGCCATGTGCTCTGGGTGGCCTAGGAATGTCTAGTGGGTTGGGCACTCCCAGGTTGGTGCTAGGAAGAAAATTACAACATAAGATTCTCACGAGGAGACCAATCGATGCTCAAACATGAATTAGCAGCCAAGTGTTTGATTAGCGATGCGGAAATGTACATGGGTAATGGGCGTGAGTTTTGGCTGAGGATGATCAGTTACTAAGAAGACCGTTTTCACAAATTTTCAGCTCAAAAGGAGGAGCCTAGGTGGTACTTGCTTTGCAAACCACCACTTGGACATAAATCTGAATGTTGAAGCTCGGCTCAAAATAATGAATGGATTGAGCTGGCATTTGGTGGAGGATGGTTATTTGGGCATAGGAAAGCATGTAGAAAATGGATACTATTTGGACATGCCAAAGTGGTACTTCCTTCACAAACTGTTACTCTGAGCAGAATAGGAAAATGAATATTTTTGAATTATTTTGAACTAGGCAAGGAAGGTTTTTACATATTTGTGAAGATATGACCCAAAGAATTTATGAGATTTTTTGGGAATTTTGGGAATGACAGAAATATAGGTTGCTTCACAACCTAGGGCAAAAACGCCACATGGACATGACACATAGGCAAAACCGATGAGGTGGCGCCTAGTCATAGCAATAAGTACCAATGCATCCACGTTCACAACCTCATGACCATTTATATTGGTCGTAATCAGGTACAAATAAGGTCATTGGCGCCTCTTATGCCTTTGTGACCATTTGGTGTAAGCAATTTCAGGTTTGAGCCCTTCCAAGCGAAATGGCCGTGAATTTACGACCAATTCAGCTAGGGTCACTAAGAGAAGGTCATAAGTTGACATATTTCTTGTAGTGATCGGAAATGAACTCCTTCATCCAGACTCCTTCATTTGCTGCTTCCGAAGCAGCTATGTACTCCGCTTCGCATGTAGATCCCGGCGCGACGCTTTGTTTAGAAATGCACCAAATGACAGCTCCACCGTTCAATATAAACACATATCGGTTTGCGATTTAGAATCGTCCGGATCAGTGTCAAAGCTTGCATCGATGTAACCATTTACAACTAGCTCTTTGTCACCTCCATAAACGAGAAACATATCCTTAGTCCTTTTCAGGTATTTCAGGATGTTTTTGACCGATGTCCAGTGATCCACTCCTGGATTACTTTGGTACCTCCCTGCTAAACTTATTGCTAAGCATACATCAGGTCTGGTACATAACATTGCATACATGATAGAGCCTATGGCTGAAGCATAGGGAACATCTTTCATTTTCTCTGTATCTTACGCTGCAGTGGGGCATTGACTCGACTCAACTTCACACCTTGTACTACAGGCAAGAACCCTTTCTTTGCATGATCCAGTTTGAACTTTTTCAAAACTTTATGAAGGTATGTGCTTTGTGAAAGTCCAATTAAGCGTCTTGATCTATCTCTATAGATCTTCATGCCCAATACGTAAGCAGCTTCATCGAGGTCTTTCATCGAAAAACTTTTATTCAGGTATCCCTTTATGGTATTGTCGGGGTCCGGACGCGTATCCGTGGCCTCGAGCACCTATGGGGCAACCGGGGGCCCTTACGGTTCGGGATGGGGGGCGGGGGCATGCAGAAAGCAGATCGAGGTCGGCGCCTGGAGACGGACGATCTTTACCCAGCCGGGGCTCTCCAAGAGATAACACCTCTTCTTTGCTCGAGTTGTTATAGAATCTAGCTCAAGCGTGCGAGCATATGGTGGTGTTGCGGGTGTCTAATGAACCGAACCCCTCTATATGCGCATGGGCCTCCTTTTATAGTCGAAGGGGTACCCACGGTGGCAGCGAGGAAGAGGGGTATAAGTGTAAAAGCGCAGGTTGGTACAACGGTGCACTTGATGCCCTACCTAACTCTGACGGCAGGGGACAAGGGCATTAAATGCCCGTCCGGTCGCCCAACAGTGCAGGTGGAGTGACCGTTAGGTGAGCCTCCGGGTGCCACGATGGCGCCTCTATCAGCTCCGTTTGCCACCTCGCTCTGCATGGTTGCGTCGTATCCCGCCACGTGCTCTTGGGATGGTTTGGTGATGACGCGTCACAGGGTGCGCTGGAGTTGGGTGGCAGCCTTGCCGCGGCAAGTGCCTTGCCGCGGTCCCTTTGTTGTGCCGGCAAGCCACCGGAACTCGCCGGGGCGCGCGGGGCGCCGCGGCAAGTTTTCTGGTGATGCTGTGGTTAGCTCTCCCGGCAAGCTCCTCTTGCCGGGGCCTGCGTGTCTTGGCTGGTACTTTGTTCTTGAATGGCAGTGGGAAGGAGCGGTGGGGAGTCTTGCCGGACGTCAGGCGAGCCTTGCCGCGGGGTGCTGCGACTGCCCGTGCACAAGTTCGGGGTACTAAGGTGCCCTCCTACTTTAGTACACCGACAGGAGCCCCCGGGCCTGGGCCATACACGGTGCCGAGCGTTGTTGGGCCAGGCCCAAAGGCGATCTGCGGCACACGTGGCCTGGTTCCGCGACAGAACGGCTCCGCACCCACCGCGCTCTCCCGCAACGGCACGCGTCGATTGCGGCGTCGTGGGAGACGTGGGTCAATACTTAATTCCAGGAAATGCGTAACGCTCGCATCTCCTGTTTATAAGCAGGGGGACCGGGGCCGTTCCCCCACTTCCGCCACTCGCAGCTCCTTCCTCCGAAAGCTCCGTTGTTCCCCCCTCGTCTCCCGAATCGAGAGGAAAACAGCGCTCCGCCGCCCGTCGCCGTCGTCGCCTTCGCCTCCCCCGTCATGGCTCCGAAAACCGGGAAGGCTACGAAGGCCGCGAAGGCTGCGAAGGCCGCGAAATCGGCGGCGATGGAGCTCGGCGCTTGCGCAGAAGCAGTGCTCTTTCCCCGAGCTTACTCCGGAGGCGTTGCGGGCGGAGTTTTACCTTTTCTGGTCGACGGAAACGCGTGCGCATCCGCGCACGCCGGTGATTTCCGCGGAGGCCTCCAAATCGAAGAAGTGCCCCAGGGGGTACTACTTCTTCCCTGTGTTCTTCTACTGCGGGCTCTGCCCACCTTTTTCCGATTTCTTTTGTGATATCATGAACACCTACGGATTTCATCTGCTTGACTTCACCCCCAACGCCGTTCTGACAATGGCGGTTTTCGCACATCTCTGTGAGAACTTCGTTGGCATCCTCCCCAATGTGGCCCTCTTCCGTCATTACTTCTCCCCTCGGGCTGAAAAAGGGGAGCCGCTGGCCGGCGGAATCGCCTAGACCTCCCGGATGGGTATGAAGGAGGTGTACTTGTCGAGGCGAACTCCGCAGCAAGTGGGGCGAGTGGAGGCGGAGTGGTGTTGGATCTGTGGCGACAACCGCCGTCGTTCACCGAGCTCGCGAAGACTCGGGTGGTGCGCGGCAACGACCGAGGCTTCTGTCGCGGACGATGCCAAGCTGTCGACCGCCACCACCCGAATCCTCCGGCTCAGGCATGCCGGGCTCACCACAGGGGCGGTTGGCGCGGATTTCCTCCGTCGCCGTATCGCCCCTCTGCAAGCGAGGGGGCGGCCTGCCTGGCAGTTCAGCGGCCCGGCAGATTTCATGAGGCTGCGCCCAGGCCTCAACTTCAACTTCACAGTCATGGAGCTCGGCGCGATGTTGAAATGTTCAAGCATGATCCCAATCATCGAGTGGTTCCGATTGGCGCGGGTGCCGTCCTTTGTGCAACAATTCCCAGTAGCGATCGCATCAAGGCGATGATGCAGAGTGTGATTCGCATGGGATAAATGCGAACTGGATAGAGCCTGCTGCCGAGGTTGTGCAGCAATTTTTTGACAACTTGTCGGAGGCGGCAGTCAACTTCGATGAGCAAAAACTCCTCACCCGCACCACCACTGCCGAAGAGCTAGCATATATTGCTAGCCGGGCGAAAGAGGCCCGCGCGCTGGCGAAGTTCAGTTCTGTTGGCGGAGGCAGACGCCTTGAGCGGCGGCAAGCCTTGCCGCCCGGGAAGCGCTTAGCCGGGAGGGCGGCGAAGGAAGGTCGAGGCCGGGGCGGGCGAGTCCGCCGAGGGCGCGAGCGGCCAGCCGTCTTGAGCGGCTGCTGCAGTGAGCCCACAGCGCAGCCCCAATTCCGTCCGAGAAGGCGCCTCCGTCTGGTCGGTGAGTGGCGGAACAGAGCCGCCCGTAGCCGGGCGCCGTGGGACACGTTCTACTGCGGCGGCGCGCGAGCAGCGGGCGGATCCCAGGCCGCTCCGGCAACCGAGGCGGGGTCTTCCCGGGCCGCCACGCCCGACCCCGCCGTAGCCCTCGGCAAGCGCCGGAGGGAGCCCACCCCTCCACCACGTCGCGCCGAGAGGGTACCAGAGTTCGATCTCTCCGCGCTGAGCTCCGACGACGACGAGGAGGAAGAGGAGGGGGAGTAAGGCTTTCCTCGCCCCGTGCTTGTCCTTCTCCCAATCTTTATTATTGCTTGTCTTGTATCTAATCTGCTTTTCTCCAAACTTCTGTCTCGTACTAGGACTTTGGCGGAGAGGGCGGCGAAGAGGGCCAAAGTCCCCATGGTCAACGTCGAAGATGATCCTGCTGTGATAGCAGAAGATACGTCCGAGACCATTTTGACGGACCCAATCCCTTCTCTTCGCAGCAGCCCCCAGCACAGCCCTCGGCGTGAGCGTCTTGATTCATCCTTCGTCATGGGGGGTGCAAGGTCGTTTCTTACTCAGCCAACATCTTGATCGTTGCCCCTTTTGTATGCAGGAGAAGAGCAGGCCCACCAGGAGCAGCCAGAGTTCGACGCAGAGGTGTCGTTGGCCTCCACTACGCCGCCGAGGGCCGACTCCCCGATGTGGGAGCCGTCTCCGACAAGGAGGGGGTCCCCGGCAAGGGGCGAGGCCGGCGAGCCCCCGGCGATGGAACCTGTGTTCGTGGAGTCCAGCGCAGGTGAGCTTCCTCGTCGGGGGTTTTCCCTTGGAACCTGCTGCTCTCTCTTTATTTTCTTCTGGTTGTTGATTATCTCTTTTTCTTCCCTGCCTTCAGATATTCCCCTTGGGGACCCAACGGAGGCCGAGGTCGCCGTTGAGGGGGACAGCCGTGGCAACACTAATGACACCGCTGCCACCGAGGAAGGGGCCGGTGCGGAGGGGTCCACTGACGAGGGGGCCGCCGGGGCCGCCGGCACAGGGGCCGGTGAGGGGTCCGGTGATCGCGCCGACGGCCCGGAGGACGCAGGAGCACAGGGTGCTGTGCCGACCGCTGATCCCTCCGTTGCTGGCCCGGCGCCGAGCTCCGAGGAGCCCCAACCCAGCGTATACCTGAAGGCCGGCGCGGATGTGTATATCAAGATCCCCTGGGCATCGAGCTCCAGGGCGCCAGTTGAAGGAGAGGAATTTGACGGGGAGGTACTCGCCTCCTTTGCTCATATTGCTTTAGGAAGAATATGCCACCACCACCACCACTATGTCAATCAGGCAAGTCAAGATGCACCGCAGCTTTGCAACTGGCAAGTTGTTCTCGATCTACTTCCAGCCGAAGTTTTCGCCATGCTGCGTAAGAAATTAGATGAAATGTAATAACAATTTTATTTTTAGTGTTGGCATTATGCATTGTGTCATTTTGCTTATTTTACACAGATCGTCCCATGCAATGTGAGGTTGAAATTCAACAAGTCGACAGAGACACTGTGACATCTGAGGCCTCGGGGGCCGTGACTATGGAGGTCGAGAAAGGACGCAATATGTCGCAGATTGAGGAGATGGATAATTGCTTTCGCTTTCGATGCATCTTATCGGGTGGTGAGTTGATCACCTTCAATTTTGAGCAGAAGACCCAAGCTAGCTGTCATTTATCTCAACCTCGTGGAAGATGATGAAGATGACGAAGATGATGAAGATGATGAAGATAATGAGGACCCACCGATGAAGATGATGAGGACCCACTTCATGAAGCCATCGAGCTCAAAGAACAAGGCTGAGGAGGAGGAGGTGTCCAACCTGGTGGGACATTCCGCCACGCGTCGATTTTTTGTCGGGTGCCATTCGTGACCCGCTGACAAATACCATGGTTGATCGACATGATATGGTATGTTATACTTACAAATGCAAATTAATAGTGTGAATTACTTAGTGTACAAATCCAATGATATGGTATGTTGTGTGGAATCTAGTCGATGATATATATGTTTTAGTGTAGAGTTCACCACATGCTTATTAATTGATATGTTTTTCTTATTCGTAAATTGGCAAAGAGCATATCTGTGAGTTATGGTATCGAGCCTGATGAAGAAGGCTCAGCTGACTACGCTTACTGCAAGCAATCCCACACAACTCTGTACATACCAAGGGACACTACGGTCGCACACACTTAAGCTCGGTTGGGGGAAGAAATTACTCGATGGCAGAATCTTCGTTGGACAGCCATCCTAATTACTATCAGAACACCAACCACCAGGCTTGAGGATGATGATTGTTCTACATCATCTAGAACTACATATGTGTGTGTGGCTATATCATCTAGAACTACATATGTGTGTGGCTATATCATCTAGAACTACATATGATGATCATCGTTTATATCATCTAGAACTACATATGATGATGGCTTGATATGACCATGTATCGCTTGAGGATGCATGTTGGCTATGCATGAAATTGTTATCTTAGTATTTTCCTTCGTTTAAATTACTCATCGTGGTTTGAACTAAAACCACAACGAGTAATTTGAATCTAAGGGAGTACTACCGCACTTAGTAATGGTTTATGAATTTGATATCTACTAGCAGTATAGTATCTAGTATCCGAAGGAGAACTGAAAGTGAAAGGAGAATTGAAAGGAATGGGGCAAAGGAAAATGATGAAAGATATAGCAGTAGCGTAGGATGACGTAAATCGCCACAACTAGTTAATAGTAGCGCTGCTCGCAGCGCCACGATATCGCCAATGAGTAGCGATGAATGGCGCTACTACTATGAGTTAGTTGTAGCGCTTATTAGTAGCTGCCACCCGCTGCTGCTAGCCTTAAACCAGGCTGCTGCTAGCCTTTTCCCTAGTAGTGCGGCGCCTGAGGTGGCCGAGACAGGCCCACGCCCACTCTAGGTGGGCGCGCCACCCCTCCTGGGCACCCCTGTAAGGCTGGATGCCCTTCTTTGGCCACAAGAAAGATAACTTGGAAAAAGATCTGTGAAGGTTTCAATCCAATCGGAGTTATGAATCTCCTGATATAAAAGAAACGGTGCTGTAAGTAATCCCGTAACGCGTAAATGTAAAGAGACAGAGATAGATCCAATCTGGAGGGGCTCGCCTCCCAAGCCATGGGAGCCAAGGACCAGAGGGAAACCCTTTCCCATCTAGGAGGAGGTCAAGAAGAAGAAGAATAGGGGGCTCGCCTCCCCTTGCTTCCGTGGCGCCGGAGCTGGGGCCATCATCATCACCGTGATCTACACAAACACCCTGCCATCTTCACCAACATCTCCATCACCTCCCCTCATCTACAGCAGTCCACTCTCCCAAGAACTGTGACTCTACTTGAACATGGTGCTTTATGCTTCATATTATTATCCAATGATGTGTTGCCATCCTATGATGTCCGAGTAGATTTTTGTTGGGAAATGTAGTAATTTCAAAAATCCTACGCACACGCAAGATCATGGTGATGCATAGAAACGAGAGGGAAGAGTGTTGTCCACGCATCTCATAGACCTAAAGCGAAGCGTAGCACAACGCGTTGATGTAGTCGCACATCTTCACGACCGACCGATCAAGCAATCAACCACGCTATGACTCCGAAGTTCTTGCACACGCTCAGCCTCGATGACGCCCCTCAGATTCGATCCAGCAGAATGTCGGGAAGAGTTCTCGTCAAGACGACGGCATGGTGATCTTGATGTTCTCACTGTAGGGCTTCGCCTAAGCACCGCTACAATATTATCAAGGAGAACTATGGTGAGGGGTCATCACAGACCCGCTAAGAGATCAAGAGATCAATTGTTGAAATGGTGGTGTGCCCCTCCCCGATATAAAGGAGTGGAGGGGGCCAGCAAGGTGGTAGGTTCTGGGGAGTCCAACCCCGACCGAGTAGGACTCTTTCCTATTAGGAGACGGAGAGGAAGGAAGAGGAGGGAGGAAGAAGGAAAGGGGGGCGCCTCCCAATTCGGATTGGGCTTGGGGGCCTTGCTCTTTTCCTCCTTTCCACTAAGGCCCAATAAGGCCAATATACTCCTCCTGGGGTTCGATAACCCCTGAGTCTCTAGATTGTCCCAATCTCACCCGAACCATTCCGATGTCCAAATATAGTCGCCCAATATATCGATCTTTATGTCTCAACCATTTTGAGACTCGTCATGTTCGTAATCATATCCGGACTCAACAACCTTCGTACATAAAAACTCGTAAACTCATAATAAACCGCTAACTAAACTCTTGTTATGATTCTACGGGTTCGAGAACTATGTAGACATGACCGAGACACGCTTCGGTCAATAACCAATAGCGAACTCTGGATGCTCATATTGGTCCTACATATTCTACGAAGATCTTTATCGGTCAAACCGCATAACAACATACGTTGTTCCTTTGTCATCGTATAATATTTGCCCGAGATTTGATCGCCGGTATCCCAATACCTAGTTCAATCTCGTTATCGCAAGTCTCTTTACTTGTTACGAATGCATCATTCCGAATTCAACTTATTAGCTACATTGCTTGCAAGGCTTATAGTGATGTGCATTATTGAGAGGGCCCAGATACCTCTCCCATAATCGGAGTGACAAAACCTAATTCGAAATACCAACTCAATATGTACCTTGGAGACACCAGAGCTCCTTTATAATCACCTACATGCTAGATGTTTCAGAGCACACAAAGTGTTCCTCCAAACGGGATGCATAATCTCTGTTGTAGGAACATGTATAAGTCATGAAGAAAGCAATAGCAACATACTAAACGATCAAGTGCTGTTAACTAATGGGTTTATGTCAATCACATCATTCTCCTAATGATGTGATCCTAATCAAATGACAACTCATGTCTATGGTTAGAAACATAACCATCTTTGATTAATGAGCTAGTCCAAGAGAGGCATACTAGTGACATTTAAGTTTGTCTATGTATTCACACATGTATCATAAGCCTCGTTAATACAATTTAGCATGAATAATAAACATTTATCATGATATGAGGAAATAAATAATAACTTTATTATTGCCTCTAGGGCATATTTCTCTCGCTCCCACTTGCACTAGAGTCAATAATCTAGATTACACAAGAATGATTCTAACACCCATGGAGTCTTGGTGCCGATTTTTGCTTGTGGAAGTGGCTTAGTCAACGGGTCTCAACATTCAAACCGTATGTATCTTTTAAATTTATGTCTCCCACCGACTTGGTCCCGATGGTTGAAGCGCCTCTTGATGTGCTACAGAAATGATGGTGTAATAAAATGAAATTGCGAATATTATTGCTTACGCACTTCATATTGTCTTCTAGAGTAGCCCGCTTGTTTTTCAATGTCGCGTTGTGGATGAACTCGCACACGTAGTATCCACGTAAATCATTCCCTTCCTCCTGCCACAAGCACTTTACGAGAAATAGAGGTCAATCAAACTGATAATGAAGCATTATATAAATGGCATTGATGAAAGTATAGCTATAGAATCAGCGGAGATCGCGCCGAGAGTACTTACTTTCGGGTATGTATATCGCAGCTCCTTGGCAGTCCGGAGCTTGTGCGGTGAACTGTTTCCAAACCCTGCAAGACAAAGAAAATATTTGTTATTACTTGAGATATCAAGAAATGAATAAAAAGTTGCCGATATGGTGCGATAATGATCGATTGAACTTACTTGTCTGAGCATGTCGGTCAAGTCCGCATAGGTGCTGGGATCTTTCCGTCTCGAGTCTAAGGCGGTTACTAGTCACGCTCAAGCTTAATCTCCAGAAGAATATAGTGGTACCTACACGCAAGCATAACTCATCAATTACATTAACCTCGCTCGAGTAATAAGGAAAACCGAATATGCACACGATAGTAACACTCACGGGCCGTGGTAAGGAAAGAGTATGGTATCTTTGTTTTGATTTTGATCAATGATTGTAGCAAGTTGTCCTCGGCCTCTTGGGCGTCCTTTTCAACCAGAAAAACATCTATGATATTTGTGTTAATGAACCCAATATCATAGATTTCATTCTTTTTGCACTCGACGATCTTCAATCTGCATAATATATTGAGGATAATTAATTATAAATACATGCAATGAAAGAGCCGAGCTATATATAAAGACTAATGACAGAAATAGTACTTACTGAGCAGTAGCAAAAGACCATTAATTTATCGAGGGCCTTTTGATTGAAGAACTCGAAGAACTCCTCAAATGGAATAGACAACAGATCATTTGAGGCGAGGTCGTGCTCCTCTTTAATATTCAGATACAAAGTGTTCGTCCCCTCGGACTCTCTGCAGGTTTTCATGTACCAAGCTGTGGAATCTTAGCATCATTGTTGTCGAGACTTTTCATCTTTGACGAGAGGCTTCCCGTACTCGTATCTGAATAAGTCCACCTCCATGAAATCAGGAAGTGCATCGTCAGGCAGGTAATCTTCAAGATTGCCATAACCGGCCACCGTCCCCGGAGGATTAGACACATTCAGCGGGGGGCACGATTGCTGTGCTTGTTCACCGAGCTGGGCAATTTTTTTCCCCTTTGCCCGTTGTTCTTTTGACCTTTTATCCCTAACAGTAGTAATGCGAAAACAAAAACTATGTAAAACATTTCAATGCGAAAACAAATGCGATCATAATCGCAACCAATGTAACAACTGATCCAACGACATAATGATACCAAGCCTCGGTATGAATGGCATATTTTCTAATCTTTCTAATCTTCAAGCGCATTGCATCCATCTTGATCTTGTGATCATCGACGACATCCGCAACATGCAACTCCAATATCATCTTCTCCTCCTCAATTTTTCTAATTTTTTCCTTCAACAAATTGTTTTCTTCTTCAACTAAATTTAACCTCTCGACAATAGGGTCGGTTGGAATTTCGGTTCAACAACCTCCTAGATGAATAAAATCTATGTCACGTTGGTCGGCATAATTGTCATAAACAATAAATGAACCAATAGTTATGAAAAGATAATATATACCACATCCGAATCATAGACAGGGCCGAGGGCTGACGAGGCGGATACCAAAACCATCGCACTATATAAGATGCAATAATAAAAGTAAGAAAATTATACAAGTATATATCTATCTAAACATACAAATAAGAATATTTTTCCTTTCGAAAGAAGATAAGAACAAGAGGCTCACCACGGTGGTGCCGCCGATGAGATCGGTGCGGGTGATCGGCGATGTTGAAGACAGGGAATGGGGCGTGACGGACCGCTAAACCTAGACAAATATGGAGGAAAATGGAGCTTGGCGGTCGAGCTTGGAGAGGAGAAACCTTAAGTAGTGTGGCTCGGGCATTCCATGAACACCTTGTGTGCATATGAGGTGAGCTAGAGCACCACCAAGCCCTCTCCCCTCGGCCAAAAAAGCAGAGTAGTGTGCTCTGCTCTTTGCTGGGGTATATATAAACACCACCATTGGTCCGGTTGGTCGCACGAACCGGGACTAATGGATTCCCTTTGGTCCCGGTTCGTGCCAAGAACGGGACTAATGGTTGTTGGCCAGAGCGGGGATCATTGGTCCCGGTTCATCCTACCAACGGGACCAAAGGTCGAGACGAACCGGGACCAATGGCCCACGTGGCCCGGCGGCCCGGGGCTCACGAACGGGTCCGATGCCCCATTGGTCCCGGTTCTGGTTTGAACCGGGACTAATGGGCTGGACCGGCCTGGACCATTGCCCCCTTTTCTACTAGTGGTAGTACGCCCGCACTGGCGCCTTGCAGCGAGAAGGCACCATCAAAGTACATGATCCATTCTTTGCTGGCTTCCTTGACGGGGATGCTCCTGCCTGGGGTTTCTTCGTCGGGTGTTGGCGTCCATTCTGCTATGAATTCTGCCAGTGCTCGGCTCTGAATAGTTGAAGTACTTTCAAACTTGAGGCCAAAGCTTGACAATTCCAGTGCCCACTCAACGATCCTGCCCGTTGCTTCCGGATTTTGCAATATCCTCTTCAACGGAAATCGAGTGACTACTGTGATCTCATGTGCTTGAAAGTAATGGCGCAGCTTCCTCGAGGCCATGAGTAGGCCGAAAAGCAACTTCTGCACACCAGAGTACCTTGATCTAGCCCCCTGCAGGAGGGAACTGACAAAGTAAACTGGGCGCTGCACCATCCTCTTCTGTTTTTCTTCCGGCAGCTGCGCAGATCCATCCTTGCCGGGGCCAGAACTTGTCGGGGAAGCCCCCTGCTTGTCGCTGGACTCGCTTGCCGCGGTTGTTGACTCATCATCTTCCTCCCTCTCCGCAACCAACGCAGCACTAACCACCTGATTGGTTGCCGCTAGGTATAGTAGCAACTTCTCTTGTGGCTTAGGTGCGACAAGTGTTGGAGTGGAGGATAGGTATTTCTTCAAGTCCTGTAGTGCGGCCTCCGCTTCCGGAGTCCATTTCATTGGACCTGCCTTTTTCAAGATTTTGAAAAATGGCAGGACACGCTCAGCAGACTTAGAGATGAACCTACTGAGAGCAGCAACACAGCCGGCAAGCTGCGCACGTCCTTGACTCGAGTTGGTGCTTCGATCTGCTCAATTGCTTTGATCTTGTCAGGATTGGCTTCAATCCCTCTCTGAGATACAAAGAATCCGAGAAGTTTGCCGGAAGGAACCCCAAACACACACTTCTCGGGATTCAACTTGAGATTGATCTTGCGCAGATTTGCGAAAGTCTCGTCCACGTCTTGGATCAAAGTCTCTTTGTCCTTGCTTTTGACCACTATGTCATCCATGTAGCTTCCACATTTACGTGCGATTCGCGGCTCAAAAGCGTGACTGACTACTCTCGCAAATGTTGAGCCAGCATTCTTTAGTCCGAAAGGCATCCGTACGAAGCAGTACGTGCCACATGGAGTAATGAATGCGGTCTTTTCTTCATCCTCTTCAGCCATGAAGACTTGATGATATCCTGAGTATGCATCAAGGAATGAAAGCAGATCGCATCCCGCCGTGGAGTCAACGATCTGGTCAATGCGCGGCAAGGGAAATGGATCCTTGGGACAAGCTTTGTTAACATCAGTGAAGTCAATGCAAAGCCTCCACTTCCCATTCGCCTTGCGTACGACCACTGGGTTGGCTAGCCACGTCGGATGGAGTACTCCACGGACCAGTCCCGCTGCTTCCAATTTCCTGATTTCTTCTGCTATGAACTCTTGCCGCTCTACCGCTTGCTTTCTGACTTTTTGTTTGACGGGCCGTGCGTGAGGGCAGACGGCAAGGTGGTGCTCGATTACTTCCCTAGGAACGCCGGGGATGTCGGATGGTTGCCACGCAAACACATCAACATTCGCCCGCAGGAAAGCAACGAGCACGCTTTCCTATTTAGGGTCAAGTGTGGCACTGATGGTGAAGGTACCACCAGTGCCGTCTTCCTTGGCGGCCACCTTCTTGGTCTCTGGTGAAGCTACCTTTGCCTTTTTGCACTTGCCGGTGGAGCTCGATGGCGCGTCCTCGACGGCAGCGCAGCGCTCCGGGGAGATGCGCTTGCCGGAGTGAGCACCAGAGCTGTCCTTGCCGGACTTGGCCTTCTTCTTCCCCCGGGGAGCTTCAGCGGCAAGTGGCTCGCGCTCTGCCGCAGCAGCTGCTTCCCGGTATATCTTGTCGGCACAGATGAGTGCATCCTTCTTGTCGCCTTGGATAGAAATGACACTCATCGGGCCAGGCATCTTAAGCACATTGTATGCGTGGTGAGAGGCCGCCATGAACTTGGCGAGTGCGGGTCGGCCGAGTATCCCATTGTAGGGTAAGGGGATATCAGCCACATCGAATGTGACCCTCTCAGTCCTGAAGTTCAGCTCGCTGCCGAACGTCACTGGCAATGTGATCTTCCCCTTAGGTTGGCTCCTTCCCGGATTTATTCCTTGGAAGGTGCCAGTCTCTTCAAGCTCGCTGCTGGGGATCTGGAGCTTCTTGAGCACTGCGGAGGAAATCAAGTTCAGGCCGGCCCCGCCGTCGACCAACATCTTCGTGACCTTGAGGTTTCGGATCGTTGGTGAGACCAACAGTGGCAAGCACCCGACCGCGGTGATGCGATGAGGGTGATCCTCAACGTCGAAGACGAGGGGCGTGCTGGACCACTTCAGAGGCCTGCGCGCCTCGACGGAGGGCTCCGCCGCATTCACCTCTCGCACCCACTGTTTGAGTTGGCGGTGCGAGGTGTGCAGGGAGGCGCCGCCGTCGACGCACAATACCTCTGTTGCCTTCTGAAACTCTTGATCCTCAGTCTCATCTTCCTCCATCTCTTCATCTTCATCTTCGTCTTCATCCTTGTCGCGGCCGCAGGGAGGCCTGTCTCCTTGCCGCGGCTTAGCCTTGCCGCGGTTCCCTCCCCGGACGGGAAGTTTCTTGCCGGATCCTCCGCCACCTCCCTGGGCCCTCTCTTTATCGCGGCGCTTGTACTCAGCTTTCTGCAGCTCCGCCATCTGCTCTACTTTTTTGCAGGTTTGGAGGTCATGGCCTTTGGTGCGGTGGATCTTGCAATAATGCTTGCTGGAGCCGTCCTGCTTGTCGGCGGCCGCCACGGCTTCGCCGGAGTCGTTGGTCTTGGCTTTGTCGGAGCCGCCCCCGTTGCCGGAATGCTCCAGGGCTAGCACATCCTTAGCTTTCCTCTTCCTATTGTTCCGCCTCCGATTCCTTTTTGCCGGGGCGGCGTCCTCGCTGTCAGATCCTTCTGCTCCGGCAACCTCTCCGGGGATCTTCCTCCCCTCTTCAGCCCGTGCACATTTGTCGGCGAGAGCGTAAAGCTTGCTGACATCTCTGATTTTTATCATTGCCATCTCCTCCCTCATCCTGCGGTTCGCGACGTTCGATGAAACGCACCGATAACGCGCAGGTGGACGTCTGGAATATTACGCTGCACTGGCTGAATCTTTGTATATACTTTTTGCGAGGGCTCCCCTCATACGGGCGAGCAAGTGTAGGTCACTTTTCGGCCATGAGGCTTGTGGCGCTGTGAAGGCGCCGACAACCGATGACACAGGTCCGCCCATGAAGAGACGGAGCCGTCCGGCAAGTGCATGAGCCAAGATCGGCGTTGGGCTTAAGTACCAGCGGAAGTAGTTGGCGAGGATCTTCTCGTCGCGTCCTCCGGCAGCTGCACCGCGATGGTGTAGATCTTTGAGGAACTCCGACGGGTGTATCCTGCCATCATACTTCTCGGGCACATCTGGCTTGAAGTTTTTAGTTTTGGGCCACTGGACTTGCCGCAGTTCGCGGGAGAACGCAGGGCAACCGGCCGCGTACGGCAAGTCGCCTGGTTCTTCGGGTGCGTGCGCGTCGACAGCAGGCCCGGCGCGCTGGTCAGATTGACGTCGCGCTTCCCTCCGGCGCTCGATGCGAGTGCAAGCGTCTTCGCGTTGCCGTTCTTGGAGGACGTGGCGCTGATCCCGGCGAGTTCGCGGGTCTGATGACGCGGTGGAGTCGGCGTCAAGGTTGGTCCGGTGAACTGGCGATCTTGGCCTGTGGGGCTGGGAGCGCACGGAAGCGGTACCCCCAGCGGTCCTGTCGGCGCCGTCCTGCGCCGGGGCGTCTTGTCGGGCCATCGACGCGTTCGGTCGCCGAGGTTTGTCGCCATTGGCGAACCTAACGAGGCTGTGTATGGCCATCCTCCAGTCGTCGATCTTGTGTGGCGCTCGAGGGAAGTCAGAAGCAGTGGGCTCGGGCGGCGCTTCCTCAGCGATCTTAGGCAGCGGTGGCGATGGGCGGCGAGAGGAGCGAGACGTGCTCGGACTCCCAATCGGGTTGGGGGGAGCAGCACCTCGTCCCGGCGACCGCACTTCACTCGCACCAGCATGCGTTCGTGCATGCTGCCCGCGAGCGTCTTGCGACCCACCGACTTGGCCTTGCTCCAACGCGAGCACGGTGCTCGGAGCACCGGGGCGCTGTTGGCCTTGAACTTCTTGAGACGGGCGCGGCGTCTGCACCGTCGCCGACGCTTGCGGGGCCTTGTTCTTGGATCTGGTGACGACACGAGATCCACCGGCGGCACCCGTTGCCGCGCCGGCGTCCACCTCACCGCCCGCTTGCTCCGGCGGTGGTGGAAGAGTTGATGTAGACGGAGCGGCCACCTCTGAAGGCTTCTTCTTCGGTGGCATGTTGACGATGACGCTGATGTAGTGCGCGTGGAGACCGGATCAGATGCTCACGACCTCGACGCCCCTACCTGGCGCGCCAAAGATGTCGGGGTCCGGACGCGTATCCGTGGCCTCGAGCACCTATGGGGCAACCGGGGGCCCCTTCTGGTTCGGCAGGGGGCGAGGGCAGCAGAGCGATCGAGGTCGGCCAGGGAGAAGGGCGATCTTTACCCAGCCGGGGCTCTCCGAGAGATAACACCCGTCTCGCTGCTCGAGTTGTTATAGAATCTAGCTCAAACGTGCGAGCATATGGTGGTGTTGCGGGTGTCTAATGAACCGAACCCCCTCTATGTGCGCATGGGCCTCCTTTTATAGTCTGAAGGGGGTACCCACAGGTGGCAGCGTAGGAAGAGGGGGTATAAGTGTAAAAGCGCAAGTTGGTACAATAGTGCACAACAGTGCCCCTACCTAACACTGACGGCAGGGGACAAGGGCATTAAATGCCCGTCCGGTCGCCCAACAGTGCAGGTGGAGTGACCGTTAGGTGAGCCTCCGGGTGCCATGATGGCGCCTCTGTCAGCTCCGTTTGCCACCTCACTCTGCATGGTTGCGTCGTATCCCGCCACGTGCTCTTGGGATGGTCTGGTGATGACGCGTCACAGGGTGCGCTGGAGTTGGGTGGCAGCCTTGCCGCGGCAAGTGCCTTGCCATGTCCCTTTGTTGTCTTTGGCAAGCTTGTTGCCACGGAACTTCCTTTGGGCCTTGGGCGCCAGCGGCAAGTTTTCTGGTGATGCTGTGGTTAGCTCTCCCGGCAAGCTCCTCTTGCCGGGGCCTTCGTGTCTTGGCTGGTACTTTGTTCTTAAATGGCAGTGGGAAGGAGCGGTGGGGAGTCTTGCCGGACGTCAGGCGAGCCTTGCCGCGGGGTGCTGCGACTGCCCGTGCACAAGTTCGGGGTACTAAGGTGCCCCCCTACTTTAGTACACCGACAGGTATCCAGAAATTCTATATCATTTTCAATCAACAATATGTCATCTACATATAATACCAGAAATGCTACAGAGCTCCCACTCACTTTCTTGTAAATATAGGCTTCTCCAAAAGTCTGTATAAAACCATATGCTTTGATCACACTATCAAAGCATTTATTCCAACTCCGAGAGGCTTGCACCAATCCATAAATGGATCGCTGGAGCTTGCACATTTTGTTAGCACCTTTTGGATCGACAAAACCTTCCGGTTGCATCATATACAACTCTTCTTCCAGAAATCCATTCCGGAATGCAGTTTTGACATCCATTTGCCATATTTCATAATCATAAAATGCGGCAATTGCTAACATGATTCAGACAGACTTAAGCATCGCTACGGGTGAGAAAGTCTCATCGTAGTCAACCCCTTGAACCTGTCGAAAGCCTTTCGCAACAAGTCGAGCTTTGTAGATAGTTACATTACCATCAGTGTCAGTCTTCTTCTTGAAGATCCATTTATTCTCGATGGCTTGTCGATCATCAGGCAAGTCAACCAAAGTCCATACTTTGTTCTCATACATGGATCCCATCTAAGATTTCATGGCCTCAAGCCATTTTGCGGAATCTGGGCTCATCATCACTTCCTCATAGTTTGTAGGTTCGCCATGGTCAAGTAACATGACTTCCAGAATAGGCTTACCGTACCACTCTGGTGCGGATCTTACTCTTGTTGACCTACGAGGTTCGGTAGTAACTTGATCTGAAGTTTCATGATCAATATCATTAGCTTCCTCACTAATTGGTGTAGTTGTCACATGAACCGGTTCTTGTGATGAACTACTTTCCAACAAGGGAGCAGGTACAGTTACCTCATCAAGTTCTACTTTCCTCCCACTCACTTCTTTCGAGAGAAACTCCTTCTCTAGAAAGGATCCGAATTTAGCAACAAAAGTCTTGCCTTCAGATCTATGATAGAAGGTGTACCCAATAGTCTCTTTTGGGTATCCTATGAAGACACATTTCTCCGATTTGGGTTCGAGCTTATCTGGTTGAATTTTCTTCACATAAGCATCGCAGCCCCAAACTTTAAGAAACGACAACTTTGGTTTCTTGCCAAACCACAGTTCATAAGGCGGCGTCTCAACGGATTTTGATGGTTCCCTATTTCACGTGAATGCGGCCGTCTCTAAAGCATAACCCCAAAATGATAGCGGTAAATCAGTAAGAGACATCATAGATCGCACCATATTATCTAGTAAAGAACGATTACGACGTTCAGACACACCGTTCGTTGTGGTGTTCCGGGTGGCGTGAGTTGCGAAACTATTCTGCATTGTTTCAAATGTAAACCAAACTCGTAACTCAAATATTATCCTCCACGATCTGATCATAGAAATTTTATTTTCTTGTTACAATGATTTTCCACTTCACTCTGAAATTCTTTGAACTTTTCAAATGTTTCAGACTTTGTGTTTCATTAAGTAGATATACCCATATATTCTCAAATCATCTGTGAAGGTGAGAAAATAACGATACCCGTCGCGAGCCTCAACATTCATTGGACCACACACATCAGTATGTATGATTTCCAACAAATCAGTTGGTCGCTCCATAGTTCCGGAGAACTGCGTTTTAGTCATCTTGCCGACGAGGCACGGTTCGCAAGTACCAAGTGATTCATAATCAAGTGATTCCAGAAGTCCATCAGTATGGAGTTGCTTCATGCGCTTTACACCAATTTGACCCAAACGACAGTGCCACAAATAAGTTGCACTATCGTTATCAACTCTGCATCTTTTGGCTTCAACATTATGAATATGTGTATCACTACTATCGAGATTTAATAAAAATAGACCACTCTTCAAGGGTGCATGACCATAAAAGGTATTACTCATATAAGTAGAACAACCATTATTCTCAGATTTAAATGAATAACCGTCTCACATCAAACAAGATTCAGATATAATGTTCATGCTTAACGCTGGCACCAAATAACAATTATTCAGGTCTAAAACTAATCCCGAAGGTAGATGTAGAGGTAGCGTGCCGACTGCGATCACATCGACTTTGTAACCATTTCCCACACGCATCGTCACCTCGTCCTTAGCCAATCTTTGCTTAATCCGTAGTCCCTGTTTCGAGTTGCAAATATTAGCAATGAACCAGATCAAATACCTGTGTGCTCTGCGAGCATTAGTAAGGTACACATCAATAACAGGTATATCACATATACCTTTGTTCACCTTGCCATCCTTCTTATCCGCCAAATACTTGGGGCAGTTCCGCTTCTAGTGACTAGTCTGCTTGCAGTAGAAGCACTCAGTTTCAGGCTTAGGTCCAGACTTGGGTTTCTTCTCTTGAGCAGCAACTTGTTTGATGTTCTTCTTGAAGTTCCCCTTCGTCTTCCCTTTACCTTTTTTCTTGAAACTGGCGGTCTTATTGACCATCAACACTTGATGCTCCTTCTTGATTTCTACCTCCATAGCCTTTAGCATTGCGAAGAGCTCGGGAATAGTCTTTTCCATCCCTTGCATATTATAGTTCATCACGAAGCTCTTGTAGCTTGGTAGCAGTGATTGAAGAATTCTGTCAATGGCACTATCATCAGGAAGATTAACTCCAAGTTGAATCAAGTGATTATTATACCCAGATATTTCGAGTATATGTTCACTGACAGAACTATTCTCCTCCATCTTGCAGCTATAGAACTTATTGGAGACTTCATATCTCTCAATCCGAGCATTTGCTTGAAATATTAACTTCAACTCCTGGAACATCTCATATGCTCCATGAGTTCAAAACATCGTTGAAGTTCCCGGTTCTAAGCCGTAAAGCATGGCACACTGAACTATTGAGTAGTCATCAGCTTTGCTCTGCCAGACGTTCTTAACGTCGTTAGTTGCATCTGCAGCAGGCCTGGCACCCAGCGGTGCTTCCAGGACGTAATTCTTTTGTGCAGCAATGAGGATAATCCTCAAGTTACGGACCCAGTCCGTGTAATTGCTACCATCATCTTTCAACTTAGCTTTCTCAAGAGACGCATTAAAATTCAACGGAACAACAACACGAGCCATCTATCTACAACAAACATAGACAAGCAAAATACTATCAGCTACTAAGTTCATGATAATTTTAGTTCAATTAATCATATTACTAAAGAACTCCCACTTAGACAGACATCTCTCTAGTCATCTAAGTGTTCACGTGATCCAAATCAACTAAACCATGTCCTATCATCACGTGAGATGGAGTAGTTTTCAATGGTGAGCATCACTATGTTGATCATATCTACTATCTGATTCACGTTCAACCTTTCGGTCTCCGTGTTCCGAGGCCATATCTGTATATGCTAGGCTCATCAAGTTTAACCTGAGTATTCCACGTGTGCAACTATTTTGCACCCGTTGTATTTGAATGTAGAGCCTATCACACCCGATCATCACGTGGTGTCTCAGCATGAAGAACTTTCGCAACGGTGCATGCTCAGGGAGAACACTTCTTGATAATTAGTGAGGGATCATCTTAAAATGCTACCGTCAATCTAAGCAAAATAAGATGCATAAAGGATAAACATCACATGCAATCAATATAAGTGATATGATATGGCCATCATCATCTTGTGCTTGTGATCTCCATCTCTGAAGCACCGTCGTGATCACCATCGTCACCGGTGCGACACCATGATCTCCATCGTAGCATCATTGTCGTTTTGCCATCTATTGCTTCTATGACTATCGCTACCGCTTAGTGATAAAGTAAAGCAATTACAGGGCGCTTGCATTTCATACAATAAAGCGACAACCATATGGCTCCTTCCAGTTGCCGATAACTCGGTTCCAAAACATGATCAACTCATACAATAAAATATAGCATCACGTCTTGACCATATCACATCACAACATGCCCTGCAAAAACAAGTTAGACGTCCTCTACTTTGTTGTTGCAAATTTTACGTGGCTGCTACGGGCTGAGCAAGAACGGTTCTTACCTACGCATCAAAACCACAACGATAGTTCGTCAAGTTAGTGTTGTTTTAACCTTCACAAGGACCGGGCGTAGCCACACTCGGTTCAACTAAAGTTGGAGAAACTGACACCCGCCAGCCACCTGTGTGCAAAGCACGTTGGTAGAACAAGTCTCGCGCAAGCGTATGTGTAATGTCGGTCCGGGCCGCTTCATCTAACAATACCGCTGAACCAAAGTATGACATGCTGGTAAGCAATATGACTTGTATCGCCCACAACTCACTTGTGTTCTACTCGTGCATATAACATCTACGCATAAAACTAGGCTCGGATGCCACTGTTGGTAAACATAGTAATTTCAAAAAAATTCCTACGCACACGCAAGATCATGGTGATGCATAGCACGAGAGGGAAGAGTGTTGTCCACGTACCCTCGTAGACCGAAAGCGGAAGCGTTAGCACAACGTGGTTGATGTAGTCGTACGTCTTCACGGCCCGACCGATCAAGCACCGAAACTACGGCACCTCCGAGTTCTTGCACACGTTCAGCTCGATGACGTCCCCCGTACTCCGATCCAACAGAATGTCGGGGAAGAGTTCCGTCAGCATGACGGCGTGGTGAGGATCGTGATGTTCAACCGTTGCAGGGCTTCGCCTAAGCACCGCTACAATATTATCGAGGAGAACTATGGTGGAGGGGGCACCGCACACGGCTAAGAGATCAAGAGATCAATTATTGTGTCTATGGGGTGCCCCCTCCCTCGTATATAAATGAGTGGAGGAGGGGGCCGGCCAAGGGGGGTGGCGCGCCCTAGGCGGGGAGTCCAACCCCCACCGGGAGTTGGACTCCCCCTTTCCTATTAGGAGAGGGAGAGGAAAGGAAGAGGAGGGAGGGAAGAAGGAAAGGGAGGCTGGCCCCCCTCCCAATTCAGATTAGGCTTGGGGGGGGGGGCCTCCTTTACTCCTTTCCCCTCCTTTCCACTAAGGCCCAATAAGGCTCATATACCTCCCGGAGCTTCGGTATTGTCCCAATCTCACCAGGAACCTTTGCGGTGTCCAAATATAGTCGTCCAATATATCGATATTTATGTCTCGACCATTTCGAGACTCCTCGTCATGTCCGTAATCATATCCGGGACTCTGAAAAACCTTCGGTACATCAAAACTCATAAACTCATAATAAAACTGTCAACGACACCTTAAGCATGCGGACCCTATGGCTTCGAGAACTATGTAGACATAACCGAGAAACGTTTCTGGTCAATAACCAATAGCGGAACCTGGATGCTCATATTGGCTCCTACATATTCTACGAAGATCATTATCGGTCAAACCGTATAACAACATACGTTGTTCCCTTTGTCATCGGTATGTTACTTGCCTGAGATTTGATCGTCGGTATCCCAATACCTAGTTCAATCTCATTATCGGCAAGTCTCTTTACTCGTTACGTAATGCATCATTACGCAACTAACTTATTAGCTACATTGCTTGCAAGGCTTATAGTGATGTGCATTACCGAGAGGGCCCAGAGATACCTCTCCGACAACCGTAGTGACAAAACCTAATCTCGAAATACGCCAACTCAACATGTACCTTTGGAGACACCTGTAGAGCTCCTTTATAATCACCCAGTTACGTTGTGACGTTTGGTAGCACACAAAGTGTTCCTCCGGTAAACGGGAGTTGCATAATCTCATAGTTGTAGGAACACGTATAAGTCATGAAGAAAGCAATAGCAACATACTAAACGATCAAGTGCTAAGCTAACGAAATGGGTCATGTCAATCACATCATTCTCCTAATGATGTGATCCCGTTAATCAAATGACAACTCATGTCTATGGTTAGGAAACATAACCATCTTTTATTAATGAGCTAGTCAAGTAGAGGCATACTAGTGACATTTAAGTTTGTCTATGTATTCACACATGTATCATGTTTCCAGTTAATACAATTATAGCATGAATAATAAACATTTATCATGATATGGGGAAATAAATTATAAATTTATTATTGCCTCTAGGGCATATTTCCTTCAAATTTTGTTGTCCTATTGGTGGTTGATGAATTGCTATGATTGATTTAATTTTCTTGTGGTTATGTTGATGTCCTTTGGTGCCCATCATATGAGGGCTCGCGTGGATCACACCATAGGGTAGTTGTATGTTGTATTGGAGGGCAAGAGTGACAGAAGCTTCAACCTAGCATAGAAATTGACGCATACGGGATTGAAGGGGGACCAATATATCTTAGTGCTATGGTTGGGTTTTACCCTAATGAACGTTAGTAGTTGTGGATGCTTGCTAATAGTTCCAAACATAAGTGCATAGAATTCCAAGTCAGGGATGACATGCTAGCAGTGGCCTCTCCCACATAAAACTTGCTATCGGTCTAGTAAAGTAGTCAATTGCTTAGGGACAATTTCACAACTCCTACCACCACTTTTCCACACTCGCTTTATTTACTTTATTGCTTATTTGTCTACACAGCCCCTATTTTTTATTTACGCGTTCTTTACTTTCTTGCAAACCTATCCAACAACACCTACAAAGTTCTTCTAGTTTCATACTTGTTCTAGGTAAAGTGAACGTCAAGCGTGCGTAGGGTCGCATCAGTGGCCGATAGGACTTGAGAGAGTATTTGTTCTACCTTTAGATCCTCGTTTGGTTCACACTCTTACTTATCGAAAGAGGCTACAACTATCCCGTATACTTGCGGGTTATCAAGACCTTTTTCCGGCGCCATTGCCGGGGAGTCATAGCGTGGGGTGAATATTCTCGTGTGTGCTTGTTTGCTTTATCACTAAGTAATTTTTATTTGCTGTTTTTGTTGTTCTCTATCTTTAGTTATGGATATGGAACATGAAACACCAAAAAAATTAGGTGTACTTGCTACTCATGGAGATGGGGAACCTCCTAAAACCCTCGATGCTCGTTATGTGATAGAAATTATGTACTACTTTGATAATCCTGAGAAAACCCCATTCAACTTTGTTATGGGAGACACGTTGGATCAACGTGAATACTTTAGGGATTATCGTTTGACACAAAAAGGGAAACTATTATGGGATCAAATTAATATGTTGTGTTGGTATGCTCGGGATCTATGCTTGAGACATGATTATACTTGTTGCTCTAGGATGAAGGCTCCACACCTTCCCTTTTCATGCAAATTCAATGATAATGAAACCTTAGCTTCTTATTGTAATGGTAGATATAATTACTATGATGTGGAACAAATAGAAGAATTTGTTGCTTTTATGGGTGCTTATGAGATTGAATCTATGTTTAAAGAGTTTGATGATTTTGATGATTCAGTTTATAGACCTAAAATTTTTGCTATACTTAAATATTTTTATAAGAATTATGAATACAATTACAATATTGATGCATTTATTGAGAAAGTCTCCGCTATCCAAGAAGAGACTAATATTTTGTAGGAAGCTATGGAAGAAGAAATTGATGAAACTGTGAGCTCATTGGATGAAAAAGATGATGAGGAGAGCGAAGAACAAAAGGAGGAAGAGCGGATTAGCTACCCGTGCCCACCTTCTAATGAGAGTAACTCTTCAACTCATACATTGTTTAATTCCCCTTCGTGCTTACCGAAGGATGATTGCTATGATGATTGTTATGATCCCGTTGATTCTCTTGAAATATCCCTTTTTGATGATGCTTGCTATGCTTGTGGCCAAGATGCCAATATGAATTATGCTTATGGAGATGAACTTGCTATAGTTCCTTATGTTAAAAATGAAATTGTTGCTATTGCACCCACGCATGATAGTCCTATTATCTTTTTGAATTCTCCCGACTACACTATATCGGAGAAGTTTGTGCTTATTTAGGATTATATTGATGGGTTGCCTTTTACCATTGCACATGATAATTTTGATGAATGTGATATGCATGTGCTTGCTGCTCCTACTTGCAATTATTATGAGAGAGGAACTATATCTCCACCTCTCTATGCTTCCCATACTATGAAATTGCAAGAAACTGTTTATACTATGCATTGGACTTTACTATGTGTGCATGAATTGTTCTTTTATGACATGCCGATGCATAGGAAGAGAGTTAGACTTTGTTGTTTCATGAGATATGTTACCTTGTGCTCACTACTAAACTACAAATCATTGTTAATTAAAATTGGCTTTGATATACCTTGGGATCCGGGTGGATTCACTACTTGAGCACTATATGCCTAGCTTAATGGCTTTAAAGAAAGCACTGTCAGGGAGACATCCCGGAAGTTTTAGAGAGTCATTTATTTCTGTTGAGTGCTTTAATATAGTTTAAAAACAAAAAAAATAAAGTGGGGAACCCAAAACTTTTCAAAAAGAAAAACGAAAGTGAAAGAGACAAGCATTGTTGAAGTGGGAGAGCTCCTTGAACTTTGTTCATGCTCACGGAAACTTTGGGAATCTTGATTACAGAAACTTTTCATCAAAAATAATTATCCCCTTGTACAATTCCTTTGTATTATAAAAATAATGTGCAAAGGTTTGCCTTTAGGATGTTTACAATGCTTATTGGTTTGTACGGTGCAGGATAGAAACTTTGGCTGTAGTGCGCGATTTTACATTTTTAACTGGAACGTAAAACGGTTCTGATTCTTTTTGCACTGTATTTATGTACAAATTGTTTATTTTTCCTAATTTTGGTAAAAGTTTTGGGGTAAAATAAGTATGGTGAATGTTCAGATTGCTACAGACTGTTCTGTTTTTGACAGATTCTGTTTTTGATGCATAGTTTACTTGTTTTGATGAAAGTATCAATTTCTATCAGTGGATTAAGCCATGGAAAAGCTATATTACAGTAGACATAATGCAAAAACAAAATATGAATTGGTCTGCTACAGTACTTAGAGTAGTTATTTGCTTTATTATACTAACGGATCTTACCGAGTTTTCTGTTGAAGTTTTGTGTGGATGAAGTGTTTGATCGAGGAGGTCTCGATATGAGGAAAAGGAAGAGAGGCAAGAGATCAAGCTTTGGGATGCCCAAGGCACCCCAAGTAAATATTCAAGGAGACTCAAGCGTCTAAGCTTGGGGATGCCCCAGAAGGCATCCCTTCTTTCTTCAACAAATATCGGTATGTTTTCGTATTCGTTTCGTTCATGCGATATGTGCAAGTCTTGGAGCGTCTTTTGCATTTAGTTTTCACTTTTATTTTATGCACCATGCTGGTATGAGATAGTCCTTGGTTGATTTATAGAATGCTCATTGCACTTCACTTAAATCTTTTGAGTATGGCTTTATAGAATGCTTCATGTGCTTCACTTATATCATTTGAAGTTTGGATTGTCTGTTTCTCTTCGCATAGAAAACCGCCATTTGTAGAATGCTCTTTTGCTTCACTTATATTTGTTAGAGCGTGGGCATATCTTTTGTAGAAAGAATTAAACTCTCTTGCTTCACTTATATCAATTTAGAGAGATGACAGGAATTGGTCATTCACATGGTTAGTCATAAAATCATACATAAACTTGTAGATCACTGAATATGATATGTTTGATTCCTTGCAATAGTTTTGTGATATAGAGATGATAATATGTGGGAGGTTCTCATATATGGTTGTGTTTAGTAAGGATATTGGTGTTAAGGTTTGTGATTCCCGTAGCATGCACGTATGGTAAAAGTTGTGTGACAAATTTTTTGCATGGGGTGCTCTTTTAATTGTCTTCCTTATGTGTGGACGTCGGGATCGCGCAATGGTTATCTCCTACCAACCCTTCCCCTAGGAGCATGCGTAGTAGTACTTTGCTTCGAGGGCAAGTATATTTTTGCAATAAGTATATGAGTTCTTTATGACTAATGTGAGTCCATGGATTATATGCACTGTTACCTTTCCGCGATTTGCTAGCCTCTATGGTATCGTGCATTGCCCTTTCTCACCTCGAGAGTTGGTGCAAAGTTCGCCGGTGCATCCAAAACCCGTGGTATGATACGCTCTATCACACATAAGCCTCCTTATATCTTCCTCAAAACATCCACCATACCTACCTATCATGGCATTTCCATAGCCATTCCGAGATATACTGCCATGCAACTTCCATCATCATATACATGACTTGAACATTCATTGTTGTCGGTGTCAAAACCGGCGGATCTCGGGTAGGGGGTCCCGAACTGTGCGTCTAGGCGGATGGTAACAGGAGACAAGGGACACGATGTTTTTACCCAGGTTCGGGCCCTCTCGATGGAGGTAAAACCCTACTCCTGCTTGATTGATATTGATGATATGGGTAGTACAAGAGTGGATCTACCATGAGATCAAGGAGGCTAAACCCTAGAAGCTAGGCTATGGTATGATTGTTGCGATTGTTGTCCTATGGACTAAAACCCTCCGGTTTATATAGACACCGGAGAGGGCTAGGGTTACACAGAGTCAGTTACAATGGTAGGAGATCTACATATCCGTATTGCCAAGCTTGCCTTCCACGCCAAGGAATCTCCCATCCGGACATGGGACGAAGTCTTCAATCTTGTATCTTCATAGTCTTGGAGTCCGGCCGATGATGATAGTTCGGCTATCCGGACACCCCCTAGTCCAGGACTCCCTCAGTAGCCCCTGAACCAGGCTTCAATGACGACGAGTCCGGGCGCGATATTGTCTTCGCATTGCAAGGCGGGTTCCTCCTCGAATAATTCATAAAAGATAGTGAACACTGGATAGTGTCCGCTCAGTAAAATAAATTCCACATACCACCGAGAGAGAATAATATTTACACAAGTTCAATCTGCCGACGTATTTTGTGGCGTGACGTCACACCACTACCAAGCCTTTACTCGAATCGTTTTATTATACCACCTCAGCGCATTTAGCGGCGGTTTCTTGGCACGTCTTGTCGAAGCAGAGATCGATTCCCCTTATTCCGGGATTCCCATTAATACGGACGTGGGTAACCCAACCGCGCCATTGATTGTGGCACTTGGGAGATAAGCGACTTTTACCAGGCCAGTGGGGACACATAGTTTTCGTCCGCCCATATATAAGGGGATAAGGATCCGCCTCTTTTACCTACGCCTTCTTCCTCCTTTGCTTATCCATCTCCGTGCAATCGAGCTCCAGCGCCCAAGTCCGCACATCTCACCTCAACCTTCTCCAACCATGTCCGGAGCGGGAGGCAGGGATGGCCTCCTCCGTTACGGAGGGTCACATAGAGAAGCTGCGCAGCGCCGGATATCTGTCCAGCGACATCGCCCATCGGCTCCCTGACGAGGGGCAGCTCATCCCCACCCCCAGGCCCCATGAGAGGGTCGTATTCCTTCCCCATTTCCTCCACGGACTGAGCTTCCCACTCCACCCCTTTGTCCGGGGGCTCATGTTCTACTACGGCCTGGATTTCCATGATCTGGCCCCAAATTTCATCCTCAATATCTCGGCGTTTATCGTCGTGTGCGAGGCCTTCCTCTACATCCAGCCCCACTTTGGCTTGTGGCTAAAGACCTTCAGTGTCAAGCCGAAGGTTGTGAAGGGCAGCCAAGCGGAGTGCGGAGGCGCCATGGTGGGAAAAATGCCCAATGTCACCTGGCTCGAGGGTGCCTTCGTGGAATCCATCAAAGGGTGGCAATCGGGATGGTTCTACATCACCGAGCCGCGTGACCCTAAATGGGCAGCGGCCCCCGAATTCAGATCTGGCATCCCCATGCAGCTCACCTCCTGGAAAGAGAAGGGCTTGCTATGGGGTAGTTCGAAGAGCTGACCGACTCGATCTGTCTCTGCACTCGTGAACAAGAAGCTCAAGCTTGTCAACGTGATCTAGGTCATGCTCATCCGCCGGATTCTCCCCTGCCAGCAACGGGACTTCAATTTGTGGGAGTTTGATCCGGCATAGCACCGGACTTTGAGCGGGCTCTTCGATACTACGTACGAGGCTGCCTGGAGGGTGTTGTTCAAGGGCGCCGAAGCTCCCGCATCCGCTACCGAAGATCGCGGATTCAGCACGCAGCGTTCGGCTGGCGAGGTAAGTTATGTTATCCTTTATGGGACACTTGCTTTTCATAGTTTGATTCTATGCAGGATCTAAACTCCCAATACCTTTAACAGGACTGGCAGAAGACGTCCGGACAGGTTAACTGTCCGGCTCCCCTTCCAGAAGACCCAGCGGACACCCGTTTGACATGGTTGCTGGTCCCGGCACTTTACGTGGTGCCGGAGAAGAAGGCCAAGAAGAAGGCCACGGGAACCCGAAGGAGTTCCCGGCGTCAGGTGGTATCGGACTCATCGTCCGATGACTCCGAGGAGGACTCCTCCCACGAGGACGAGGAGGAGAATAAAGAGGCCTCTCCCCCAGAGGAGGGAGAGAAGAAGAGGAAGGCATCCCCAACGAGGGAGGCCGAAGGGTCCAAGAAGGGAAGGACCCTTCCCCCGGACTGCTCCGCCAATGTCGGCGACGACGACGAGGAGTGGCCCTCAAGGGCCAAGCCCCTGGCAAGATCGTAAGTATCCGGACTCCTGGATGATTTATAATTTTTCTTTTTGCCACGCGGTGTCTTTCTAATGCCGCATACAACCTGTAGTCCGGCCAAGGACGATCTTCCCGCTTCGTCGAGCGGGTCCTTGGGCACGTCGGATATGAATTATCTTCCGACCGCCTCCATCCCTCGTGACGCTGACGACGTCGAGGTGGGATCCTAGGAAGGGACCCGCCAGGAGGAGGAGGGCCCGGAGGTGCCACGGGGAAACCTCCCGGACTTTGCACCGGACTCCGCACCGGAACCTGCAGTGGTTCCGGAGTCCGGCGAGCGGTCCCTTCGTAAGAAGGGCAAGACTGTGACACCGGCGGCCTCCGTCCAACCGGAGGCGCCGGATAACTTGCTGGAGGCGCTCAACGGCGCTTCCATCGAAGAAGAACACCGCACTGTCATGAGTGCGGTGATTCAGAAGGTTCAGCTCGCCAAGAGCGGCTGACCGAAGCTCGCAGCAGCCTTCTAACAGCTTTGAGGTAAGAATTTTAAGATGTGTAATATAATACCGCATAGACAAGTAGCCCCGATGCTCGGTTTGGTGTTGGAAAGAAAAGCCGGACTGAGGATCTAAAAAGATATACGCAGGAGTCTAAAAAATATGTCAATATGGGATTGCAGGCTGCGCTGCTGACCTCTGCCGCACTGACTATGGAGGTCGATGCTTTGAAGCGGAGCCTCGAGCGGTCCGACAACGAGCTCGGCCATGCCAAGAAGCAGCTCGAGGACGAGGAAGGTGAGTAACACCGTATTAAAGTTGTACCTTACAGAAAAGGATTTAGTTGCAAGAGAAATAACAAGGATAACGTGGGTACTCGAGGGGCCACGAACGAGGTGGCAACCCTGAAGGAGGCGGTGTCCGCGGCCGAACGCAATGCGGCCGCGGAACGAGCCGAGCGAGAGAGGCAGGAGGCGCGGGTGGCGGAGGCGCAGCAAGAGCTCCAGGCTCTCGTGGAAAAACATGAGAGTTTGGAGCGCGACTCAAAGACTCGAGAGTCCGAGCTTGCATCGGCTCTTGAGAGTGCCAAAGCCGCTAAGGCCGAAGCCCACAAGGCCCTCCAGGAAATCGAGGCGTTGAAGAAGATAGCGGCGGGTAAGGCATTTTTCATGCAAAGCAAGCATGTGAATGTGAATTACCTATTACTTACCCGAATTGAGCTCTCGGGATCATTCGCAGATCTGCCCCATGGCGTGTCCGATCTGCCGCATTCTACCGGGCCGAGGAGGGAGCTCGATGGAGAAGGTCTTCGGTCTCGATATCTTTGGCCGGACATCCGGTGCCCCTTAGCGACTAGCTGAAGCAGCTGGTCGAGCTCCACAAGGTGGCCAAATAAGGCCATGAAGGGTCTCATAGTTCGGCTGTGGCCCAAGGAGGCCATGCCTGGGAGCTACATCGGCCTGGTGCGGCGGCTGGTGGATGCGTGTCCCTGGGTTGAAGTCCTCAAGCACTCCGCCCGCATTGAAGGTGCCCGTCGGGCCCTTGCCCGTGCAAAGGTGCACTGGGGCAGGATGGACGCTGAGAAGCTTGTGACGGACGCGCCACCGGCGGGCAAGGAGTATCGCATGCCCGAGATGTATTATAAGAGTGTCCTGAAGGGTGCCCGCATGATTGCGGGTGAGTGCTCCAAAGATGTAATATTTGAGTAGACTCGCATTTTGTTATCCTATGCGCTGAAAACTTTGTTCATATGCGCTAAGCAACGCTTGTTAATTTAAAATATTACCTTCTGTGCGGCCGTTTATTAAATCTGAGAGATGGCAAGTCGTCGGCTTCAGCCCCCATGCCACGAGTGCTGGGGTGTTCGGGATAAACTTGAGCGCTCTTGTTCCCATTTTTTGGTCCATCTAGGGAGGCGCTCAACACAACGAATGAGGCAACCGGACTTATAATGCTTGAACACTCTCACTTAGCTATAGAATTCTATAATTTTAAATTTCGGCGAAGCCCCTAGTGTTTTGAAGACCGAGTTTGGGGTGCTATCCACGCCTGGACCGGACAAAGCCGTTTCCTCGCTCTAAGCGGCATAAGTCTTTAGGGACTCGAAAAAAACCTCTCGAACAGCGACCAGCTCTCGCCTTATCATGACGGTCAGTTTTAGCTTTCCTCGAGGCGCTCGCCCAGCTCAAGCTGAGGCGCAATCGCAGATGGTTCTCCCAGCTACCTTAGCCGATACAATGAGCGTAACGTGCCAAAACACGGGAGCCGGGCAAACCCAACTATTGACCCAAGACATGATTCGGAGCCGATGCATATAATGCTATAAGTTCGGGGTGCCGCACTTGTGAAAGTGTTCGGACTTATCACACCATAATGCGGGGAACTTAAGCCCCTGGTGTATATAGCCGTACCAAAGTGTACGGATGCAACATGTCATAAATGAACATATGTATAAGAAAGAAATGCAATTATAAGCAAAAAGCGATGCATTGTTTATTCAAGAAATACTGCCATGAATGCATAACGATACAAATAGTGCGGTAAGCAAGGGATGGGACTATTAAACATGTCCCCCTCCAGGGGTAGGCTGCGGAATGGTGTATAAAACAGATTTAATGCTCGTAATGGAGACCACCTGGATACTCGTCGTAGCCTTTCTCCTTCCCTAGCTGTTGCATCGTGAGTTCGGCAGGTCTGCTGCCGGACAGGGCCTCTGGTAAATGGAGTCCTGTGGATGAGAAAAAAAGATGACACACTTGGGAGCCCCTGGTGTGGTTGAGCCGCACTCTGGGTCTGTCGTGGTCGTGCCCCTCCCCCTATGCCCATGGTATCTCCAGAGCGTAATGATGTACGTGAAGGACCAGTCTTGCAATTTTGCAAGCGCAGGGGTTGGGGCCGCATTGCTCTGGCGATGCTCGGGCGTGCGGATGGTCTTGTTGTAGGTTACTCCGGCGCGTTTAGCGTGTCCGGTCGCTAACGGCCGGACTCGAGAATTGCCTTAAGAGGCTGCTCAGATTTCCGCCGCGAGAGCGCTGTGTGTTCCTCCGTTCGGAGGAGCGTTGATGTTTCCGTTGACCGTGATGACTCCTCGGGGCTGGCATCTTGAGCTTAAGGTATGCGTAGTGCGGCACCGCGTTGAACTTTGCAAACGCGGTTCGTCCGAGCAGAGCATGATTGCCGCTGCGGAACGAAACTATGTCAAAGATTAACTCCTCGCTTTGGAAGTTACCGGGAATCCGAAGACCACTTCAAGTGTGACTGAGCCTGTACAATTGGTCTCTACACCTGGTATGACGCCTTTGAAGGTCGTCTTTGTGGGTTTAATCCTTGAGGGGTCTATGCCCATCTTGCGCACTGTATCCTGATAAAGCAGGTTCAGGCTGCTGCCACCGTCCATTAGTACTCTGGTGAGGTGGAATCCATCGACGATTGGGTCTAAGACCAATGCGGCGAATCCGCCATGGCGGATGCTGGTGGGGTGGTCCCTTCGATCAAAAGTGATCAGGCAAGAGGACCATGGATTGAACTTTGGGGCGACTGGCTCATTCGCGTATACGTCCCTGAGTGCACGCTTCCGCTCCCTTTTGGGTATGTGAGTTGCGTATATCATGTTCACCGTCCGCACTTGTGGGGGGAAACCCTTCTGTCCTCTATTGTTCGGCGGCCGGGTCTCTTCCTCATCATCGCTATGGAGCCCCTTGTCATTGTTTTCGGCAATTAACTTGCCTGCCTGCTTGAATACCCAACAATCCCTGTTGGTGTGATTAGCTAGCTTTTCGGGGGTGCCGTGTATCTGGCACGAGCGGTCGAGTGTTCGGTCCAAATTGGACGGACCCGGAGTAGTTCTTTTGAACGGCTTTTTCTGCTGACCGGGTTTGGAGCCTCTGAATCCGGCGTTGACTGCCGTATCCTCAGTGTTATCGCTGTTAACATGGCGTTTGTTCTTGTTGCAACGCGACCTGCCATTGCGGTCCTTGGTATCTGGACTGCCAGAACTTTTACTAAGGTTGTTACTGCGGGCTAGCCAGCTGTCCTCTCCCGCGCAAAAGCGGGTCATGAGTGATGTGAGGGCTGCCATGGATTTCGGCTTTTCCTGTCCTAGGTGTCGGGCAAGCCACTCGTCGCGGATGTTATGTTTGAAGGCTGCGAGGGCCTCTGCATCCGGACAGTCGACGATTTGATTTTTCTTTGTTAAGAACCATGTCCAGAATTGTATGGCCAATTAAATGCGCTGCTGAATTATGTGGCTTAGGTCATCGGCGTCGGTGGTCGCACATATGTGCCCCGGAAGTTGTCAAGAAATGCGGCTTCCAGGTCCTCCCAACACCCAATTGATTCTGCTGGCAAGCTGTTAAGCCAATGCCGAGCTGGTCCTTTAAGCTTGAGTGGGAGATATTTGATGGCGTGAAGATCGTAACCGCGGGCCATGTGGATATGAAGAAGATAGTCTTCGATCCAAACCGCGGGGTCTGTTGTGCCATCGTAGGATTCAATGTTCACGGGTTTAAGCCCTTCAGGGATTTGATGATCCATTACTTCATCTGTGAAGCATAGTGGGTGTGCGGCGCCTCTATACTGGGCTATATCACGACGTAGCTCAAGCGAGCTTTGTCTACTGTGTTCAGCCCGGCCGGAGTTGCTGTATCCGGCGCGACGGTCGTCGTCGCGCATCGTGGGGCGCCCACGTGATCCGTAGATCGATCTTGATTGTCTCACCTTATCCTCCAATATGTCTCGCAAGTCCGGCGCATTCCCCCGTCGCTTCGTACTTTTCGAGCGGTGCCGGGGTACGGTTCTGGTGGAGAGCCTAGAGGCCTCTCTGTCGCGGCCACGAGGTGGTCGGTCGGCCGACAGTATGCCTTTGGTGATGCAGGTTTATATGCCTCCTCCTCTAATCGGGGGAGCAGCTTGCGTTTGGGGTAGCTTTTGGAGGGGCGTTCGAGTTCATGCTCTTTGGCCGCAAGGACTTCAATCCATCTGTCGGCTAGCAGATCTTGATCAGCTTTAAGCTGTTGCTGCTTTTTCTTGAGGCTGTTTGCCGTGGCCATAAGCCTGCGTTTAAAATGCTCTTATTCGACAGGATCCTCAGGCACGATGAATTCATCGTCGTCGAGGCTTGCCTCGTCTCCAGAGGGAGGCATGTAATTATCATCCTCTACCTCTTCGTCTGCCGCTCTCTCATGAGGGCTGGCTTCTCCGTCCTCATGTGCTGAATCTTGCTGGAGGGGGTTGTCTTCGGCACTCTCTGGGGAGTTATTATCTCCGGTGCCGGAATCTCCATTCTTGTTGTGGCGGGATTTAGAGCGGCGCCGCTGACGCCGGCGCTTGGGCTGTTTCTTGGAGAAGTCTTCCTCCGCTGCTTCCTCGCCATTCCCATCCTTTGGGATGTCCACCATGTATATGTCATATGACGAGGTGGTCTTCCAGTGCCCCGTAGGCGCTGGTTCTTGGTCGTCTCCGGCATCGTCGTCCATACCGTCGATGTCTTCGAAGTTGTAGTCTAGCATGTCGGTTAGATCGTCGATAGTGGCTACAAAGTGGGTGGTGGGTGGGCTTTGAATTTCGTCATCGTCCGCATCCCAACCATCCTGACCGCAGTTCGGCCAGGGCTCTCCTGATAATGAGAGATACTTTAGCGAATTTAGGATGTCGCCAAAAGGTTTGTGTTGAAAGATGTCCGCGGCGGTGAACTCCATGATCGGCACCCAATCGGATTCGATTGGAGGGGGCGCGGGAGGTTCGGAGTCCAGCGAGGAGTCCGGCACCTCGGAGTCACGAGCTTCACAAGGGACAAGGTTGGTATTCGGCTCCGTCGCCGTAGAGGTAGCAGCCCCCGAGGCGGTGTCTAACCACCCATCCTCGATCTGCGCAGTCGGCTCCGAATTAGGGGTCGGAGCGGACTCATGTGCGGCCTCCAGGGCACTGTTCGGCAGCAGAGTTAAATCATGCCCATCGTGATAGTGCGGCGCGCTCGGTTGTGGCTCGGATCCATCGAAGATCAAGTCTCCGCGGATGTCAGCCGTGAAGTTCATACTTCCAAATCGGACCTGACGGCCAGGGGCGTAGCTTTCGATCTGCTCCAGATGGCCAAGTGAATTGGCCCGCGGTGCAAAGCCACCGAATACGAAGATCTGTCCGGGGAGAAAAGTCTCACCCTGGACTGCGTCGTTGATGATCGAAGGAGCCATCCATCCTATCGGTGACGACACAGAGGAACTCTCAATGAAAGCACCAATGTCGGTGTCAAAACCGGCGGATCTCGGGTAGGGGGTCCCGAACTGTGCGTCTAGGCGGATGGTAACAAGAGACAAGGGACACGATGTTTTTTACCCAGATTCGGGCCCTCTCGATGGAGGTAAAACCCTACTCCTGCTTGATTGATATTGATGATATGGGTAGTACAAGAGTGGATCTACCATGAGATGAAGGAGGCTAAATCCTAGAAGCTAGCCTATGGTATGATTGTTGCGATTGTTGTCCTATGGACTAAAACCCTCTGGTTTATATAGACACCGGAGAGGGCTAGGGTTACACAGAGTCGGTTACAATGGTAGGTGATCTACATATCCGTATTGCCAAGCTTGCCTTCCACGCCAAGGAAAGTCCCATCCGGACACGGGACGAAGTCTTCAATCTTGTATCTTCATAGTCTTAGAGTCCGGCCGATGATGATAGTTTGGCTATCCGGACACCCCCTAGTCCAGGACTCCCTCAATTGTCATATTGCTTTGCATGATCGTAAGATAGCTAGCATGATGTTTTCATGGCTTGTCCATTTTTGATGTCATTGCTACGCTAGATCATTGCACACCCCGATACACCACCGGAGGCATTCATATAGAGTCATATCTTTGTTCTAGTATCGAGTTGTAATATTGAGTTGTAAGTAAATAAAAGTGTGATGATCATCATTATTAGAGCATTGCCCCAGTGAGGAAAGGATGATGGGGACTATGATTCCCCCACAAGTCGGGATGAGACTATGGACTTTATGAAAAATAAAAGAGGCCAAAGAAGCCCAAATAAAAAAAAGAGGACAAAGAAGCCCACCAAAAAAATAAAAAAGTAAAAAAAATAAAAAAAATATGAGAGAAAAAGAGAGAAGGGGCAATGCTACTATCCTTTTACCACATTTGTGCTTCAGAGTAGCACCATGTTCTTCATAGAGAGAGCCTCCTATGCTTTCACTTTCATATACTAGTGGGAATTTTCATTAGAACTTGGCTTGTATATTCCGATGATGGGCTTCCTCAAATGCCCGAGGTCTTCACGAGCAAGCAAGTTGGATGCACACCCACTTAGTTTCTAGTTTGAGCTTTCATACACTTATAGCTCTTAGTGCATCTGTTGCATGGCAATCCCTACTCCTCGCATTGACATCAATTGATGGGCATCTCCATAGCCCGTTGATAGCCGTGTCGATGTGAGACTTTCTCCCTTTCTTTCTTCTCCACATAAACCTCTACCATCATATTCTATCCCACCTATATATAGTGCTATATCCATGGCTTGCGCTCCTGTATTGCGTGAGGGTTGAAAAAGCTGAAGCGCGTTAAAAAGTATGAACCAATTGCTTGGCTGAAACCGGGGTTGTGCATGATGGGAGTATTTTGTGTGATGAAAATGAAGCATGGCCTAACTATATGATTTTGTAGGGATAGCGTTCTTTAGCACTGATATTTTGAAAGACATGACTGTTTATTCGGATGCCCTAAGTATTATTATTTTTATGTCAAAAGATAGACTATTTCTTGAAATCACTCGTATCTTAATATTCATGCCATGATTAGACATACGATCAAGATAATGCTAGGTAGCATTCCACATCAAAAATTATCTTTTTTTATCATTCACCTACTCAAGGACGAGCAGGAAGTAAGCTTGAGGATGCTGATATGTCTCCGTCGTATCTATAATTTTTTATTGTTCCATGCCAATATTATTCAACTTTCATATACTTTTGGCAACTTTTTATATTATTTTTGCGACTAACATATTGATCCAGTGCCCAGTGCCACTTCCTGTCTGTTGCATGTTTTATGTTTCACATAAACCCCATATCAAACGGAGTCCAAATGGGATAAAACGGACGGAGAATTATTTTGGCATATTTGTGATTTTTGGGAAGTAAAATCAACGCGAGACGGTGCCCGAGGTGGCCACGAGACAGGGGCCCACGCCCACTCCAGGTGGGCACGCCCCCCACCCTCCTGGGCACCCCGTAAGGCGGTTGATGCCCTTCTTTGGCCAAAAGAAAGCTATTTTTGGAAAAAGATCTGGGCAAAGGTTTAAATCCAATCAGAGTTACTGATCTCCGGATATAAAAGAAAGCGGTGCGTAGGCAGAATCCCGTAACGCGAAGCAGAGATAGATCCAATCTCGGAGGGGCTCTCGCCCCTCCCAAGCCATGGTAGCCAAGGACCAGAGGGGAAACCCTTCTCCCATCTAGGGAGGAGGTCAAGGAAGAAGAAGAAGAAGAAGAAGGGGGGCTCTCTCCCCCTTGCTTCCGGTGGCGCCGGAGCGCTGTCGGGGGCCATCATCATCACCGCGATCGACACTAACACCTCCGCCATTTTCGCCAACATCTCCATCACCTTCCCCCCTCTATCTATAGTGGTCCACTCTCCTGCAACCCGTTGTACCCTCTACTTGAACATGGTGCTTTATGCTTCATATTATTATCCAATGATGTGTTGCCATACTATGATGTCTAAGTAGATTTTCCTTGTCGTATTGGTGGTTGATGAATTGCTATGATTTATTTAATTTGCTTTTGGTTATGTTGCTGTCCTTTGGTGCCCATCATAAGAGCGCGCGTGTGGATCACACCATAGGGTTAGTTGTATGTTGATAGGACTATGTATTGGAGGGCAAGAGTGACAGAAGCTTCAACCTAGCATAGAAATTGATGCATACGGGATTGAAGGGGAACCATATATCTTAATGCTATGGTTGGGTCTACCTTAATGAACGTTAGTAGTTGCGGATGCTTGCTAATAGTTCCAATCATAAGTGCATAGAATTCCAAGTCAGGGTTGACATGCTAGCAGTGGCCTCTCCCACATAAAACTTGCTATCGGTCTAGTAAAGTAGTCAATTGCTTAGGGACAATTTCACAACTCCTATTACCACTTTTCCACGCTCGCTATATTTACTTTATTGCTTCTTTATCTAAACAGCCCCTATTTTTTATTTACGCGTTCTTTACTTTCTTGCTAACCTATCCAACAACACCTACAAAGTACTTCTAGTTTCATACTTGTTCTAGGTAAAGCGAACGTCAAGCATGCATAGGGTCGTGTCAGTGGAAGATAGGACTTCAGAGAGTATTTGTTCTACCTTTAGCTCCTCGTTGGGTTCGACACTCTTACTTATCGAAAGAGGCTACAACTATCCCGTATACTTGCGGGTCATCAATCACCCCCATCACCAAGAAACATTTCTTTAGTCCTCACTAAGGATAATTTTGACTGCTGTCCATTGATCTACTCTTATATCACTATTGTACCCACTTGCCAAACTTATGGAAAGGTACACAATAGGACTGGTATACAGCACATCATACTTTATAGATCATATGATTGTGGCATAGGGAATGGCTTTCATTCTCTTTCTATCTTCTGCGAGTCGGGCTTTGAGTCTTACTCAACTTTACACCTTGTAATACAGGCAAGAACCCTTTCTTTGCTTGATCCATTTTGCACTTCTTCAAAACTTCATCAAGGTATGTACTTTGTGAAAGTCCAATTAGGCATCTTGATCTATCTCTATAGATCTTAATGCCAAATATATAAGCAGCTTCACCGAGGTCTTTCATTGAAAAACTCTGATTCAAGTATCCCTTTATGCTATCCAGAAATTCTATATCATTTCCAATCAACAATATGTCATCAACATATAATATTAGAAATGCTACAGAGCTCCCACTCACTTTCTTGTAAATACAGGCATCTACAAAAGTCTGTATAAATCCATATGCTTTGATCAACTCATCAAAGCGTATACTCCAACTCCGAGAGGCTTGCACCAGTCCATAAATGGATCGCTGGAGCTTGCACACTTCGTTAGCACCCTTTGGATCGACAAAACCTTCTAGTTGCATCATATACAACTCTTCTTCCAGAAATCCATTCAGAAATGCAGTTTTGACATCTAACTGTCAAATTTCATAATCACAAAATGCAGTAATTGCTAACATGATTCGGACGGATTTAAGCATCGCTACAGTTGAGAAAATCTCATTGTAGTCAACACCTTGAACTTGTCAAAACCTTTTTGCGACAAGTCGAGCTTTGTAGGTAGTAACACTACTATCAGTGTCCGTCTTCCTCTTGAAGATCCATTTATTTAATATGGCTTGCTGATCATCGGTCAAGTCCACCAAAGTCCACACTTTGTTCTCATACATGGATCCCATCTCAGATTTCATGGCCTCAAGCCATTTTGCGGAATCTGAGCTCACCATCGCTTCCTCATAGTTTATAGGTTCATCATGGTCTAGCAACATGACTTCTAGAATAGGATTACCGTACTACTCTGGTGCAGACTGTAATCTGGAAGACCTACAAGGTTCTGTAATAACTTGATCTAAATTTTCATGATCATCATCATTAACTTCCTCACTAACTGATGAACTTCTTTCCAATAAGGGAGAAGGTACAATTACCTCATCAAGTTCTACTTTCCTCCTACTCACTTCTTTCGAGGGAAACTCCTTCTCTAGAAAGGATCCATTCTTAGCAACAAATATCCTGCCTTCGGATCTATGATAGAAGGTGTACCCAATAGTTTCCTTTGGGTATCCTATGAAGATGCACTTCTCCGATTTGGAAGACAAATCCTAATCTTGATCTATGCCAACTCAACAAGTACCATCGGAGACACCTGTAGAGCACCTTTATAATCACCCAGTTACGTTGTGATGTTTGGTAGCACACAAAGTGTTCCTCCGGTATTCGGGAATTGCATAATCTCATAGTCATAGGAACATGTATAAGTCATGAAGAAAGCAATAGCAATATACTAAACGATCAAATGCTAAGCTAACGGAATGGGTCAAGTCAATCACATCATTCTCTAATGATGTGATCCCGTTAATCAAATGACAACTCATGTCCATGGCTAGGAAACTTAACCATCTTTGATTGAACGAGCTAGTCAAGTAGAGGCATACTAGTGACACCCTGTTTGTCTATGTATTCACACATGTACTGAGGTTTCGGTTAATACAATTCTAGCATGAATAATAAACATTTATCATGATATAAGGAAATATATAAATAACAACTTTATTATTGCCTCTAGGGCATATTTCCTTCAGTCTCCCACTTGCACTAGAGTCAATAATCTAGTTCACATCGCCATGTGATTTAACACTAATAGTTCACATCTGTATGTGATTAACACCCATAGTTCACATCGCCATGTGACCAACACCCAAAGGGTTTAGTAGAGTCAATAATCTAGTTCACATCGCTATGTGATTAACACCCAAAGAGTACTAAGGTGTGATCATGTTTTGCTCATGAGAGAAGTTTAGCCAGCGGGTCTACCACATTCAGAGCCATATGTATTTTGCAAATATTCTATGTCTACAATGCTCTACATGGAGCTACTCTAGCTAATTGCTCCCACTTTCAATATGTATCCAGATTGAGACTTAGAGTCCTCTGGATCGGTGTAAAAGCTTGCATCGACGTAATTTATGACAAACTCTTTTATCACTGATACGTCTCCGTCGTATCTATAATTTTTGATTGTTCCATGCCATATTATTCAACTTTCATATACTTTTGGCAACTTTTTATTTTATTTTTGGGACTAACATATTGATCCAAATTGCTCAAAGGTGCAGTTCACTCATTGCATGTTTTATGTTTCGCAGAAACCCCATATCAAACAGAGTCCAAACGGGATAAAAACGGACGGAGAATTATTTTGGAATATTTGTGATTTTTGGGAAGTAAAATCAACGCGAGACGGCACTACTAGGGAAAAGCCTATACACAGAATCTTATCAGCAGTGCGCTTCAAAATAACTCGCTGCAGCTAACTAGTAGTAGCGCGGACCATTGAAACTCGCTGCTGAGACAAATATAGCAGTAGCGCGTCCACCCAAAGACGCGTTGCTGCTATAATTCCTACGAGGCCGCCGCGAGGCTAGTTATAGAAGCAACGCGTTAAGATGATCTTGGCGCCATCGCTACGTAGCATAGTAGCAGCGCATTTCGGATAAGCGCTCGCTAAGTTTCCTACAAAATTTAGTCCCACCTCGCTCCGTGAAGAGAGTTTCTACCACCTTAAATATGTTACTTCTCACACTTTGACAAGCACTTGATCTTCATTGAACTCTATGTGTAGAATTTGTGGCTGCAATATGAGTCTTCACGTATTCCTAAACCGGTGAGGACTCATATTGTCAAATCAGATTGTACACAAAAATACCGTTGATGATCAATGTGTATTTTTGCAGGCTGACACATAGCGATGGCGCCATCGTGAAACGCGCTGCTGCTAGATAGGTTAGCGATGGCGTGTTTTCTCAAGAGCGCTACTGCTAAGCCATCCATCTCCTCATCTCCTCCCTTCGGATCCACTCACACACAGCCACTCAAAATCTGCGCCGCGCGCGCCCGTCGCCCCTCTCCTCCGTCTGCGCCGCGCTCCCCCGTCGCCCCTCCTCCTCCTCGCTGCGCCAAGGCTGTCACCTCCTCCTCCTTGCTGGACTCGGCACCGGCCTCCTCCTCCGTCCTCCGTCTCCACTCGCCGCTGGCCGGCCCCTCCTCGCTCCGCCTTCCTCCTCCGTCCTCCCTCAACTAGGCTGGCGGGCTGGCCCTCCTCGCTCCGCCTTCCTCCTCCGTCCTCCTCAACCGGCTCTTGGCCGGCCCCCCTCGCTCCGCCTTCCTCCTCCATCCTACTCTCTTCTCCCTCCTCGAGTCGCCCTCCTTCTCCCTCCTGCTCATATGCAACATTTTGATTTAGTTGATATAATTTAGTTGACTTAGTAGGCTAGTTGATTTAGTTGACTTAGAACATTTTGATTTAGTTGATTTAGTAGGCTAGTTGATTTAGTTGACTTAGAACATTTTGATTTAGTTGACTTAGTAGGTTAGTTGATTTAGTTGACTTAGAACATTTTGATTTAGTTGATTTAGTAGGCTAGTTGATTTAGTTGACTTAGAACATTTTGATTTAGTTGATTTAGTAGGCTAGTTGATTTAGTTGACTTTGAACATTTGGATTTAGTTGACTTAGTAGGTAGTTGATTTAGTTGACTTAGAACATTTTGATTTAGTTGATTTAGTAGGCTAGTTGCTTTAGTTGACTTAGGAACATTTTGATTTAGTTGATTTAGTAATCCTTTTCTCATATTGCTTTAGGAAGAATGGCGCCACCACCACCACCACTATGTCAATGTGTAAGTCAAGATGCGCCAACCTTGCAACCGGCAAGCTGTTACGCATCTACTTCAGCCGAGTTTTCCATCATGCGGCCGTAAGAAATTAGATGAAATGTAATAACTATTTTATTTTTAGTGTTGGCATTACTGCATTGTGTCATTTTGCTTATTTTACAGATCGTCCCATGCAATGTGAGGTTGAAATTCAACAAGTCGACATGAGACACTGTGACATTTGAGGCTCTCTGGGGCCGTACACTATGGAGGTCGAGAAAGGACGCAATATGTCGCAGATTGGAGGAGATGGATGGGGCTGTTTCGTCGCTCGCATACATCTTCTGGTGGTGAGTTGATCAGCTTCAACTTCCGAAAGAAAGACCCAAGCTAGCTGTCATTTATCTCAACCTCGTGGAAGATGATGAAGATGACGAAGATGATGAAGATGATGAAGATAATGAGGACCCACTCGATGAAGATGATGAGGACCCACTTCATGAAGCCATCGTAGCTCAAAGAACAAGGCTGAGTGAGGAGGAGGTGTCCAACCTGTGGGACATAATTCCGCCACGTGCTGACTTGTCGGGGTGCCATTCGTGACCCACTTGACAAATACCATGGTTGATCGACATGATATGTTATGTTATACTTACAAATGCAAATTAATAGTGTGAATTACTTAGTGTACAGTACAATGATATGGTATGTTGTGTGGAATCTAGTCGATGATATATATGTTTTAGTGTAGAGTTCGATCACATGCTTATTAATTGATATGTTTTTCTTATTCAGAAATTGGCAAAGAGCATATCTGTGAGTTATGGTATCGAGCCTGATGAAGAAGGCTCAGCTGGACTACGCCTTACTGCAAGGGGCTCCATCACAACCTGTACTTACCGCATGGACACAGACGGTCGCACACACTTAAGCTCGGTTGGGTGGAAGAAATTCCTCGATTGCAAGAATCTTTGTGTTGGACAGGCCATCCTAATTACTATCAGGAACACCAACCGCCCAGGCTTGAGGATGATGATTGTATTCGATATCATCTAGAACTACATATGTGTGTGTGGCTATATCATCTAGAACTACATATGTGTGTGTGGCTATATCATCTAGAACTACATATGTGTGTGTGGCTATATCATCTAGAACTACATACGATGATCGTCGTCGATATCATCTAGAACTACATATGATGATGGCCGTTGATATGACCATGTACTGCTTGAGGATGCATGTTGGCTATGCATGAAATTGTTATCTTAGTACTCCTCCCTTCGTTCCAAATTACTCATCGTGGTTTGAACTAAAACCACAACGAGTAATTTGGAACGAAGGGAGTACTACCATACCTAGTAATGGTTTATGAATTTGATATCTACTAGCAGTACCTAGTATCTAGTATCTGAAAGGAGAACTGAAAGTGAAAGGAGAACTGAAAGGGAGTGGGGCAGTGGGAAAATGATGAAAGATATAGCAGTAGCGAGGGATGACGAAATCGCTACAGCTAGTTAATAGTAGTGCGTTCGCAAAAAGCGCTGCTGATATCGTCAACAGTAGTAGCGCGGATTGGGTCCGCGCTACTACTATGAGTTAGCTGTAGCGCCTTATTAGTAGCGCGGCCACCCGCGCTGCTGCTAGCCTTAAAACCCGCGCTGCTGCTAGCCTTTTCCCTAGTAGTGCGGTGCACGAGGTGGCCACAAGACAGGGGCCCACGCCCACTCCAGGTGGGCGCGCTCCCACCCTCCTGGGCACCCCGTAAGGAGGTTGATGCCCTTCTTTGGCCACAAGAAAGCTAACTTTTGGAAAAAGATCTGGATGAAGGTTTCAATCCAATCGGAGTTATGGATCTCCGGATATAAAAGAAACGGTGCCAGGGCAGAATCCCAGAACGCAGAAACAGAAAGAGACAGAGAGATAGATCCAATCTCGGAGGGGCTCTCGCCCCTCCCAAGCCATGGGAGCCAAGGACCAGAGGGAAAACCCTTCTCCCATCTAGGGAGGAGGTCAAGGAAGAAGAAGAAGAAGGGGGGCTCGCTCCCCCTTGCTTCCGGTGGCGCCGGAGCACTGCCGGAGGCCATCATCATCACCGTGATCTACAAAAACACCTCTGCCATCTTCACCAACATCTCCATCACCTACCCCCCTCTATCTACAGCGGTCCACTCTCCCGCAACCCGCTGTACCCTCTACTTGAACATGGTGCTTTATGCTTCATATTATTATCCAATGTTGTGTTGCCATCCTATGATGTCTGAGTAGATTTTTGTTGGGAAACGTAGTAATTTCAAAAAAAATCCTACGCACACGCAAGATCATGGTGATGCATAGAAACGAGAGGGAAGAGTGTTGTCCACGTACCCTCGTAGACCTAAAGCGGAAGCCTTAGCACAACGCGGTTGATGTAGTCGTACGTCTTCACGGCACGACCGATCAAGCACCGAAACTACGGCACGTCCGAGTTCTTGCACACGTTCAGCTCGATGACGTCCCCTGTACTTCGATCCAGCAGAATGTCGGGGAAGAGTTCCGTCAGCACGACGGCATGGTGAAGATCTTAATGTTCTACCGTTGTAGGGCTTCGCCTAAGCACCGCTACAATATTATCAAGGAGAACTATGGTGGAGGGGGTCACCGCACACGGCTAAGAGATCAAGAGATCAATTGTTGTGTCTATGGGGTGCCCCCCTCCCCCGTATATAAAGGAGTGGCGGAGGGGGCCAGCCAAGGTGGGTGGCGCGCCCTAGGGGGGAGTCCAACCCCCACCGGGAGTAGGACTCCCCCTTTCCTATTAGGAGACGGAGAGGGAAGGAAGAGGAGGGAGGGAAGAAGGAAAGGGGGGCGGCCCCCCTCCCAATTCGGATTGGGCTTGGGGGGGCGGGCTCCTATGCTCCTTTCCCCTCCTTTCCACTAAGGCCCAATAAGGCCAATATACCTCCCGGGGGGTTCCGATAACCACCCGGAGCTCCGGTATTGTCCCAATCTCACCCGGAACCTTTCCGATGTCCAAATATAGTCGTCCAATATATCGATCTTTATGTCTCAACCATTTTGAGACTCCTCGTCATGTTCGTAATCATATCCGGGACTCCGAACAACCTTCGGTACATAAAAACTCGTAAACTCATAATAAAACTGTCAACGAAACCTTAAGCGTGCGGACCCTACGGGTTCGAGAACTATGTAGACATGACCGAGACACGTTTCTGGTCAATAACCAATAGCGGAACCTGGATGCTCATATTGGCTCCTACATATTCTACGAAGATCTTTATCGGTCAAACCCATTGTTGAGGAAATCGTTAACTGGTAGCTGCTCGGTTGGCTGGCGAGTAGGGGATTAATAGGCTAATCGGCAAGTTAATCGGCCATTTAATCAATTAATCGGATGATTTATCGGTTTATCAGCTACTCGGTGACTCTAGGAGTAGGGATTTATCGGCAAGTTAACTGGTTAATCGAACGATTTCTTGAACAGGGGTCAAACCGCATAACAACATACGTTGTTCCCTTTGTCATCGGTATGTTACTTGCCCGAGATTTGATCGTCGGTATCCCAATACCTAGTTCAATCTCGTTACCGAGAAGTCTCTTTACTTGTTACGTAATGCATCATTCCGTAACTAACTTATTAGCTACATTGCTTGCAAGGCTTATAATGATGTGCATTATTGAGAGGGCCCAGAGATACCTCTTAGACAATCGGAGTGACAAAACCTAATCTCGAAATACGCCAACTCAACATGTACCTTTGGAGACACCTGTAGAGCTCCTTTATAATTACCCAGTTACGTTGTGATGTTTCGTAGCACACAAAGTGTTCCTCCGGTAAACGGGAGTTGCATAATCTCATAGTTGTAGGAACATGTATAAGTCATGAAGAAAGCAATAGCAACATACTAAACGATCAAGTGCTAAGCTAACGAAATGGGTCATGTCAATCACATCATTCTCCTAATGATGTGATCCCGTTAATCAAATGACAACTCATGTCTATGGTTAGGAAACATAACCATCTTTGATTAATGAGCTAGTCAAGTAGAGGCATACTAGTGACATTTAAGTTTGTCTATGTATTCACACATGTATCATGTTTCCGGTTAATAAAATTCTAGCATGAATAATAAACATTTATCATGATATGAGGAAATAAATAATAACTTTATTAGTGCCTCTAGGGCATATTTCCTTCTGTCTCCCACTTGCACTAGAGTCAATAATCTAGATTACACAGTAATGATTCTCACACCCATGGAGTCTTGGTGCTGATCATGTTTTGCTCGTGGAAGAGGCTTAGTCAACGTTTCTGCAACATTCAGATCCGTATGTATCTTTTAAATCTCTATGTCTCCCACCTAGACTTGGTCCCGGATGGAATTGAAGCGTCTCTTGATGTGCTTGGTCCTCTTGTGAAATCTGGATTCCTTTGCTAATGCAATTGCTCCAGTATTGTCACACAAGATCTTCATTGGTCCCGATGCACTAGGTATGACACCAAGATCGGAAATGAACTCCTTCATCCAGACTCCTTCATTTGCTGCTTCCAAAGCAGCTATGTACTCCGCTTCGCATGTAGATTCCGCCGTGACGCTTTGTTTAGAAATGCACCAAATGACAGCTCCACCGTTCAATATAAACACGTATCGGTTTGCGATTTAGAATCGTCCGGATTAGTGTCAAAGCTTGCATCGACGTAACCATTTACAACTAGCTCTTTGTCACCTCCATAAACGAGAAACATATCCATAGTCCTTTTCAGGTATTTCAGGATGTTTTTGACCGCTGTCCAGTGATCCACTCCTGGATTACTTTGGTACCTCCCTGCTAAACTTATTGCTAAGCATACATCAGGTCTGGTACATAACATTGCATACATGATAGAGCCTATGGCTGAAGCATAGGGAACATCTTTCATTTTCTCTGTATCTTCTGCTCTGGTCGGGCATTGACTCTGACTCAACTTCACACCTTGTACTACAGGCAAGAACCCTTTCTTTGCCTGATCCAGTTTGAACTTTTTCAAAACATTATCAAGGTATGTGCTTTGTGAAAGTCCAATTAAGCGTCTTGATCTATCTCTATAGATCTTGATGCCCAATATGTAAGCAGCTTCATCGAGGTCTTTCATCGAAAAACTTTTATTCAGGTATCCCTTTATGGTATCCAGAAATTCTATATCATTTCCAATCAACAATATGTCGTCTATATATAATACCAGAAATGCTACAGAGCTCCCACTCACATTCTTGTAAATATAGGCTTCTCCAAAAGTCTGTATAAAACCATATGCTTTGATCACACTATCAAAGCATTTATTCCAACTCCGAGAGGCTTGCACCAGTCCATAAATGGATCGCTGGAGCTTGCACACTTTGGTAGCACCTTTTGGATCGGCAAAACCTCCGGTTGCATCATATACAACTCTTCTGCCAGAAATCCATTCAGGAATGCAGTTTTGACATCCATTTGCCATATTTCATAATCATAAAATGCGGCAATTGCTAACATGATTCAGACAGACTTAAGCATCGCTACGGGTGAAAAAGTCTCATCGTAGTCAACCCCTTGAACCTGTCGAAAGCCTTTCGCAACAAGTCGAGCTTTGTAGATAGTTACATTACCATCAGTGTCAGTCTTCTTCTTGAAGATCCATTTATTCTCGATGGCTTGTCGATCATCGGGCAAGTCAACCAAAGTCCATACTTTGTACTCATACATGGATCCCATCTGAGATTTCATGGCCTCAAGCCATTTTGCGGAATCTGGGCTCATCATCGCTTCCTCATAGTTTGTAGGTTCGCCATGGTCAAGTAACATGACATCCATAATAGGCTTACCGTACCACTCTGGTGCGGATCTTACTCTTGTTGACCTACGAGGTTCGGTAGTAACTTGATCTGAAGTTTCATGATCAATATCATTAGCTTCCTCACTAATTGGTGTAGTTTTCACATGAACCGGTTCTTGTGATGAACTACTTTCCAACAAGGGAGCAGGTACAGTTACCTCATCAAGTTCTACTTTCCTCCCACTCACTTCTTTCGAGAGAAACTCCTTCTCTAGAAAGGATCCGAATTTAGCAACAAAAGTCTTGCCTTCAGATCTGTGATAGAAGGTGTACCCAATAGTCTCTTTTGGGTATCCTATGAAGACACATTTCTCCGACTTGGGTTCGAGCTTATATGGTTGAAGTTTCTTCACATAAGCATCGCAGCCCCAAACTTTAAGAAACGACAACTTTGGTTTCTTGCTAAACCACAGTTCATAAGGCGGCGTCTCAACGGATTTTGATGGTTCCCTATTTCACGTGAATGCGGCCGTATCTAAAGCATAACCCCAAAACGATAGCGGTAAATCAGTAAGAGACATCATAGATCGCCCCATATTATCTAGTAAAGTACGATTACGACGTTCAGACACACCATTCGTTGTGGTGTTCCGGGTGGCGTGAGTTGCGAAACTATTCCGCATTGTTTCAAATGTAAACCAAACTCGTAACTCAAATATTCTCCTCCACGATCTGATCGTAGAAATTTTATTTTCTTGTTACAATGATTTTCCACTTCACTCTGAAATTCTTTGAACTTTTCAAATGTTTCAGACTTGTGTTTCATTAAGTAGATATACCCATATCTTCTCAAATCATCTGTGAAGGTGAGAAAATAACGATACCCGTCGCGAGCCTCAACATTCATTGGACCACACACATCAGTATGTATGATTTCCAACAAATCAGTTGCTCACTCCATAGTTCCGGAGAACTGCGTTTTAGTCATCTTGCCGACGAGGCACGGTTCGAGAGTACCAAGTGATTCATAATCAAGTGATTCCAGAAGTCCATCAGTATGGAGTTGCTTCATGCGCTTTACACCAATATGACCCAAACGACAGTGCCACAAATAAGTTGCACTATCATTATCAACTCTGCATCTTTTGGCTTCAACATTATGAATATGTGTATCACTACTATCGAGATTTAATAAAAATAGACCACTCTTCAAGGGTGCATGACCATAAAAGGTATTACTCATATAAATAGAACAACCATTATTCTCAGATTTAAATGAATAACCGTCTCACATCAAACAAGATCCAGATATAATGTTCATGCTTAACGCTGGCACAAATAACAATTATTCAGGTCTAAAACTAATCCCGAAGGTAGATGTAGAGGTAGCGTGCCGACTGCGATCACATCGACTTTGTAACCATTTCCCACGTGCATCGTCACCTCGTCCTTAGCCAATCTTTGCTTAATCCGTAGTCCCTGTTTTGAGTTGCAAATATTAGCAATGTAACCAGTATCAAATACCTGTGTGCTCTGCGAGCATTAGTAAGGTACACATCAATAACGGTATATCACATATACCTTTGTTCACCTTGCCATCCTTCTTATCCGCCAAATACTTGGGGCAGTTCCGCTTCTAGTGACCAGTCGCTTGCGGAGAGAAGCACTCGATTTCAGAGCTTAGGTCCAGACTTGGGTTTCTTCTCTTGAGCAGGAACTTGTTTGCTATTCTTCTTGAAGTTCCCCTTCTTCTTCCCTTTACCTTTTTTCTTGAAACTGGTGGTCTTATTGACCATCAACACTTGATGCTCCTTCTTGATTTCTACCTCCGTAGCCTTTAGCATTGCGAAGAGCTCGGGAATAGTCTTGTCCATCCCTTGCATAT